>CAUJNA010003276.1:0-147500 GCA_963377175.1 Effrenium voratum
ACCGTGGCTCACATGGCTTCCCCCCTTCACGATCCGACTTAGGCGGTGAGCAAGGCGCAAGACACCATCCAGGGCTTGACCTTCCCGCAGGCCGTCTTCAGCAGGCGGGAGATCCTTTCCTCGTGACCGCCCTGACAAATGGCGGGGATTTTTGGGGAACAGCACCTGCTTCAAAAGTTCGTACGGCTCTTCCAGGGGGTTTTGAGCCCCACCCAGATTCATTATGGGAAATGGGTTTAGGTGCCCGCTTGAAAGTGATATGCTCCCCCATGAGTTTGCACGGCGTGTTTTTTTGGTGCCAGCGTTTTTGGACGGGGGCTTGTGTTCCGTTGGTTTCTCTTTAATGCAACTCCAAAACGGGTACCTCTGGAATTTGGCAGCGGGCTTTGTTTTTATGCAGGAGGCGGTTTCCGTTTGGTTATCAAGGGATTCTGCTTAAGTCAGGCTTTTGTTTTTGGTTGTTTCTCCCTTTGGCCCATCAAACAATCCCCAAGCGAGTGCCACCTCCTGGACATGTTTACGCATTTGGATCCTTTGGGTCAAGGCCCCTTTTTTGGTCTTGGATAGCAAGTGAAGGTCACCCACCCATGAAATTGGAATGGATACCAAGGTTGGTCATCCGCGCTCCGCACCTTGCTGCGGGATTTGCGGGCGTCAGGTGGCCAGTGTGGGAGCTGATGGCGCACTTGTCCCACGCACCGCCACGAGGCAGATCGGGGGACGGTAATGCATCCCTCTTGTGGAACATGTCGACAGCCATAGTGTTTGCAGAATGTCAGAGTTGTCTATCAGGCTGCCTTTGCAGCGCGACATCACACTGCTGAGACGAGTTTGGTCCTGCATGATAGTAGTTTGCAATTGCTGACGGAAGACCGTGTGCACCAACCTGCTTTCGGCAATCGCCTGCACGTGGAGTGCGTGGAGGCAAGTCTCCTGTTAACTGTGTTGTTCCGTGGGATGAAGCTCAACCGTTGATCCTGACATTGGAATCAGGGGGGTTTGACCCGCTTCTTTATCTTCGCCATTCAAGGGAAACCAACCATATTTGATGGCATTCCTCAAGACCGACCGAGCGACCGATGAACCAGCTTGCCTATTGCACAGGTGGCTGCCTGAAAACGGGCTTTTCACACGCAGACCTGGCGGGTTTCCTAACATCTTCCCCTAAAATCCGTGTCGGGTCTGCCAGGCCTTACCAAAGACCTGGAGGTGTCCTCCTGCCTCAGCTTTGAGCCGTGCAAGCGAACGGTGGCCTTTTACAAGCAGCGCCTCGGCGGTTTCTTTGGGTCAGCTGGAGGTGGGTAGAGGGCTTCCCCTCGGGTTTTTTGAGAGAGCCGGAAGCAAGCCGCTTTTGACACACTCGAATTTTGCGAACATTCGTGTTGGGGTGCAAGCAGGTTGGAAAGTTGGAGACGGTTCGTACTTGTCAGGAAAAGAGAAGGGCTGGGCGTGCTATTGCTGGGTGCTTTGCAAGCCTAGCTGAATGCACATGAGCCTTTGTTCAAAGAAAGGGAGCTCGTTGGGAACCTACAGTATCAAACAGAAAGGGGGGAAAAGGTGCCACTGAACATTTGGGCAACAGTACGCTCCCGAAAACATTGCCAGCGGCTCACATGTAGCGCCCCGCAAAATTGCTCGACCGCCGTGTTTGCAGGGTCACCGTGCCAGGGTTGGGTCTGCCCAAACTCCAAACTGCGCAGATGTTCGGCGCATCCAAGTGTCCCGTGTCCTTCTGGAGAAGAACGAGCCGTTTCCAGTCGGTTCATTGTGGCCATGGGCGAGTCTTGGAAGTGCCAATGGTTGGATCCGGCTCCTTGAGCCGCGCACCGGTTTCTTGAAGAATGACATTTTTTTAGCCAGGAACCCCCAGAAATTTATAAGCCAAATGGCCAACAGCTCAAAGAAGGTCACTGCACAAGCCATTTGACAGTCGTCGGGAGTCCTGGAATGCGTTCAAGTCGCTTGTTGCAAAGTCTCATTGTCATGTGGATCACAACGGTCATCTACTTTCACCCGGAGCAGGTTGGTCAGCTCCTTTCCCATTCGACTCGACGGGCACCGCAAAGCGTTCGTTCAGGCGGCGGATTGAGTCAGCGCCTCGACTTCGGAGCCGGTTCTTGCGAATGGATCTGAGAGCAAAGGAAAAGGGGATGCTTCATAGGGATTCATAGCTTCCGTGACCAGAAAGAGTGAAGAATATGACGCCTTCAGGGCGCCAGAATCAACTCTGTGGACAGCTTTCCGGTCAGACTCTCGAGCACAACTGTCTCAATATTCGAAATGACCCCTGGCAGGGTTGGCTTTCTTTTTGGTGTCCATCGCGAGACCACCTAAAGGGGGGGGGTTCCCAAAACGGGGCACACCAATTTTCTCTGAACATGAGCATGCCACCGCACGCTCCTCGGTATGTGCCGTAACACCCTTTGTATTACAAGGGTGATCTCCACAAATGGACGTGCACAGTTTCCTCTTCTTGGGGTCGGTTCTATTAGAAACTTCACTTAAGCCCAGGGGCTTTTCCTAAAACGCTGTGCGTTTTGCATACGTGATTGGACGTCAATTACATGCCCAATTTGTACGAATTACACGCCACCCATTTCGCCCGTGACTAGCCAAGGAATGCGAGGGTTAGGCTTAAACTCTGGAACCCGTGCCTAAGACCAAAAGGGGACCGACTAACAACTACTATGCCAAAGACTCCTTCATAAAAGTGGCCCCCAAAGGGTCAAAACCAACGGTACCATTTTGGGGTAGGCGCCCCACCCATTTTAGAACCTATTTTAGTGGGGATTGGGATGTTTTAGTGGGGGTACGATTGGGATTTTGACCCATGGCCATTTGTCTGTTCAAACTCGCGTGTTGTTAATCAACCCGTCCCATTGTTTGCAGGGGGTTCCCTCCAAAAGTGGTCTGAATCCCCACTAAAACCAGGGACACCCCCCGTATTAATCAACCAGTTCTGCTTAATCCGGGCTGAACATTATGCCACTAGTCCATAGGGAGTGGGATGTTCACTGGGGGTTCAGGATTTTGATTTTGACCCATGACCATAGGCGTGGGTCAAGAAAAGGTACCCAGAATGCAACCCTGGCAAATGGAAGCATGGACCAACACCTGCGGTCCATATTTTTTGGTGCACTGGTGGTCACATTTTGGCCCATGACCCATGGCCCATGCGCGGAATTCTTGGTTTGGCCCATGGCCACCTCCTCAGACGGCGACGACTTCGGCTTCCGGAGGCTTCTGGCGCCGGGGCTGCGTTGCCCGCCGCCCTCCGAGAAGCTGCGGCTCGCCTACAGCGCGACGCACAGCGGGGCGGGAGGATATTTTTTTTTGTGTTTTTTTTTGAATTTTAATTTTTATTTTTTCTTCTTCTTTGCTTTCGGCAAAGAAAAAAGACGACGAGGGGAGGGGGGCGGGGGAGGTTCCCCTGGTTTTTGCCGGGCTTTTTTTGCGGGTTTTCCCGGGTTGTCCTGGGTTCTGCCTGGGTTTTCCCAGTTGTTCGTGGTTTTCCCTGGGTTTTCGTCGGGTTTTCCCCAGTTTCACTTGGTTTCGCATGGTTCCGCTGGTCTCCCGCTGGTTTCCCGCTCGCTGCTTTTTGTTTCTCTTAGTTTCTCAAGATTTCCAGTGTCTGACTTCCCGGGAAATCGTTCATGAAGCTGATGAACCCATGCGGCAGGCGGAGCATCTCACTGTTCAATCGCGCCCAAACAGATTGGCTCGGAAGGCCAATCCTAGGTTGGATTGGTTTTGGGAGGCTTCAGGGTGGGTTCTGGAGGTTCTGAGCTGTCAGGCATACTTTCCATTCTTATCGGGAACAAGCAATTTGTTGAGATCATATTAGATTTTGTTTGTTTTCTGGGAACCCTCGTTGCGGCGGCTTTTCAACGCAACACCCCGCGCTGTGCGCACCTTTGGACTGAGGCGAGGGCGTGCTGCTGCTGCGCAGCAACCTGTCCGAGGTGCAGCTCGAAGCTTCCAACCTTTCACGGCCGGAACCTTTTGGTTGGGACCATTTTCCTTTTCAAGGGACCTGGGTTTTGGGAACATCAGGTTCCATGTGAACAAGGTGGGAGGGTACGGCAGGGTGCTGATGGCTCAAGGCCATGTTATGACTCGTTCAGGAGGCCTCATCAGCAGAGGTGATTTGCTCATTGCTAGACACATGGACCTAAGAGAAGACTCCCCAAAAGCAGCTTCCTTTTCAATCAATGGTTGGGGTTCCATGTTAATCCACAGAAGAGTATTAAAAACAGTAGTTGCTCTGAGCCTGAGCCCATCGACTTTTTTCCTTCTTTTTTTTTTGGTCTTCTTCGAATTATGAAACACATGGGCCAGAATCAATCATATTGTTTTTGGTGGGGCGGAAAACCAAAAGCTGAATTTGTTGAGGGGACCCCCAAGCAAGACTCAGTAAGACTGCAAGAGAACCACCAGAAACCATAGGCTGTTGGATTTTAGACCTAATGACAAAACCTTTGCGGCAGGTGATCACAAAAACCGAATTTGCAACTCGGAGTTGGGTGTGGTTCCCCGGTTTGGTGTGACATCCGCCGCTGGGTTTTCGTTTGGGGCTCAGGGATGCGTGCTGTGAGGACTTTGTTCCGGACCAGAGAGGGATCACCTGGATCCCGGAGCCAGATCCCCAGAGGTGCGGAGCACGGATCTTCGGATGTGCGGATGCAGCTGTTGTGAACCACTGTTTGCCCAGAACCGGGACCACAGGTGGTTGTGGGAAACCTCAGGTGCCAAACATGGGGATGGTTACCACTCCACCGTTGTCTTTTTAGAAGGCTTTCTGGGTGTTCGCTGGGGTACCGGGGTTTTGACCCATAGCCAGGTGTCCTTTTTAGGTCAGGTTGTAATAGTCATCTTTTTCGGTTTCCCCAACAGTCACCCCATGTAAAGGACCCTTTGCTCTTGCGGAAAACTGGATGACCCTGGGAAAAGGAACAAAACCCATCTAAGACCTGTGGAACCCATCTATGTCCAACTGCCTGCAAATGGTCCCAGGAGCCCCGTGTTTTTTTTCTTGAAAATCACGATCCAAATCGCAACGGGGGCTACGGCTACATGGCCGTGGGTCAAAACCAATGGTGCCATTTTGGGGTAGGTTTACCACCGATTTTAGAACCTATAGTGGTTGGATTGAATCGGATGTTTTAGTCGGGGTAGGATTGGGACTACCCGTGGCCACATCTTCGGATGTTGGTGCGGGGCCAAATCAAAGAGCCGAGGCTCCGGGTCACGGACATCTCGAGGGTGGTGCAACGGATGTCCGCCGAGGACTGGACGACCGGAAGACCGGAAGACCGGCCCGGAAGAGCGGCGGCAGTCCTCAGGGTTTTGTTGGGGTCTTAGAAAGACAAATGTTTATGCCGGACTATGTAGCAGAAGCGGGAACTATATCTTTTGGAGTAGCCCAGAGGTGTGCCCAGCTTTGTTGGGAAGGCCTTTTGTAGGGAAGCAAGGGTCCCGAAACTACTCTTTTTACTCCGAATTCCCTAGGTCTTCTTGCCTGTTTAAACCTACAAACTGTCAGGTCGGATCAGTCTGGCCCAGTGATGGGTCGTTTTGATGCCTGAAGTCTCCAGCAAAAAATGGGACGACGCAAACCTCCGCCAAAATTTTGGAAGGTTCTACCTGGTTTCATTGCTTAAAAGTCCAGAACCTGAATAACATATTGTAATCAAGAGTCAAATGGGCGAAACGAGCGCTCCATGGCCCGCGGTGCGTCCGCAGCCGGCGCATGCCGCATATATTTTGCCAGGAAGTGGAGGCAACGTCCAGCTTCATCGCACGGTGAGCCCGGCGTCGGTATCGAATTCTTGTTGGAAAAGGTCTATGGGTCCACACCCAAACTGACAAATCGGGATGGGATCATCCATCCCCAAGGTGTTTTTCTCGGGTTTCGAAAGCATGGTAGTGGGGGATTGGCACATGACTGGTTCAGGCGAACTCACAAGGGACCCGCGCGTTTTGGCAAATGGAACAGCTGGGGTTACGGCGTTTTTGGTTCCGTTTGCCAAGGTGCCATGTTAGTACATGTTTTTGAGCCACAGCTAGCTGGGGACGTTTGGATTTTGCCCACAAAGCAGTTGGAGCGCTAAAGAAGAGGATGCTCCAAATCAGACGGATGTGGTACAGAGTGGGTGGAGATGTTTGATGACATCCCACCTGCAGTCTACTTGCAACATGTGAATATTCCTGATGCCGTGTTCTGACAATAGTTTTTCCCCAACAGCTGAAAGCTTTGGGGTCTCAGCCCAGATAGGCTCCGGGGTGGTTCGGGGCGACCCTGAGCTAAGGTTCCAACAGGGTTCCACCAGGGGTTCTACCAGGGGTTCCACCAAAGTTCCACCAGGGTTCCACCAGGGTTCCACCAGGGTTCCACCAGGGTTCCACCAGGGTTCCACCAGGGTTCCACCAGGGTTCCACCAGGGTTCCACCAGGGTTCCACCAGGGTTCCACCAGGTTCTGCAAGGGCGGGGTGGTCTGGGGTGGTTTGAGGTAAGGTTCCACGAGGGTTCCACCAGGGTTCCACCAATTTCTTCGAGGGCTGCGGGTTTGAGGAAGGTTTCACGAGGGTTCCGCCAGGGTTCCACCAGGGTTCCAGGCTGCGGGGTGGTCTGGGTGGTTTGAGGCTGGGGTGGTCTGGTTTGAGGAAGGTTCCACGAGGGTTCCACCAGATTTCCACCAGAATTCTGCCAGGGTTTCACCAGGTTCTGCGAGGGCTGCAGGGTGGTCCGAGGTGGTTTGAGGTAAGGTTCCACGAGGGTTTGACCAGGTTTCCACCAGGGTTCCACCAGCCTGTCGTGCTCCGGACGAGGGTTCCACCAGGGTTCCACCAAGTTCTTCGAGGGTGCGGCGTGGTCCGGGGAAGGTTCCACGAGCAGGGTTCCACCAGCGGTCCGGGCTGGTTTGAGGTAACGTTCCATGAGAATTCCACCAGAATTCGACCAGGTTTTGCAAGGTAAGGTTCCATTCCAGCACAGTTCTAGCAGGGTCCCACGAGGTTCTGCGAGGGCTGCGGGGTGGTCCGGGGTGGTTTGAGGTAAGGTTGTATGAGGGTTTCAGGGTTCCACAAGATTCTGCGAGGGCTGTGGGCCCTGAGGTTTCACAGGGTTCCACAAAGCTCTGCAAGGATTCCACACGGGTTCCACAAGGCTCCACAATGCTCCACCAAGCGTGTGTCGTGCGCCCGTCGTCTGAAAAGCCATCGAATCAAGATCGCTTTGCTCATGGGTGGAACACTAAGCAAAACCGAAATCAATGGTTTTTAGCGCGCTTTCACTGTTTTGTGACTTGCTCACTTGCTCAGGCACATGTTGGCTTTGTCGCAAATCAGATCACGTCGCTGCGGAACTCACGGTGCAGCAGAGTAAATGCTTGGCATTGCTGCTTGGTGGGCTTTGGGTTCCAAGAATTCCACGAGGCTGCGAGGGCTATGAGGTCAAACACCAAATTCTGCAAAAGCTATGGGGCAGCCCTGAGGAAAGGTTCCAGCAAAGTTTCACGCTGAGCTCCACGAAAGTTGCGTGAGAACGGTTTAAGAGGTTTAGCGGGCCTAGGTCGGGGCCCGATTGCACTGTCGGGGCCTTTGGGCCCGATCGGCCCCGATTGCGCCATCGCGCCCCGATCGGGGCGCGACTCAGTCGGGCCCCGTCAATTGTACCAAGCTGGCATCGCCTAGTTTTGCTATAGATACAGTTGCAATCCGCATACTAAGGAAAACCGGCGTTGAGCTATAATATGGGTGGCTGGGGTTGCACCACGGGACGATCGGGGCCCGATTGCACCGTCGGGCCCCGATCGGGCCCCGATTGCACCGTCGGGCCCCGATCGCGCCCCGATTGCACCGTCGGGCCCCGATCGGGCCCCGATTGCGCCGTCAGGCCCCGATCGGGCCCCGATTGCGCCGTCGGGCCCAAGCTGGCATTGCCTAGTTTTGCTATAGATGCAGTTGCCTTCCGCATGCCAAGGGTCACCGGCGTTGAGCTATAGTAGGGTTGCGCCACGGGACGATCGGGGCCCGATTGGCCCCGATTGCACCGTCGGGCCCCGATCGGGCTCCGATTGCACCATCGGGCCCCGATCGGGTCCCGATTGCGCCGTCGGGCCCCGATTGCGCCGTCGGGCCCCGATCAGGGCGAGATTGCGCTGCCACTCGTAGCTTTGCTTTACAAGGCGGCATCCTCAGCAACACCGGCGGTAAGGATGGTCCCGGGGCGTTCCGCGAGGATTCTGGGAGTTATTTGTTCTCTTGTTCCCCAGCAGCTGAAGGGTTCCACCAGGGTTCCACCAGGGTTCCACCAGGGTTACCAGGGTTCCACCAGGGTTCCACCAGGGTTCCACATGCTGTTGGGGATATCACCTGAGCTTATTTTTTTTGGTGGGTAGCCTGCTGGGGAGGATGAGAAGAAGAGACAATCAACATTTCAGCCACAAAAGCCACCCTTGTCCCAACCCTTGTCTTAGAGCGGCTTGTCCTCCCTTGTAGCGAAACATCTCTGCGGCTTTTTCCTTTTCACAAGCAGAGAGAGAGGAATGAATCCTACAGGTGGAAATCACAACCTAGCATCTGTGCCAGTAGTGTTGAGAAGCACACCAGGACTCCTCCTGGCACTCGGTATTGTTAAGCATGCGTTTTGAGGACTTCCCATGTGAGCAGCTGACAATATTATTGGGTTCGTCTTCTGTTGGTTTCGAAACACTTTGGCAGATTCTAGGACTCGTCTCTTGGTGCAGTTTCTCCTACTCGCACATGGCACAGTTTAAACAACGAAGCATTTTGAGCACCCCGCCCGGGTCTTTTCCCCGCACTCAGGGGTTGAACAAAACCACTTTAAGCATTTTCGCTGCTTCTGCGGTTGCTTCAGCAACCAACAACCTAAATGCCATTTGTTTTTTCGACAGGCTGCGCCACCGCGGTTGGTGGACATGGTTTTTTCACGCAACTTTCTGGTTCTCAGCAGGGAATGAGAAATGGCATAAACCATCTTTTCTGGTTTCCTTTTTCCGGGAAGCCCCAAACGGTTCATTCCCCAAACCCGTCATTCCCTATCGGAAGCCAACGTCTGACGTCCGGGTCGATTATTTTTTGTATTCCCCTTTGAATCCAGAAGAAAGGGTACCAACTACAAAAAAAACCAACAAACAAAAAGACCCCCCCCCCACCCCCCACATTTTGGGTTTCTTTTGGCGCGTGTCCACCGGGTCGCTGGATATGTTTGACGCTTTGAGGTACCTGCCGCAGCGCAGGGTGTCGGCGCTGGAGCTCCCGCTGCGCTTGGAGTGGGAGGGGCGCGGGGCCAAGCGGATGGGAACGGGGTGCCACGAGTTGGGGATCGATTCTTCCAGAGGATTTGGGCGCGATTCCAGGGAAAACAACAACAACAGCTGCGCGTTGTTTGCTTAAAAGGGTCGTGAGGCCTCCGGGTGGAAGAAAGAAACACCTAAAAGCCTAAAAGGCGCTGGTTTGCTTGGCAGAGGGCCCGTAAGTGCGATCTTTCAAGTTCCAAGTTTTGCATGGGGCTTTTCGGCACCGGGGCCGAAAGGAGCCATTTTGTTTGGGTGCAGATTGGAAGGCAACAAAGATTCCGTTCCCCAAAATGAGAGTCTGCATGCTTCCTTCAGGGATCCTCAGGCATCTCCTTTGGAGCCTGAAACATCACGTTTTGGTTGTCAATTTTGAGTGAGATTCCTTTTTGGTGGGGCGATGTTAAACGAGGCATACAAGGATGCCTTCTTTTGTTTTGTTTTTTGTGCAAAGAACTTCAAGCCAACGTTGTTGAACTCCATGAACCTGCCCTTAGCTTAAAGTCCCTAGCCGGGGGTGAAGTTCGGCCCCAAGGAAGCTGCAGGGTGCGTCTCAAAAGTAGTTCGAAGCAGGTGTTGAGCTGTTTTTTTTTCGGGGCTTCCGCATTGCAACGACCCAAGGCGTTCCTTTTAGAAACTGTGGTGATCGGTTTGCGAAGGTTTGATTCCGATTGGTCCAGGGTGGTCCGAATCACATCCGGTTGATTGTGGAAATCTTTCGCATGAGAAGAGTTCTTTGTCAGAGAGGGGGATCATGAGAGACCTTCAAAGGCAGACAGGGCAACCAACAGCAGCAAGCCCAACAAAACCTTTTGGGCTGTTCCAAATGGTTTTGGGAGCAAGCCAGTCTGATTTGGCACCCTTTGTGCACTCTTAAAGTTGGAGCATTTGCAGGAGCCTCCGTTCTTGGGTGATGTGGACAATTATAGCGCACGGTGGGTAACATGAGCTCACCCATGATGGCCCACAAGAGGACTCCTGAATTCATTGGTGGACTTTCCCCATTTGGGGGTTTGGGGTGAGTTGTGGGTCGCGAATGAAGCCTTTGGGGTCCCCCGGAAAAAATATGTCTTACACACCCCACCCTTCCCAGTGGTTTTCCCTTTGCAAAATCCCAGGAAGGTACCCACCCCCCTTCTGGGTGTGTCTTAAGACAGACCCTACTCCAAGAACCATTCCCCCCCCCCCCCGCCGCCACAAAAAAAAGAGAGAAAAATAAGGAACAAGGAAAAGCACAACACAAAAACCACAGCCGACCCATCCAAAAGAAAGAGAGAGAGAGAGAGAGAGAGAGAGACACCCACAAAACGAGCCGGCGCACGCGGGTTACCGCGAGTGCCAAAGACGCGGCCTGCGCGCTCAGGGTGCAGATCACCAGCCAGGTGCACCAGTGCAGGGAGTCCCGGCGGGAGGAAAGCTCTGTGGGCAGTGGGAAAAAGGGGGGAGACATGGGGAAAATGCGCGGGAAAACGGGCGGGGCGGGGGGGGGGGGAAGCAGATGGGAAGCAGTGGGAACACACAAGGGGGAAAACTGGGAACAAGAAAGGGAGGGCAGGGATAAGGACGCAGGGAGACCTGGAAAGGGAAGCTGGATTCCGAATTGGAGACGTTTGTAGGGCTCCGAGCTTCCAAAAGATTAAGGCTAGAAAATTGGTGAACGGTTGATGCCGATGATCAGCGCGCAAGTTGGTCGACATTTTGGGCAACGGTGTTCTTTGTGGCGGCCTTCGCCGCTCGGGTCTTTGCAGCAACCTGGCTTGGATCTGTCACCGCGGAAAGAGCAACCCTAGGTTCACCTAACAGTTCAGGTTGGTGAAGCCTAGCCTATACCATTTTTTGGATGGTACCCTTTCCGGGCTTGTTGCTTTGCGCGGAAGCGGCTCGTCGTGAGATGGAGAGCTACACCTGGAGCCCCAGCCGCTTTCTTCGGCCTCAAATCCCCGACCGCCAGGCGGTCGGGATGGGTGCGCCTCTTTGGCTCTGGCTCTTGCAAAGTTGAACCCATATTGATCAACCCCAGTTTATTAATACGGGGGTGTCCCTGGGGAACACCCCCCATATTAGTAAACTGGGGATTTATATGATTTGTTAAAATAGGGGGTGTTCCTGGTGAACATCCGCATAGTAGCAGACTGGGCATGAACATGGGCTCAAGATTAGAGGGAAGTTGATTTGTGCATGCTGGCCCTCTTCGAGGCTGTTCAACTTAAATTCCACGCCGGCTGGGGTGGGAGGGATAAAGCACTACGAACACTGAGTGATGAACCACCAATCCCAACTGGTGCAGGAGTTTGTCTATCAGTAGCATCCCAACCTCCCTCCCCCGAGCCTTTGCGTTTTCATGTTTCCCCGCAGCAAGGCTTGAACACTTGGGACCCCTTTGCTTGGAGCCCAACCGCTTTGCGGAGTTCTCGATAAAGAGCCGTTCCCATGTTCCCAGAATCTGAAAAGGACGGAATGTCCAGACTTCGGCCCCTGCCCCCCCCCTCCCTCGCCGTAGGGCCGTCGATTTACCTCCTGATCCTCGAGAGCGCCTCCCGCGCCGGGTTTGAGGCAGGCACGCGTTTGCTGGGCCGAGCGGGGAGCAAAAAACGGGAGTGGGTGGGTTGCTTTGTTGCTTGGCAGGGCTGGCTTGTGCCACATGTTCCGCACCAGCATCATCTGTTGGGTGCATTCCAGGCTGGATTTCGCTTGGGGCTTGGTTGATTTTAGATGGTGCCAGCAGCCCAAATCCGACTCAAAGCGCCATCTAACCCGTTCAACTGATGCTGGTGATGCTGGGGATGCTGCCTCCTGGCAAAACCAACAACCAGCTGCTCAAAAGACCGCTCGGTCGGGCAATCCGGCTTTGGGGCTTCCGCTGCTCATCTTCAGCTGAGTTTTGTTCCATGTCTCTCTTCTAGACGAGTCTCAGAGTACTGTAGGCATACTGCCTTTGAGATGCTGCTTGTCAGGGTCCATTTCCGTGGATAGAGGGGATGCGCCCGAAGAGACAGGGAACCTTGCAGGAGATTAACCAAATTTGCATCCTTCTCACTGGGCTCCGAGTAGGCGTACTGCCCCTTGACCATGGCGTTCCTCCGACGCCAGCGGAAGGGCGGAGCGTGGCGAGCCGCGGCCCTGAGCTTGCCTCTGACTCTTGGCTGGTCTTCCCATCCTTGAAAAGGGTGCCGCAACCCGGAAAAAACAAAGGTTGTTTAAGTCTGAAGGCATCACGAACGCCCGGAAGTTGGTGCGTGCCTCGCTCGCAAAGCGACGTTCGAGGCGAAGGACCTCGGCCTCTTCCACGCCTTCCTGGGCGGCACGGCGCGAAGCTTCAGGGGGCGAGATGCGTCAGGGCAGTGGTGGATTTGGCTTTGATGGAGTTTGGTTGAAAGCTCGGGGGAATCGCCACATGTGCCATATCCACAACAAGTAATTGTGAAGCCACGGTCTTGGGGGGGGGGACATTTGCCCATGGTATGAATATCACTTTACTGACGCGTTCCTTCGAGGTTCGATGGGTGAATGGTTGCGGGTCTGAGGTGGCGAACATGCTGCCGGCGCTCAGTGGCCGGGGCCTGGCTGAGGATTGCAACCCCCCCCAAGTTTCAATGTCTTTTTTCTTCTGTGTCTTTTTCCCCAACTGGTTGTGGGTCAAAACCAATGGTACCATTTTTGGGTAGGTGCACCACCCATTTTAGTCTATCTTAGTGGGGATCGAATCGGATGTTCACTGGAGGCTTACCGCCTCAAAAGAAGTTCGCTTTGTTAGACTGCGTAGTTTGTTTGACCGGCAAGGGCTTTGGAGGACACCGGGTTCTGGGGGTTGGGATCCGGCGTGTGCCTCTGAGGCTTCTCCTACGACAAAGTCAAGGATTCAGACCGCAGGGTGGGGTGCGTTGATTGGGGACCATGACTCTCTCCCTACCTCTTGGTTTTGGGTTCAAAGAGCCGGTTGGGGCTCGGCAAACAGGGTCTCCCACTGAATTCCACTTCTGCGTCTCACCAAAAACACCACCGCCAGGCCACGTGGGATTGCGACGTCGTCCTAGATGGGATCCCCGAGGTCCGGAGTCGAGTCAGCTTCTTCGGCTGCGGTTTTCGCCGGCTGCGCAAGGATCGGTTGATTTGGAATGTGGCGAAGAAGCACGGCCCGTGACCCTATTTGCGCAGCTTGCTTCAAGGGGCGATCGGGAACGTGAGGGAAGTGGTTAGTAACCATGGGCAAACAAACCACCAAAATGGTTGAACCAAAGTAGGCTTTTACCATGACTTGGAGCACTTGCAGCGATAGCTTAAGTGGCTTATGACCATAGTTACGAACTAGCTTACCCTGAAGTTCCCGATTGCACCTTCAAGTGGATTGGCATCCCGCCATGCAAGACGCCAAGGATACAAGACCATCTTCGGTGCCAGCGGCTGCAATGGCAAGAAGCTCAACCCGATGGAGGTCGAAATTGAACACGGTACCAGTAGCTGTGGTGTTGGTTTTGGTTTCCCTTTGAGCACCCTCAATACACAAGGTGGGCAGGGCCCCAATTCTAAGTGAAACCAATCCTTGATTTGTCTTGCAAGGTTGCTTGATCAAACAGGGTCACTCAAATTGGTAGTGGGTCCTTTCCTTGACTAGTATGGGCTTAGGTTTTTTGGTTTTCATCGCCCAAAGTACTCCGATCGTTTGGGTCGCATTTGGCGCCGGCCGAGGCTTTCTGGGCACGCGGTACTGCAGGAATCGGCTGCAAGAGTTTGATCGCGGGGAGCTCATGGAGTGCGCGCCTGTCATCCGGAAGGTGGTGCACGTTCAACTTGGAATTAGGGTCGCCAGCACGGGGGGGTGCTTCGCTACTTAAGCGACACCTTGGAAACGCATCTGCGACAACCTGTTTCCCTCAGGTGCGGGTCCAACAGGCCAGAAACACCCCTGCCCCTGGTTTCCTCCAAGGCTTGAAACTTAAGGCCTGATATTTCGGGCTTTTGTTGGGAGGAGACCAGAGCAGGGTGGGGGGAGTTTGGCTCCCATGACGCTGGGGCTGCCCTGATTTGAGACGAGCCAAACTTTTTGAAGGTGTCGCCAAAACCAGGCTCCCTACCCATGCGTGATTTGTTTTCCGGGGGGGGGGGGGGTTTAGGAGTGTTCTGTCGTTGAGACATGTCCGTATTCTTTGCGCCGAGGTGTTGCACCATCCTTGGAAGTTGACCCGAACTGCCACAGCCAGAACGAATGGCGCCTGATCGTGCAAGAGAGGACCTGCCACCCCCCACAACCGTTGTGGCGAGGGACTGAGACAACACACCTTAGGCCCTTGAGTTTATCCATGTGGACGGCAACTTTTTGGCCCTTGGTCAAGAAACAAAAGCTAGAAACACTGCAGCACGACATTTCTGGGATCACGGATGCTCAGTGTGCTTCTCCAAACTGGCCAACTCAATGTGTGATGTCAAAGATGCGGTGGGAGTCACCAGACGGACAAGAGCAAGAGGTGCACCGTTCTGTTTTGGCATGATTCGCTGAGGAAACATGAGACAACTGTTGCCTCAGTGGATTTAGTGTTGACCAAAGCCTCAAAACCAAGGGTGAGCAACTGACATGGATTTCGGGCTGCCAGTTTCCGCACATCCAGCGGCTTTTGCGCGCCAATTTGGGGCACCGGTGGGACTTTGCACCATTGCTTGGAGGTCAAACATCTCCAGGAGCCATCATTCTTGTGGCTGCTATTGAGGGCAGAGTGGTCTTGGCGGGATTTCCGCCTCAACAGCAATGATTCGCGACCACTGACTTGAACTCAAAAGGAGACCGGGGGCCCGTCTTCGGGGTTCGTTGAGCTGCAGGAATCGAAGCCGTGGTTGCGTCGGAGAGAAGAGGCCGCATGAGCACTTGCTGAACTACTTTCTTCGATTTCAGGAGTGTGCATGACTCGCATGCCTGGAGATGGGTGTTTCTCAAAACGGCCACAATGGTTTGAGAAACCCCCAGATGCGGACAAACCGGCTGGGAGTAGTGTGCAAAACACATGACGCAAGTCTGCTAGAAGACCCCCTGGTACGGGTTTGTCGGGGGTCCCAAGCCAAATAAGCAGGGACCGGAGGGCCGATTCATTAATCTGTTGATGGTAGTTTCATTTGTTCACAGGCCTCACATGTGCTCGATTTGTCTTGAAACATGCATTGGACCTTTGACGATGGGAAAAGCCTCGCGGCTTAGCAATTTTTTCCCCGACTGCGAGGAGATCCACGCAGATGTTCCCATTTTTGCCTACCTCCATCTTGAGGCTCGCTCACTTGCGGCGTGATGCGCACTCTTGGCTCTTGCTGCTTCCCCCATTCTTTCCAGAGATCCAGAGATCCCTCTCTTCAGAAAACCATTTACCACCAAAAGCCAGGGCAAAGGGTCTTTGTTGAAAAGAACGACACGCGCAGGGGGAACAGGAATCACCCCTTGCCTAGGGTTCAACCCCTCATTTAAAATGGTTGACCCAATTTAGATGGATATATGAGCAATGGTCAAACACCCCCATTGCTTGGGGTTAGCAGGGATGGTCATCCACCTGGGATTAAGGACCCTCAAAACCATTAGAAGGATGCCTATTCAGTCAACCATGATCACAGGCCATATATGGAGTTTTTGACTATGGCTCATATGAATCCCAATTTCTTTGGAGTATTGCAGCCTGGTTTCTCAGACCGAGGCAGCGCATGAAGCGCAAGAGGCGCTGCAGCTACTTGCCAGGCGCTGAGCAAACCAAAGCTTGGTTTCTCCAATCACTATTCGGGGGAAAATTGTATTCTCTTTTGTAGTGGCTACATAGGTGCTACATAGTGGCTGTGCATTTATCCCACTAAGCCCTTTTGGGGGCCATGGTTTGGAGGTAGTGAAAGATATTTTGACTCTTTGGTCCAAGCTTTCCCTTTGGACTTGTGAACATGTGCCGTTCCTCCAACAAACGTGAACGTTGTCAGGAGGGTTTGGTAGACTACATGACTACATGTTCCCCCTTTTGGGGAAGCTCCCACCAACCGCTTCCATGGTTGAACACTCACCCACCAGTCTGTCTCAGGACAAAGCCCTACTTTCACACCTTGAGGGGCTCAGCAGGCGGCCACTTGCGACTCGCCCATCCGCCGCGTGCAAGGATTCCAAACCGTTCCTAAAGGATGATCAAACGGTAACGGCTCCTTTGGCTTCCCGGGGGTGTTGGGAGCAAACCTGTTTCGGCCGCAATTCGAATCGCTGGAAAACTACGCGTCCTACGCCTCCAAAGTCTTGAACGATGGGGTCCACCAGAAAAGATCACCTATTGACCGTGCGAAGAGTTGAGCTGCGTATCTCGGGACCGCAACCCCTAGCGTGCGGGTCAGCATCCAGTGGACCTGTGTGGTTGAGCAACTGGGGTTTCTCGAGTGCTGCAGTTCGAGCTTCCATCTTCGAAGCTGCAAGGAGCTCTACTCAGTAGCAAGAATGCAGGCAGGCAGGCAGGCAGGCAGGCAGGCAGGCGGCAGGCAGGCAGGAAGGCAGGTAGGCAGGCATTCCAAGAAGGGTTCCTTCACAAAAGGGCGCTGTCCAGTGGAAGAAGGAACCGCACCCACATGTGTGGCTTTTGGATGCCAGGCTCCCGCCTGAGGCGCGGCCTGTGGTGGTGGGCCCGGCGCAAATTTCTTTTTCGTCGGCGTCCAGTGGCTGAGGTGAGGGGGTGGCCCAAATCTTCAAATGCGCGGCTCGGCGCTTTTTAGGGCAAGTCTTGTGGTCTTCCTGGCGGTTTCCCCTATTAAACCCACCGACAAAAAGGGGCACCCCCCCGAAAAACAGACAACTGTTGATGGAGACTGGTCCCAGCTGAAATGGACCCCCAAAATGCGGTCTTCCCTTTAAAGCCCCCCAAAACGTGGTTGCCCCCCCCCCCCCCCCAACAAAAAGTGACAAACGGCCCATCTGGTCCCCCGACCAAAACAGACCTGCGGGCATGGCAGGTCCTGGCGGGTGACCATGGGCCGCCGGACATGTGCGACGAGCCGGGGCCCAAAAATCTTCGCAGGTCGCTCATGTCAGTGGAATGGCAGGAGCCACAAATGAGCGTGTCTTGTTTTGTGCATTTGGCGTTGGGACCATTCTCCATGAGGATTTGGGTTTGTGTATTTCTGAGGGCACTCCTGTGTTTTATTTTTTGTGGTTTTGAAGGGAAGACGAAAGCAAACCAATCCATTTTGGATTTGGGGGGTCCCCTTAAAACAGACGCACCCCAAATTTGAACACGCCCGTGCAAGACACAGAGGGGTGTGTCTTAAAATCGGGGACCTCCGTTGGTTTCCTTTTGGTTTCCCTTTGAGCCAACCACGCAAAAGGCGTACCACCACAAACAGTGAGACCAAAATTTGTTGCAAGTGCCATCGTCTCGTGGGGGACAAGCCCCCCCCATGGGCGAACATGGTGCCTGAGAGTTGGTCCAATCAACGAGCTTCCCAAGGGTTTGTGCGAGGACGGTATTTCTGCGTCCACGGTGGTCCCCTGGGAAAACTGTGATCCGAGAGTGGCCTGCCCCAACAGCCGCGCTGCGCGCGGGTATTTGTAGGGAGAAGCTGGAGCCACTGCCATCCATTTTCCAAAGTGACATACAAAGGACATCATGCAAAGCAGGCCTCAGTTGACAAGTGCCTCGGTGCCCCCCCGCACCTATTCGGGCGTGTGCTGAGACAGGCCCACCAAAAAGCGAACCCCAAAGGGTACTCCAGAAAGCGGACGGGGGACCGGCCGCTTCGTGGCATTTTTGGAGTCACGCCTTTGGGTACGCGCTCAGGAGCTTCCCTTTCGCAGGAACCTCGGTCCGTGGCTGGCGTGATCCCCTTCGTTTTGAAGGAGTGAGCATGTTCGGCCAAATGACTGGTGCTCATTTTGAGGACTCGTCTTAGAGCGAAATGGGAAAGGAAGGCGACAAACCTGCGCAGCACAGCAGAGTCCAGGTCTCATTGTTAATGCCTGAAGCACGCCTCCCCGTGGCTCAAGGCGGGTGGTTCAAACCCGGCGAGGGCAGAGGGCGGTAACGGTGTTTGTTTCAAACTAAATTGCCCCCACATCCCTTTTTCCTTTTTTGGAGGGTGTGTCATTTTTCCTGAACTCAACTGCCAAACATGGTGCCCTTGTTACCATGGCGACTGGAGGTCTGGGTATGGGCCCTCTGTTTGCGTGCTCAGGGGGCGGTTTTCTGGTTGGCACACCTGCCACCGTCAAAATATTGTTTAGGGATGGTCATCAGCCCAGAATCGAAGATTTTAACCACCATCCAGGCTCTAAGCCATGACAACGTGCCGCCACATGTTTGGTTTTGGAGGAGTTTTGACCGTAGTACGGTGAGGAATTCAACAAGCAGAGACGCCATGGAATAAAGTGCCGGGCAAAGGGAGGTTGGTCAACATATCCTCAAGTGTCGATAGTGAAGTTTTCAGGGTTCCCAATCTTTCGGATTTTTGGCCCACGTTTCGATTGCCAAGTTGAAGTGAGTTTCTGTTTGGTTGGTTGACAGCATTTGGAGCCCTGTTTGGCAGAGACGAGAGGGGCTTTGTTTGGGCGCACACCAAAACAAACACGGAACTCCAATGTCCCCGCAACTTTTGCTAGTTTTCCCCTTGCCTTGTTTTTGGCATTTCCGCCAGGTCCTCTGGTGGCAAGTCACATATGCTTCTGTCGGTGGACAAAGCTCCCAAAATGATGTCCACCACAGGGCTCCCCATTGAAGTTCAACACCCAAATTGGGCACAAATGGATCAAAGTTCCACATCTGGGTGTGCCTTTTTTAGGGAACCGCAAGAAAAATGGCTTTCCTGTTGGTTTCCCTTTAAACCAACCCCGAACAGGGTACCATGAAAAAAGACAGACCAATCTACATTTGGGTGCCGGTGCTGCTGACAGGTGCTCCCCTCGGGAGTCCTGGCGTTTCGGGGACCGACATCGCTCGCCGCTCGCCGCGTCGCGTTTGGCCCATGGAGGTCCTAATCAATGAGGACCAGAATGATTGAATGGGCGGTGGTCCCGTTGGTGACCCTTTGAAACCAAAATGGGCTTCCCTCAACAAAATGCAAAAGAGTTGGGCGACATCAGACGCAACTCCGACCCATTTCGGTTGACTCATTGCTGGGGGGTCTCTTGTTTCAGATGTTGGAATTTGTTTGCACCATCAGATGGACGGGGTTTGCGGAACACAAAGGCAAGGGGCTACAAAGGGTTGTCTCAAGCTGTGTAGGGTATGGAGCTCCCCCGAGGGTGGGCTTTCCCTTCTGTTTCTTGGCAAGCCCGAACCGGTTGGTGGGTCAGAATTTGGCTCCCAAGGAGGACACTGACTGAACCATGGTCTGTTTGGCGTACGGTTGGTGCCATTCCCCGTGACCGCCGGCGTTTCTAATCCGGCCGTCTTTTGGATCTCCAATATGCCGTTTGTTTTATCCGTGGCTACAAAACCGGTTGGTCGAAAAAGACGGGTCCCCAAAAAAGACGGCACCACGATAGATGGAAAGTCGAAAGGCATCCAGGGATCGAGGGATGGTTCTCAGCAGGGACTGAGGGAACGACCCCTATAAACCATCCCCTTCTGGTTTCCTTTTAAGGGAATCCCCAAATTCATTCCCAAAACCCACACGGTCATTCCCTACCTATCGCAACAAGAGAAAGTCGCAGGGTGCCGTTCGTTTTGAATCTGCGACCCCTTAGCGCCTCGGCAGGACGAAGCGGCGTGCGCACGAGGAGCGACCCATGTGCCATGTGGAGACTTTGCGCTCGTGTGCCTGGATCCCCTAAAGTTCTAAAGGACTTGGTCTTGCACTGTGCACAAGCCAATGCTTGGAGCCAGTTTGGGCTCGGAGAAATCATGCCGCGTTTAGAACCTTTTGAGAATCAGAACTGCACTGTTGGGTGCCCCCTTGCGGGTGACACACACACACACACACCTGCATGGACCCCTTTACATGTAGGTTTCCTCCCAAACTTGCTCCAAAGCTCTTGACGGGGCTGCTGGTGAAGCCGAAGAGGCGCGGCTTAGCTCATTCCTCATTTACTGTAGTAAGGTGGATGACATGGGGTTTAATACATGGGTTTACTGTCCGACTGGGCTCAAGTTCCGCAGCCGGATCAAGCATCGATCATGGACAAAAGGCGCAGGACCGACGAGCATGGCCATGGCCATGACCATGGCTACTCCGACAACCACCGACGTCCTGCGCGGCTGCCGGTCACGGTGCTGACGGGCTACCTGGGCGCTGGCAAGACCACCTTGCTGAATTACATCCTCCGGGAGCAGGCGGAGAAGAAGCTCGCGGTCATCGAGAACGAGATCGGAGAAGTGAGCATCGATGACGCCTTGGTGGAGCAGAAGCATCAAGACATGGCCGAGGAGTTGGTTCTCTTGGACAACGGCTGTATCTGCTGCACGGTGCGCGGGGATCTGATCCAAACCCTGCACAACATCGGCCAGAGGTGGAGCACGGGGCAGGTGCAGCTGGACGGGGTCTTGATCGAGCTCACCGGCATGGCGGACCCCGCGCCGGTGGTGCAGACCTTCATCGTGGACCCGGAGGTGCAGAGGAACTTCATGGTGGACAACGTGGTGGCCCTGGTGGATGCCCTCCACGGCCTGGAGAAGCTGGACGAGAGCAAGGGAGACCCCGAGAAGGGCACGGCCTGTGCTCAGATCGCCTTCTCCAGCACGGTGCTCTTGAACAAGACCGACCTGGTGGACGCGCTGCGCCTGGAGAAGGTGAAGAGACGCCTCAAGGACTTGAACGGCGCGGCGGAGATCATATGTTGCCAGCAGGCCAAAGCCCCCATGAACAAGCTCTTCAATGTGGGGTGCTTCAATCTAGAGAAGGTCTTGGAGGAGCAGTACATGGATGAACATGAGTTTCGGCAGTTTTACCAGCCCAAGATGGACAAGTCCGTGTCCAATGTGGGTGTCCGTTGCGAGGGACAGGTCATGATGTTTGCCTTCCAACGGTTTTTGGATCGATATCTGGACACTGAGGAAACCGCCACGGACTTTTTGCGGGTGAAGGCGGTTTTGAATATTGCCGGCAGCGATCGGAAGTTCGTGCTGCAGTGTGTTCACATGCTGAGGAACCAGGGCTTTACCGTGCCATGGAAATGGGGCGAAAAGCGGGAGAATCGCATCATCTTCATCGGTCGCGGCATGCAGCCGCGCCGGGCTGAGCTGACAGAAGGCTTCAAGCAGTGCCTGCAGACCAGTCCCTTGAGATTTCCGGTGGGCACCCAGGTCAAGGCGAAGACCGGTGGTGGGCCCCACGACTGGGAGAATGGTGTGGTGGTGGGCCAGTGGGACGAATGCAATGCCTATCGCTTGAAGCTGATCGGAGGAGATGAAGTTCATGCACCCATGGATTTGGATTGTTTCGTCGCAAGAGCTTGAGTCAAGGCGGCCCCCTGGTCCGGTGCCGCCCGTGGCTTCAAATTGCCTCGACCATCGCAACAAGAAGTTTGGCCGCCAATGGCGGCCGTGCGGAGGGGTGTGTTTGACTCTATTTTTGGCAGATGGATGGCGCTTGCGCCTGAGGGAATTGTTCCTGAATTAAATGCTGGTCCGACACAGATGGCACAGCTTTATTGCATATGGCCGCGGGTCAAAACCAGTGATCCCCAAATTGGGGTGGACGAACATCCGTTTATCAAATATTTTTGAGGTCCACCAGGGTATCAGGGGTTGGAGCCGTGACCACAGTTTTTTGTGTTTGGTTGGAGTCATGATTGGCTGACTCAGACGCACATCGCGCTCAGACAGAAAATGCAAAACGCATAGGTTTGCTGACCAACAACCCATGTGAGGTGGCGACACGGTATTGACTGTGGCTCATACAAGATTGGTGTTTTGTTTTTTTGAGGGGGGGGCCTGCGCGCCGCACTCCCGAGCTGGGGGGCTGCGATGGGAGGCTCGTGTTCACAGTTCTCATGACAATTCACACGTTTTAGCAGCAAGAGAAGTTAAGTTAAAAGACGAGAGAACAAAGTGGAACTTGCTCCAAGTTGGTCAGATACTTTTGTGTGTGCCGGATGTGAGTTCGAGCTTCGCAGGACCAAGCACGCGCTTGGCGGAGGTATCTTTGGAACCTTGCGGACTGCTCAGTTGCCAGAGAAAATCCCACCTGCGCGCCTTTCTTTTGGTAGGTCACCTTTCTGGGCATATCCTGGTTCATGGGTTTCCCGCCTGAGCCGCAGAGTTTTGCTGGAGCAAGCCAAAGACGGAGCGCAAGCCAGACGCTTTCGGCCCAGATTTGGCAGCTGAGGACCAGAACCGATTCGTTATAACATCCTGGTTTGATGTGCCAGGGTCTCAGTAGAATTGCCCCTCCCGCAGAACCGATGATCCCAGAAGGATACCGTGTTGAGTCATGGTGGGAGCGTCGTTTTGAACAGTATCCTCTTTCGGATTGACCCGGCGCGGAGTGTGTTTGTTGGGGGGGGGGGTCCTTCTAAAATTTGGAGACCAGGTATGCCACATTCCGCCAGCTCATCGGGGATGCAGGCCGGAGTCTGGGTAATTCTTCCGAGGCGAGTTTGGGTTTGTTTTCCAAATGGGGTCTACAAAATGGGGCCGAGGTGTCCTTTGCAGTTGCCTTTAAGCCAGCCCCAAAAAAGGTGCCCTCAGAAAACCACATGTGAACCAGATTTATGCATGATCCCGACCTGAACCGAAAAGAGTGGCAATTCTTACCTCCAAGGCGTTTTTTGGGTGTAGTTCCTGCGGTTTTGGAAGACCCTGCATGAGACCTAGTTGTGCTCTTTCAATCCACGGGAGTTGCAACTTTCTTGTCCAGGCCCCTTCTAAAGTGCTCCAAAAGCATCAGTTGCGGCCGAAAAAATGGAAGGCTCATGGGAATTGGCTTGCTCAGAATGGGCTTCAATTTCCTGAACAGCTCACCCGCGTTTGCGGGTATCGATCACTCAAAAAGAAGAGACGCACCCCATCCCTGTCGTGTGCCCAGGAGATGTCCAGAACCTTTGGCAGTGGGCGGGGCACTCAGGTGCTGCCGCGCTCAAGCTGCATGGGAGCTGCTGAAAGGGGCGATCGATGCGGTGCGCGGGTCATGGTTCCGACCAAAGCCATGGTTGCGGCTCGGAAGTGAGTTGTAACCATGTCGGGGACTTCACGCCATGGCAAGTGGGTTATGAACAAATCGCTTACCTGACGTAGCCTGCCCCTGAACCAATGGCCCGCGCAGTCTTCCTTTGCTTTGAGCCCGAGTCAGGATGCCCCGGACCATCGGGCCCAGTCCTTGCTGAGCCGCATCTCGCAGCAAAGGACGGGGACTGGCAAAGGCTGAGGGCGCAGATGCACGGCCAATATTTTGTCAGGTAACCTTAGAATTGGTGTGTTGGATTAACCATGAAAACCACCAAGCCAAACCACCATGAGAGTGAAGCTGATTTACTGCTACCTACCGCAGTCTAGTCTAGAGGGTGACTATTCACATAAACCCTATTTCATTGGGGAGACAATGAATATTGACCGTCGCTCAGATGAGGTTTGTCTTTTTTGAGCGTGCCATCTTCTGGGATGGTTGGAATGGGACATCAAATGGAAGCTAGTTGGTTTGGCAAAGCTTGGCAGGACCGTTTTGGCGCTAGGGACTCAGAAAGGAAAGCTGCCAGTTTTGGGACCCCACAAATGGCAACGGCCTCCACAGCAGGGTTTTCCTTTGCACATCAACCAAAGGGAAAAACACCCTCGAGTTTAGTTGAAGTACCTCACAAAGAAGCAGGCGACTCCTTGTGCGCCATTTGGGCTGTTCTTCCGGGATTGTCCGAAACTTGGAGAAACGGATGAATAGAGTGGGACAGGTCGGGGCTGTTTGCCTTGAGCCCCCCCCATAAAGAATGAGTTGGGGCCTAGAAAGGGAGCGAAAACGGTGCCCTTGGATTTGGGTGAAGCAACCTGCTGGGGTTAGAAAAGCGTCCCTTTAGAACCACCCTGTGGGTACCTAACATGACTCCTTTTATGCCCCCTTTAAACTTATTCTTAAAGGACACCTAAGATGGCCGTGATGTTAAAACCACCCAAGATACAAGCTTTATTTGGCGTCCTGGACAAACAACATCTACAGCATGTGTCAAGATGAGATTTTTCTAAAAACCGAAAGGATAGCCGAAAGAAACGCTCAAGGTTCAAGGTACGCGTTTTGGAGGTGGATAGACATATACCATTTCTGTAATCCTATATTTGTGATATCCTGAGGTATGGATGGATACATATATATCTATATATAAATAAACACCACTTACATAAGCTTACATCCATACCTGACAGCATACCAGAAAACCCCTCCTCTCCTGGCCCCTGACGAGTGCCAGGACCTGCACGCAGGCCGGCGTTCCAGAGTGGCACTGTGCCTGTGCCCGCAGCTGGGTTGGCGCTTTGGCCAAAGAGTCGAAGCTCCAGGATCCCCAAACCCCACCCCTCCCCGGGCTCCACCAAAACCCTGAACCCAAAACGGATTAACAGGGTTTCTCAGCTAGGGTGCTTCGGGTTCAGGTTTCAGGAGCAAACGTTGGTGTTCCTCATGTCAATGTCTGTGTTGTGGATATTGGGACTTTGGACCCGGTTTCCCCAAAATGTTTGACTCATAGGGCTCTGAGCCTCGTCTCCCCCTCCCCCCTCTCCTCAAAATGGTGGTTATCCTTTTGGCTGTCCTGTGTGAAACAACCCTAAATTGTGGTTAGGTTGGTTGGCAGCTTGGTTGGTAGGTAGTTTTTTATGTTGGTTTGCTGGCTGCCAGGTTTGGTTGAGGGGCAGTACGTCACTGCCCAGGCTGGTGCCCGCTGTCTGAGCGTGGCAAGCGCGAGGCGCCTGTTGTCGCCGGCGGAAGCGATTTCTTTCGCAGCGTGGGAAATGGCTTGAGATGTTCCACGCAGATCTGCCATCTCATGTTCCGAGGTTCGGTCAAGATATGCAGTAGCCTATAGTCCATTTTGAAGGGATACGTGGGACGAGCTCTGAACTTCCCATGCAATCACGGGGACTCACTGATTCTACCTTGCCCTTAAGCGGGAATCGCGCATTCTGACCTGGTCGTATGTTTTGAGGGTTTGCTTCTTTGGCTTGCTTCAAAGGGAACCATGTGGAACATCTCCCCAGTTGGAGACAAACCTGTATTGAGATGAAGGGAAGGATTTACAAAACATTACTGCAGAAGATCGGTCGGTTTTGCCGGAATGCTTGGTGTGGGTTTTGGGTAGGCCATCTTGTATCAGTCAGGTGGCTGAGCGTGCGCTGCAGGAGGCGGGTCCTCCGAACGTATCACCTGAGGGTACATAGAAGTTCAATTCATCCTGGTGATGTAGGAATGCGGGTTGCTGGGGATGCTGGGGATGCTGGGGATGCTGGAGATCCAGCCCGGGATGGATTTTCTCTTGGGCCGAGAAGGATATTCTTTTTCGGGCTGGGAATGCTGGAGATACTGGGAATGATGGGGATGCTGGAGATGCTGGGGATCCTGGATATGCTGGCGATGAGGGCTGGGGATTCTGGGATGCTGGGGATGCTGAGGAGGAGCTTGTGGACCGTCAGCTGTATACCCTGCGGGTGCAGCTGGACTCTTGAATGGTCCCCAAGGAGCCATTTTTCTGCTAAGCTTCAATGTGTGGCTGGTTATGCAAGCCCCTGTTATCCGGCACATGTATCCCATTTCGGTTTTGAGCCTCCAAGGTTGGGGCATATTCCAACGCTTTGGAACAAAGTGGAGCTAGAGGGTACGGCGCTCTTCAAAACACATGGCCGGGATACGGCAGATTTCTGCGCAAATAGTGTCTGAGCAGAGTGAAAAGGGGATCATATAGGTGGGGTTGTCAAATGACCTTTATGCACACGGGATGCAACTGCCAGTGGAAACAAACATGAAGGACAGACAGTTCAGACTTTTATTATGTTATTGAACGTACTTTTTGAAAATCATATTCAATATTAAAACACACACTAAACTAAACTAATTTACATATTGGTTGTAAACGCTTTGGGCTGCCCTCCTCGGCCAGTATCAGCCTGATTCTTTTAGTTGGCTTTTTGCCTTGAGCACTTTGAGATGTTGGAAGAAACTCTGGGGTGCTACGTGTGGGGGGTTTGCGCGGCGTTTGGCAGCTCGAGGAAACGGATGGTGTTGCACCAGTGGTGCATGCAAGAGCGAACCTACGGAAAATGGCGCCGCAGCCAAACGCGCGTCTGGCACGCACGCAGATACATTTTTAGGAGCGTCTGCTATGCTCCGGGGCTGCGGCGGAAGTTTGTGGGTGGCTTGGAAGATCTGGGGGCCAGCAGGGGGTTAGGTGTAGTTCAAAGGGAAGGGGGCTGGGGTTGGGGAAGGGGTTGGGAAGATCCCTTAAGATCAAGAGGGATCTGACCGCTCGGCCCGAGTGGCCGAGGCAAACATATGAATACTTGGAGCTGTCTCAAAATTGGAGGAGCTCGAAACAACAGCAATGGTCGTTTCTGAACAAACCCGTGGAACTCAGCACGTCAGGCCCAGGACATCCTGGAGGTCACCGCCGCCAAGTTCAGGGCCAACATGTCCATTTGCCGTCCCCAGAGGCGCATATGCTTCTGCTCTCGGTAAAAAATGATTGTGGCGGTGGTTTTAAACATTGCCTGGGTGGCTGATCTTTTGTTGAGGGTACCCCTTTCACTTGTGAGGGAGGAATCTTGTGACCACGGCGTTTCCGGTCAAAACAATCGCAGCGTTTCCTTTCAAGTGGCGGTTTCTGGACCGCAGGATCTACCCCAACGATTCCGCATGGTGGCGATTTCGCATATTTTCCGTTTTGCTTTTTGTCTAAGGGGTACTCTTTGTGGCACTTATATTAAGTGTATCCCATTCGACCCTCAGGGCAGTTTGGGGTTGGACGCCATCTTAGACTCCCTTGGCTGGGGTTCCTTCCCGAATCATAGAGGGGATGCGCCAACCTCCCGCTAAAATGTTCTGCGGGCACAGCAGACTACGGTTTCTAGCCCTCCCAAAACGGAGGTCCTAAGTATTGCAAGTAGGGAACAAGGGAAACTCCCTGTAAATTCAAGCATGGCTTGTGGTTGGTTTGCTTGCAGTTTTTTGGGCATTCATCAAAAAAAACACATCCCAGGCATTTGTTTTTTTCAGTGGTTGGATGGGGACGAACCGAGCCCTTTGTAGTGGTTGGATTTTTCTTCCCGGACAAAGCGACAGCCCCAGCCCCGCAGGCTCGAGAAGGTGCTGTCCTGCGAGTCGCAGCTCAACACCCTCCAGCGGCTTCAGCTGGGGACGAAGAGGGAGTCGTGAGTTTTTGCGGGGCGCTTTTCCCGCGCGCTGGGCTTGTGTGTGTGTGTGTGTGCGTGTGCGCGCCAGA
This sequence comes from Effrenium voratum, assembly GCA_963377175.1. NCBI lineage: Eukaryota > Dinophyceae > Suessiales > Symbiodiniaceae > Effrenium > Effrenium voratum. Next base: position 27,656 of record CAUJNA010003276.1, read on the forward strand.
GTGAGTGTGTGTGTGTGTGTGTGTGTGTGTTTGTGTGTGTGTGTGTGTGTGTGTGTGTGTGTGAAGCGTCCTGGAGCACGGACGGAAATTCCACATTGCAGGGGGACCAGGCGTCTTGCTGCTGACCTGGTCTAACAAAGCTAGGCAGCAAGACGGGATACCGGAATTGGCCATTCCGGCGTACCTGCCATCCTTTCGTGACCTAATGTGTTTCCTCGGTTTACCACTGTTTGCTTCATGTTCGGTTTCGATGATGTGACATTTGCACTGCAGATTGATTTTTTCATGCCCTTTCAGTACAATCGCGTGTCTGCAAGAGCAGCCTCTCGAGATAAGTGTGTTTACCCACGGCCTGTCCGACATGGCGCTGTGGGCTGGACTCGCCACATGCGGGAGCCCCCTGCGAGGGGAAGACCGTTCATACGTTCAAATTCAACCTGCCGTTCAGCGCGCTTGACCACGATCAAGGCTGCAACTTGAGGTCTTAAGGTATTCCGCACCCAAATGGTGCTCTGCTGGTTTCATGTGCGTTGCACTGCCTGCCTTTGAAGCAAGGCTGCGCCCACGAGGTTTTAGGTTCCTAAGCTTCATGCGCCAGTGACGAGTTGGTCATACACCAACTCTGCAATTCGGGGTGTTTATGGAAGCTTTCGTCTCGGATGAGTTCAATTCAGATTCATCGGCATAGCCACATGAGGCACTTTCATGAGGCCACTTGACAGGCACCTCTGAGAACCCCTTTGTGCTCGCATGCATTTGCACCATTGACGCATTTTTGCCGCAGTTGTGATTTTGTTTCACCCCTTTCCAACCTTCTCTCTCCCTTGCGAGATGGCTGGACACCAGCTCTATGACATGATGCATTCGCTCCTACACAACATTGCGACCGGCACCGCGTCCGGCTCACCAGGCAATTGTGGACCGAACTTGCAGCTGTCATCCCAGATGACGCAGCCCATGAACCTTGTACCGTCACCCAACTCGCAGACGGCATCCTTCACACCTTTCCCCATGATGCCCTACGGCGGCCTCTCGAACTTTGGCAACCCGATGGCCATGATGCCCTACGGTGGCCCTCCCAATTACGGCAACTTGGCACCTGGCACCATCATGCCTTTCATGACTCAGAGCAGCATGCCATCTTCACCGCCCGAGCCTCAGCCGGCGCGCGCGCCCGAAGCTGCCGCTGCGGCTCCTGCCGCTACCTCCTCAACCAACCACCCTCCCCCGGACACTCGGCACCATCCCCACTCTCGCAGATCCCGTTCCCGCCACAGACAGCACCGACACTCCCACTCCCACACCAGCCACCATCGCAGGCACAACAAGTCGCACCGACGACACGACACCCGACGATCCCGCAGCTACAGCAGGTCACGTTCCCCTTCCCGACACTTCCACCACTCCCGACGTGCACACCACTCCACTGTCTCCCTCCGCTCCCGCTCCCCCCGACACAGGTCCCACCATCGACACTCCCCTGCACCCAGAGCCACGACTTCGCACCGACCCACTCACACTACTCATGATTCCACCTCCTGGCGCACTTCCGGGAAGGATTCCAACAAGTCTCAATGGTCCTCCTCACACTGGTGGAACCAATCGTGGGGACACCCACCACAGAACAAAAACCGCTGGGACATGCACCACCATGGCGCCAGCCACACCGGCCACCGAAACAACCAGGACAAACGATCGTCCTGGTCACTGCAGCACCATGGGCAGCAACCCCACCCCACTTCCCGCACCGGCCACCACAACACTAGCTTGCCCCCTCACCCAGCACCTGCGGCGGCCTTCACTTCCACTCCCCCTCCCCCTCCCCGACCCACGCTGGCTACTCCTCACCCTCCCCAACCCCCCTTCGACAACACCGATGATTTGGATCCCCCTCCATCGGAGGCGGACATCAATGCCACCACCACTTCCGACAACCGGTGGCTTGATCTATGGAGAAACGTCATGGACACGGCCAAGACTGACCCGCTGCGAGTTCCCACGCCTAGGGAGTTGGGGGAGCTGGACCCGCTTCCAGCCTTGGACATCTCCAGGATAGAACAGACTAAGGCCATTTTGATGAACCTGGACCCTGCTTTGCCACCTTCACATGCCGATCTCCTCGCGGAATGCTGGGAACTGCGAACCATGGACACGGATGATCCCATACCGTTCGATCCCAGCTTCTACCACCTCTTGGGACGGGAATCACACGGCATGGTGTTCGCAACCACTTGGTTTCCCCGACCTCATCCTTGGCCAGTTGCTGGCGGAGACCCGGAAGCTGGATCCGGCACGGCCTCCCATCACGCTGTCATGTATGTGCACGGCACCACCCCGGATCGAGTGCGCCGCATGTGCCATGAGAACATGATCCGACCCGCTGCTTGGAGGCCCGAGAACCATGACTACCCGAGCTTTGGATGCTACGCTCAGGCCACCCCCACGGCATGCACGCCCGACACGCTCGGCCAGCTCTTGCAGAACTTTACAATCGGAAAGTCTCAACTCGGCGCCATCGCTTTTGGGGAACTACGCTCCATCAATCAGCACAAAATCCTCGAATCCGGGGGAAGCCACGAGGATCAACACAACGTGCGGCGCCACTTCGCATGCCGCCGAGGCAAAAAGTGGTGCCTTCACTCCAAGTTTGCGATGCTGAGAGGCATCGCGCTGCAGCGCCCGGCTTAGCGGGACGCAAATGTACCATCTTCCACCCGACCAGGAAAAGAATTGGTGCACTGTTTGATCGCCTTTTTTCTTTGCTTTGCTGTTCTGCCTTTCTGCGACCGTTCTCTCGCCTTGTGACCTTACCCGCTTGATTCCGCTCACCAGCTTTTGGTTCGAACTTTTCCTTTTCCCCCGTGTTTTCTCATGGCTTTCCAACCCCCTCGAGGTTTGGTTCCGATGCTCCAAAGGCAAAACTTACCACCGCAGCCTTCGCCCACGGCATCCCATCATCATGGCATCATGTACGGCAACAACATGGCCGGAAACCCGTGCGGGGCCCTGTCCGGACCTTCCTACGGATGCTCTTCCACGACATGGACACCGCCAACTACACATCCGACTCCCTGTCAGACCTACGGCCAACCTATTCCCCATTACCCACCACACCCCGGCCCTCGTCCACCCTCCTTTGGCGGCTCTCTCCCCCCCCCTCCCGGCGGCAACCCCTTTCCCCCCCCTCCCCCCGGCCCCTTCACCCGCCCTCCACCTTTCCCCTCCCCCTCCACCGCCTCGCAATCCAAACCTCCCCCGGCCCTTCGACCCGTCCACTCAGTCCCAACACCAACCGAGTTCAACCCTGGCGACGATCACTACGACACCACCCGCGTCGCGGGGTACGACCTGCCCAAGGTCATAACGCACACCGCGTTTACTCGGCAAATGGGCATCGAGGGACAAGACATCGCTCGCGTCCCCCTCCTCCACCTCATGCACGAACAGTGGAACAGTTGGTGGTTGCGTTACCTCGCCCACGGAGGCGAAGTCCGCATCGTTGTCGCAAAGTCGATGCCGGAATCAGTGTTTGCTGCTGGACTACTCAGCCAAATCCGACAACGGCACCTCGACCTGGACGCCCTCGCCCTCCATGTAGCCACGCAGGAGGGCGCCTCGACCACCAAACCAGCAGCCATGAAGCTACTCACCAGCAAGATCTTCGACTTCCTCATCTCCCTCCGACCCACCACTACGGCCGATCCGGCCTCCGCGGCCACCATACTCCAGCTTCAGCAACAGCTTGCTGACGCACACAACCAACTCGCCCAGCAGGCTTCATCCCCCCCCCTCCCCCCCACACCCACCTCATCCAACAAACGCCCAGCCGATCCATCTCAGGCCTCCCTCCTGGACTTCGGCATGAAGCGACCACGGTTGACTACACCTGACACATCACCGCAGGACGGATCCCCCGCCCTACCCCTGCCCACTCGCATTGCAGACGACTCCCAACCCCCCCCGGCTCCCCCCACCCACGGCGGCAACCCTCCAGCCCCCTCCACCCACGGCGGCACCCCGACCCCTCCCCCCCTCCCCTCCCCACCCACTTGGAAGGAGCCCCGCGACTTGCTCCAACCACCTCCCCACGTTTGCCAATGGCTCACCAGCAACTTCCCACCCGACATTTCCGACACCAAAGTCCAGCGATGGATCACCTCTCAGAAAACCAGCAAAGAGAGCAAGCAAGTCCTAAAAAGCTGGTCCAACGACTGCGCAAAATGGGCAACCACACTGGACTCCGACACCAGAGCCCAACTCGAACGAGCCGCTGTGCTATGGGGCATCCCGGTGCGAACCCTATCAAAACTGGGGTCATCGGCCTTGGGCCGCATCCTGGCCGCTGCGAGTCACTTCTACCAGTGACTCTCAACAGCACACCGACAACGACGCACAGCCAGGCAGCACAAATTTTGGCAACACCACTGCTGCCAATTTCTCACTGTCCTCCGTTTCACTCTTCGGTTCTTCCCAACCGATGACGTCACCGCACGTCATTTTGCTCCTGGCTACTCGCACAGCTTCAGCTACTTGACGTCTGCCATCTCTCCTGTGGTTCCGGCAGACTGAAAGCCCTGCTTACTCGACTTGGCCTGGACAACCCTGCTTCCGATTTCTCTTCTCAGCTTGTCCCTTCAGCGGTTTATCTGAGATTCACCAGCCATCCAAAGTGGCAGACCTTTTTCTACCTCGGAGCCACTCGCACCTCCCTCATGGCACGGGACCACAGCCGACTTCGCAAACTACTCCAAGTTCAGCGACATCATCTGGTCAATGCCGAACTAGCAGTCCGGTGGTGGGCACATTTTGACATTTTCCACCACTACACCTCGGTGCCCATTCACACTGCCGTTCCAGCAACGGACCTATTTGCCACTGAACAGTTCTACATCCAGGAACTGCAACCGTCTCTCAATTTTGGCTTCATCGAGAAACATTTCCGGCCACGCACGGGCTTCACACGCCAATTGGACTTCTCCCAATCCCGGCACATGGGCTTCGCCACCATCTGGCGAAAACGCCGCCGACTACGACTACCCATCGCCCTACAACAGGCCTTCCTGGCCAAGCGCATGAACAACCGCCTGGATTTGTGGCGATTTTTGGGCGATCTTGGCAGCAACACTCTACGACGATTTGATGCCATCCGTTACATACGGAGCAGAGACTTCCCACCCGCCGCTCTCTATGTCCTTCATCGCATAGCCACACACCTGCCTGAACCACACCACCAGGCATGCCTTTCCGCCATTCGATCCAGTTTACGATTCCGGGGCCTCATTCCACCTGGCCCCTCCAGACCGATGCTTGCACCCTTCCTCGCCCATCCTTCTTTCCGATCCCTGCTTTTAACCCAACTTCGCGGGTTTATTCGATCTACCACTCGCAGCGCTTTACCGTTTCACATGGCACAACCACGCATTGTCTTCAAGGCACATCGGAGACTCTCCAGTGCCTTGTTCTCACATCTCCAGGCAGCAAAAACCTGGAGTCTCGGTGAAACGACCTGCACATGCACCGACCTCGCCCAACGACACCCATCCCTCCCGAAGCATGACGGACACCTTCTTTTCTCCGGTGCAGACACCCATGAGCTGTTCGACTCCGACACTGCCCACATGCTATCCGGATCGATGCGCAACTCCTTCTTTCCTCCACGAGGGGTCTTGATGAGTCGCCTGACCCAGGCATTTCAACACTGGGCCAGGACCAACAACCTACCCGCGCTCGACCCATCAACCCTCACTACTATTGTCGAATTCCATTTCGACCTCCACCTTTCACACACATCACAGTACTTTCTTCACGCCCACGTCCAACGGGCTCTGCATACCCTGGAACCCCTTGTCCGCCATTGCGAAGACCATGCGGACTCCCGACTCATGATCTATTGTCCCGTTCTCTACGGCAAGATGTTGGAAGCCACTTTTGCGGACCCTGCCATCTTCGCCCCTCTGCCGGTCCCTGCCATTGAGATCCACCAACGACTACGAGAAACCATTGTCACCAGATTCCGCGGCCGCTATCCTTGGGCCGTGACCGGATTCGGAAGGCCAGCCAACGCCTACATCCTCCCGAAGAGGAAGAAGAACTGGACCACTGCCCGACCCATCATCAGTTTCATTGGCGCCTTCTTCCGACCCATGCTCGACGCTCTCGCCAAGCTCCTCCACAGCATGGTGGCCACGGCTTGCCCTGACGCGTTTTCAGGTGGCGACCTCTTTGAACTCATGCGGTCCTTGCACGAGTTTCTAAGCCTCGGCCACACCCATTTGGACGAAACCAGGACCTTTCCGGGTTTTTTCATGCCCTTGCACGAGTTTCTAAGCCTCGGCCACACCCATTTGGACTACCGAAACCAGGACCTTTCCGGTTTTTTCACCTCCATCGACAAAGACCGCTTCTTAGCAGCCTGGCGACTACTGCTAACCTGGTACCGACAACGACAACCACACTCCTCTACCACACACCTCACAGTGGACACACTTGACACCTCTGCCATCACCCGCGTCTACAACGGACGCCGTCGCCGACACAAACCCACACAACGCACCCTGTGGCTCGACGACATCCCCGAGATCATTCAGGCCACCCTTGACATGCAGATCTTCTCTGTCGGCCTTCGTTCATTCAGGCAAACACGTGGGGCACCGATGGGATCCCCCGCGTCCCCAGCTCTCTGTTTGATGGTGATCGCGGTCGCCGAACAATGTTGGACCAACACTCACATCACATCGGGACTTCGCTCCGTTGAAGATACTCTCCTGCTCCGCTACGTGGACAACAGACTCGTGATCGCAACCCCCAGGTGGCTCTCGACTCCGGCAGCCAACATACTGTGCGACGAACACTTCTATGGAGGAGACATCTTCCTGGAAACAGAAGCCGCCCTGGACTTCTTGGGGTTCCGACTGAACCTCACAAGCAGCACCATCTCCTTCATTCCCTCGCATGAGAAGCACAACATGCTCTCCGTCAAGTCAGCCGCACCAATGATACATAAGGAATCTGGATATTATTCCAGACGCACGCTGATCAGCCGAGTTTCCTTTCCTGAATTTCAGCGAGATCAGGATCTTGCAATGTTGAAGAGGTTGTACCTCCAACACGGTTTCACCTTACAAAGAAAAGAAAAACCGTCCTTTGCGAAACCACACGGGTTTTCTTCTCTGCCTTTGCATCCTGACAGATTTGACCTGATTTTCGTGCCGCAGCTGTTTGACTGTTTGACCAAAATCCGTTGCGAGCATGGATACCAACACAGCACGCCAGCTGCTCCAAGACTTCGAACTCATCCTTGGCATTGCCCAACAAGGCATCGCCACCATCCGCGAGTTCACTGAGAGTCCGACTGCCGAACCTGATTTGGCACCGGAGGCCACGCTCAACCCCGCCATTGAGGACCTGACCAACTCACCACCAACACCCCTCCTGGCCCCCCTCGAGGACCTCTTTGAGCCACCTCCTGATGCTCCAGATGAACACCTTCCCACTGATCATGACGAACAATTCCCTGATCATTGGGCTCCGCCCACTCCTCCTCCGTCTTCTCCCGACAAAAAACGAGCTCGCCGCACACGTGATTTGGCCTCCTCACGATCTACGGCATCCAAACCTGCTCGTGGACCAAGCGAAGCTACCACATCGACCAGGACTGATGCCTCTACTGAGGCCGAACCTGAAGCCTCGCAGCCTTGGACTGAGGGAGAGATTGAACTCCTCCGTTCCCTTAAGACCAATTCCAAAGCCAAGTATGCGTGGTCAGTCATCGCCACAAGACTTTCTCGCACAATTGATGCTTGCAAGACTCAATGGGCCTCGCACAAGTGATGTCGCCCCAGTTGGGGCTCCGTGTGTGTGAAGCGTCCTGGAGCACGGACGGAAATTCCACATTGCAGGGGGACCAGGCGTCTTGCTGCTGACCTGGTCTAACAAAGCTAGGCAGCAAGACGGGATACCGGAATTGGCCATTCCGGCGTACCTGCCATCCTTTCGTGACCTAATGTGTTTCCTCGGTTTACCACTGTTTGCTTCATGTTCGGTTTCGATGATGTGACATTTGCACTGCAGATTGATTTTTTCATGCCCTTTCAGTACAATCGCGTGTCTGCAAGAGCAGCCTCTCGAGATAAGTGTGTGTGTGTGTGTGTGTGTGTGTGTCTGCGTGTGCGTGTGTGTGTGCGTGTGTGTGCGTGTGCGTGTGCGTGTGCGTGTGCGTGTGTGCGTGTGCGTGTGTGCGTGTGTGTGCGCGTGTGCGCGTGCGGGTGTGCGCGTGTGCGCGTGTGTGCGTGTGTGCGTGTGTGCGTGTGTGCGTGTGTGCGTGTGTGCGTGTGTGCGTGCGTGTGCGTGCGTGTGTGCGTGTGTGCGTGTGTGCGTGTGTGCGTGTGTGCGTGTGTGCGTGTGCGTGTGTGCGTGTGTGCGTGTGTGCGTGTGTGCGTGTGTGCGTGTGTGCGTGTGTGCGTGTGTGCGTCTGTGCGTGTGTGTGTGTGTGCGTGTGTGCGTGCGTGTGTGTGTGTGCGTGTGTGCATGTGTGCGTGTGGGCGTGTGGGTGTGTTTGCGTGTGTTTGCGTGTGTTTGCGTGTGTTTGCGTGTGTGCTTGTGTGCGTGTGTGCGTGTGCGTGTGCGTGTGCGTGTGCGTGTGTCTGCGCCATTGCCTGCGCGTGCGTGCGTGCATGCGTGCGTGCGTGCGTGCGTGCGTGCGTGCGTGCGTGCGTGCGTGCGTGCGTGCGTGCGTGTGTGTGTGTGTGCGTGTGTGTGTGTGTGTGTATGTATGTGTGTATGTGTGTGTGTATGTGTGTGTGTATGTGTGTATGTGTGTATGCGTGTATGTGTGTATGTGTGTATGTGTGTATGTGTGTATGTGTGTATGTGTGTATGTGTGTATGTGTGTATGTGTGTATGTGTGTATGTGTCTGTGTCAGAGTGTGTGTGTGTGTGTGTTTTTTGAAGGGCGCCCATGTTGAAAGCAGATGAGTTGTTAGGGGCAATCGAGCAGGACACACGCCAGCTTTTTGCTCCCCAGACCGGCGCATTCATTTTGTTCGAAGGCTTACATTTAACATCGTCCAACACGAGGGTGCCTTTTCCCATACCCACAGCTCCGGGGTTCCCCCTTGTGCCAGCTCAAAGTGGGCTTTGATTTCATGGGTTCCCGTTGTGTCCAATGACCGCGCTTTTCTGATTGCTCTTCTTACTGGTGCCCCTTTTGTGGTTTTGGCCACCAAAATGGTGGTTCTCTTGGTTTTCTTTCAAGACCAAAGAGGGGGCACCCTTGAAAAACAACACACCCACATACCTGACCAGTGTATTCTTGGCGCTCCGTTTGTTTTCCACTCGAGGCGGAAGCTCTGGGGCGCGGGCGAAGGAGAGCGCAGCGTGCTGCGGCTCAGCGGCTCGGCACGGCACGACCAAAAGACGCGGGGCTTCGCTTGGGATGAACCCGGAGGACCGTTGCAATCAGGGCTGGCTCCCCTTTTAGTACTGAAATCATCTGGCGGTGCCATTTTGGGATAGGTGCACCACCCATTTTAGTCTATTTTAGTGGGGATTGGGATGTTCACTGGGGGTACGGGATTTTGACCCATGCCATCTATTTTTTGGGGAGGCCTGCTAACTAGCTAGGCCTCCGGATGAATCCAAAGTTCACATTAGCTGCTCAGTTTCTTGTCTCACCAAGAGACCCTTCGTATATGAACAGGAACTTGTTGTTGTTTTCCTCAGAATGCGAACTTGTCCTGGCTTGCCAAACGTTCAGTTTCTACCTCAAGCTATCACTTTTTTGTCTAGTGCCTTTGGCAGTTTTTGAAGTCCCTCTGCTTGGTGTTTTGCCTTTCGGATGCGGGTCTATAGTTTTCACTGACAGACTTAACAAGCCGTCTTCTTGCTTTTTTGCCTTCTTGTTTCCCATCATTGGCCTTCTTTTCAAAGTAAAGGTTTTGGAGGGTGGACAGAGACTCAATTTCAGAGACATAACCCATGCCTCAAAATCCCTCCCCCCCCCGGCTTGGAACAATCAAAGGGAAACCAACCAGAGTTTGTGGGACCTTTGGATGGGTCTCTAAAATTTGGCTCCCCATCCAGTGTTTGGTTGCCCTTTGCGCGCCCCCCAAAGGTCGCTCACCCCCGAATTTAGCTGATGTTTGGTGTCCTTACCTTTAAAACCAGTCCAGAAAGGGGCTGCATTGATTTTCGGATCAGCCCGGAGTTTGCGCACTGAGGAGTGCTGAGCACGCAAGGCATGGAATTTCAGCCCGGCGCTTATGCCAAGGCTGTCCTTGTGTCAGGGGTCCCTACGTTCTTTCCCCTTTGGTGGTTTCAAACTTCATCCAAGGGTCCGACCACATCCTGCTGGATAGGTGACTTTGGACATATGCTAGGCCCACATGCGATTTTTTTGTGAGACCCCAAGGGGAAAAGGGAGCACCGGCCCTTCTTGCTCGCCTAGGTTTTATGCCTACATGCTCTTTAAGTCCAACTCGGGGGATTTCCAGGAGCTGGGTGGCTCACATGTGTCTCGCAAAGCCCAAGGACCTCCTGTCATAAAAAAGCGGGGATCGTCAGGGGAAGTTCAGGAACGCTGAGCCAGATATGGCCCTGTTCCTCCTTGGGGTGTCAGACAATCCCGGTTTATGTGAGTGGCCCCTGGAACCCCCCCAGTGAGAAGTCATTGGATGGGAATCAACTCATAAACGGTATCAGAAGGATGATTGTTTGCCGTGCTGAAGTTTGCAGGGAAGGTCATCAGCCCTTTCGCAGGGAGGGCAACCAGCAAGCATTGGAAGCTTTTCTGAGGAAATCATGATAACATGCCCCACATTTCAGGGCTTTCTTGAGCATGGCGACTGGTTGGCCATGAATTACAATGGCGACCCCCCAAAACTGGTTGGTGGACCGAAAAACATGTGTTTCTGATGTTCCTGAAAAGCCCCAACTGACATTCACACCCAAACGAAGACATGCACACACACACACTCATGGATAGTGTCCCTTTGATTTCCACCAATTGCGCAGATCAATACAACAAGGCAACCCAGCACATTGGTGGCTTTCCTTTCTGGTCCCTTCTCAACACCCCCCAACAGGGTATCCTCCAAAAAACATCTGTGTACAGGCGCGAAAGGGGGACGGCCTCACCAGAACCGGGAGTTAAGACTGGAGTGCAAATGAACCATCTTTGGAACACTCCCAAACCAATCCAAATCACACATGGAGTGCGTGTTTTTGGAGGGTCCCTTTTCACATCGGTTCAAAAGGGAAACCAAATGGAAAACCACTATTTCCGGGGTCCCCCCTTTTTCAACACCTGTCACATGCCCAATTTGAGAACAACGAACCATTTTGTCCCCAGCTCACGGGGGGCTTGACATGGAGGACCTGGAGGGCCACGTGGAGGAGGTCTTTAAGCTCTTCCCCAGGCGGATTTTGGAGTGAACCTGGCCGTCACCAAGAAAGAACCCTCAGCCAGCTCTTAGCTGAAATGAACCATCCATTTTGTACGAAGTTTTTCTTTGTTGGCAACGGAAGCTCCTGTTTTGGGGTTGGGGAAAGGAGTCCAGATCCAGACAAGCCCAACTGAGATCAATCCACCGCGTAAGGGTTTGTGGAGGACGGTCCCGACTCGAGCCATGTAGAATTAATTAGGGTCCCTTAAGTTTATTGAATAGATAGCCAGTTGAAAAGTCACAGCTCCGGCCGAGCTAGAGGATCCACTGGTCGCCTTCTAATTAAACCAGGTGGTTTTCGGATGTATCCTGTCGAACTGTTTTTGCAGGCAGGCGCCCCTAGCTCCAAACCGACGGCTCAAAATTCTAGCAAGCCCTAAACGTAGCTACGTGGTCTGAGGCTAGGGATGCCGAAGGCAAAAGACGAGTTGCCGGGGTCCCTTGTTTTTTGACACCCAGATGGTGTCCAAAGCTGTTTTTAGTGTTTAGAGTACAACTTGTGGCACAGTAGTATTGGCCTTTGACATCACTGCTCGGCAGTTTTCCTCTCACGCATAAAATAAAGGCATGTGTTTGGGCATGTGTTTGGGGTATGTACCCTTGATTGCCAGTGCATATCTATCTGCGCACTGCTGAACAAATAGTTTGGCTGAGTGAGTATACAAGCAATGTGTTTGGGGTATGCAAGTAGGACAATACCAGTGCTGATCCAAGCCGCGTGTTTCAACAACCTCCTTTCAAATAACCCTTAGTTGATGGTTTGGGTTGGTGGTTTGGGGCATTGAACCCCTGGCTTTTGTAGACTCAGTAGAGGGTAAACGGGAAACAAACCCTTAACCACCACCAATCCAAACCACCAATCAGAGGGAAGCTGATCCTTCTGGTTCCCTTTGATGGGAACCAAGTTGACCCCGCCCCAATGAGTCCGGGCGCCCCAATGAGTTCGGGGACCCACCAGGTCGCCCTATGCCCCCAACGAGCCCTGCACCCCGCGGCCGCTGGACCCGGCGTTCTGCGCCTGTGCCCCTGAGGCGATGGTATCGAACGGTTCTTGTCTTGCTTGTTGGATGTGTTTGGTTTGGTTTGGTTTGGTTGGTTGTTTTTGGTTCGGTCTTGTTTCCTTGCTTGTGCTTACTTGTACAGCGGTCACTGGATTTGCCCAAAGCAACCCCATGATTTCACTGCCACTTTTGGAGGCCCTAGTGACTTTGATTTGCATGTCTCCTGGCGAGTGAAGCGCTCGGAATCCACTTCAGACGTGACAAGTCGCCAATGCACCAAGCCATGTTTTTCCAAGTCAGGTTAGAGCTCAACAGATTGGTCTTCATGCTTGTACCGCGGGAATGCCTTGCTATGCAGGTACCCAGAATTCACCGGCTTTCCAAGCTTGACAGCACTCTATGTTTTTCCTCCCGATGATTGCACAACTTGCTTGTGACCAACGTAGTATCCGTTCTTCCCACATGTTGTTCCCCACCGCAACATTCTGCAATAGCTACTATATGGCTGTGTTTTTTCGGGGACCCCCCCAAATTGGTGGTGTTCCTCTTGCTTTTCCTTTGAAGCAAGGTGAAACAGGTATCCTCACAACCGGCGAGCCACACACATAGGTCACACCTACTTCTCAGCAACCTGCCGACGTAGGCGGAGCTCCGACTGGATGTGAGAGCCTAGGGAGGTGAAGCCGTGAGAATTGGTAGGGTTCGAAGATTTGGGTGTGTCTGTGTTTGGAGTCCGCTGGGGAAGTCAGGAGAATGGCGCCAATGGCGGTAGATGCTCAGAGCGTTCCAAACTGCAGCCATGTGAGAGTCCACTGGGCGATTGGTTCAAACTGGAGGAATGATGACTGCAAAGGTCAGTCAAACGTGGTAGTGGTGCGAGCTTGAGCGAGAAAATGGGCTCGACTCGGATCAAAATATGAGACGTAGTCGAGGTGACACACGGGGCCGATCCCGTTTTTTTGTCAGCTCCCCATGATCTTCCGAGCGGAGATGTTTGTAGTCTTGCTCCAGTACGGATTCCAGACCAAGGATCCCGCGATTTTGGAATTGAGCAACTCAGGTTTCAGCTCTGCTCGGTGGCCAGAGTGAGGAAAGGCATTACCCTCAACTGCTTTAGTTTGTTAGCGTGTCTTGACCAAGCTTTTGGCTCCGTAGACGCTTCCGACTTCCAGTCGCTTCCAACGAGGGTGGCGCACCCACAGATGCTCAGGTCGCTGCAGCCGGGTTTTTGTTTGAATTGGGATTCCCAAGCCTTCCTCTCATGCAAGCATCTTTATCAAAATATGTATCAAACCATGCAACACCACACACACACACACATGCATCAAGCCAAGCACAATCCCACAACCACAAACACCACAGACCTGAGGCGAGGTGCCGCTACATCTTCGGACGAAAAAACAAACACGACGCCTCCGCATTTTTCTCGCGCCGGCCAGAAGCCATGGGCCGAAAGGCCGGGCTTGGACGACTTCCACAGGGCCTGAAAACATGTCTCCAAATTGGAGCTTCAAGTTGAGGCATTATTATCAATTTGGTCGGCCGGGTTAATAAGCCCTGGCCAGGGTTCGCTGATTTGGACCCTCAACCTACTCTTACTTCAACCGACCTCACCCCTAGTTTGGGGTCAAACTTTGGGGCAATAGGCCGTTTCTTTTCCTTTTTAACGGGTCATCTGAGGGTCCAGGTACCGAATGATCACCCACTCATGGACCCCTCCTTGGCTTCTCCAGGGATCCGCCCCCCCGCGTCCCCATCGCCTGAGCGAGGCGAAGGCTGCGAGCAGCGCCAAGGCGCTGGAGCTCTGCGGGGACACCTCGCGCCTAGGGGTCTCCGCGGCGGACGTCTTTGCGCAGTTCGCGAAGCGGGGGGGGGGGGGGGTGGGGGTGATGGGTGGGGACACGTTCGCGTTTTTTTTTGGGGGGAGGGTTGGGGTGTTTTGGGAGGTTTGGTTTGGTTTTCCCTAAGAAACCCAATACCCCAAAAGAAGGTGGTTGCAAAATAGGCTTGAAGAGGGGGGGCGGGGCGTGGGATCGTGGGAAGGAGAGAATGCGTTTTGTTTCCCAACAGGCTGAGCTTTTGAGGGCGTTGGGCAGTTGGACATATTTTGTTTTTGCGGGGTGGAGGGGGGGGAGTGGGTTGTGGAGATCAGTTGTTGTTTTTCTGAAAGGGCGATGGCTTGAGACTTGAGAGCCGTTTTTGGACCCATGCCCTGCAGGGTACAAAGGAGGAATCGCAAAGGGCCAAAAGCCTCCATCGGCCAGTTGGGAGGTTCTACTATACCTTGTTTGCCAGGGCAATTAACAAGTGGGGCAGAAATATGTGCGTCTTTCAACACAGGCCTACCCCGAAACGGTTGATTTTCCTGCTGGTTTTCCATGAACTACCAATGAAAAGGGGGTCCAAAATCCATTGCGCACAGGGAAGACGTGAGATTTCTCCGCAGGCCCGTGAACTCTGCGGAGGATGCCCAGTGCGCCGCGCTGGAAGATGCAGAGGTTGGGAGAGGTTTTTGTCGTGTTGCGAGTCGCGAGTGTTTGCCTCCGGCTAGTTGTGGTTCCTCTTGTATTGCGCTGGATTTGTACACAAACTGGCATTGAGTTTTTGTTTTCTCTGTTTTTTATTTTTTTTTATTTTTTTATTTTTTTAACAATCAAAATTCACAAGCACAAATTTGGGTTGGGTTTGTTAAAACAAA
Source organism: Effrenium voratum (assembly GCA_963377175.1). NCBI lineage: Eukaryota > Dinophyceae > Suessiales > Symbiodiniaceae > Effrenium > Effrenium voratum. The sequence continues at coordinate 42,796 of CAUJNA010003276.1, forward strand.
TAAAACACAAAACACATCCCAGTGTTTTTCCCCAACAGCCGATTGGGATACCTGGGCGATTTGAGCCGGAGTTGCCAAATCTCAACCGGTTTCTCCTGAGTGGACCTGGCCTTTTGGGTCTAAACTGGGCTGTTCAAAGGTAATCCTTCAATCCGTACCTGGGGTTATGCAAGGGGTCCCCTTTGTAGTGGCTTCCCTTTGTAGTGGCTTTCCTTTGGGGATTATGGATTAGGATTGGCCAACCCTCCATTTTGAACAGCCCAGCTAAACGTCTGGCTGGTTTTGAGGGGAACACCTCAGCCAAGCATCCGGATCAAAAGCTGTGCGAACCCCTCGGCGCGCTAAAGGGAAGCCTGGCCGCTGCGAAACCGGCGAGGTGTCTATGGCCCTGCAAGGCCTGCAGAAGAAGGACCCGAGAAAACCCTTTTGAACGGTTTCGAGGGGCGTTCTTTTGCGGACTTGCAGGCATGTCTCAGAAGTGGGGCAGGTTCACGTGGAAACTCTTTGGGACATGAATGTACATGTCCTCCATGAGATGCCGTTTGAGAATCCTTTCCATTCAGGAGTCTCAGCATGATAGCAGCGACACCTTGTCGTTGCCTTGAAGCATTGCCCCACTCATCGCTCATCCAAACACCAAGACGGGCAGAATCATAGGCCAGCAAAATGGCTCGCTAACCAACCAAAAGCTCACCAAGGTATCCGCCGCATCAAATGCGCCCAACAAGAAAACACATCCTCCAATCCTCCCTCACCTTTTCGTGAAATGTGAGATTGTTCGGTCCCCGGTGTCCCTATCACGTAATCCTCAATTGGTGGATGGCGGATTTGGGTTGAGGTCAACCGCGCTCCAAACTGATCAGAACAAATCATCAGGATTGCCCTTTTTGATTTCAGTTTCCTCTTCGGGGAATGCCACACTTGCCCCACAAAAGGGGTCAAATGCCTGGTCGATGTTTTGATCGCCCATTGAAGGCTCAGGGGAAGATTGGGAAATCAGACAGTCCTGGATAACTTTTACTCATTTGTTTTCCGAGGGAAACCAAAGGAACTCACACCTGGGGGTGACCCCATTGAGACAGAACCAGTCAGTGCAACCCAAATTGACCCCACAGGACCAGGGTTGGGGCCACGTTCTTCAATCTTGACACCCCTAACTCTTTTTTGCCTCATAGGTATCCCCGCCTTTAATCCCCATCTTTAATCCCCCGACCTTCCTCTTTACGGCCAGAGTCAAGCTGAAACAAATGGATGTGGCTCAAAAGTTAAGAGATTTCCGGAGGACCACAGGCTTTAGGCTACTGTTTTCCATTTCTTTATGGCTACTTGTCAACAGATCTTTGGACTTTATCTTTTTTGGGAGAAACAGTTCAGATTTTCGACTGATACTCGTCGAATTGTGCATGCTGGAACCACAAACAGCTACACTTCTTGTAGAGGGGACGACGTCAGCCAAGATTTACCAGGGTTCCATTTTGGGCCAGGGTTAGAATAGATCGCTTCCACGTTTGGATGGGGTTTTCTTCCGTTTTCCGTGGGAACCGTCTTCTTTTGTTTCCAACAGGTCACCTATGCTTGGCCCAACCCAACACCCTCAGGACCCCACCACCCGGCTCCGCAACGTGGGGGAGTTGCGGGAGCTCCTTGCCGCGAGATCGCCCCACTTGGGGGAGATCTGTGCCCGGCTCCCACTCAAGGGTCGGTGTGTCACCTGGGGGTTGGGGTAAGGAATTCTAGGGGTTGATTCCAATTCCATTCTTTTCAGCCATCGTTCTTTCCAAAAACCTGATCCGTTTGCTGTGGGTATGCGGAGGCTTTATGAAAAGAAGGATCCCTGGAAAGACTGGGGAAGGTACCCCGAGAGGAATGTCGACTTCTTCTAGTGAACCCCCCTCTGGTATCAAGCAGGGCGCCCTTTTAGCGGATTCCGGTTGCTTCCAGGAGGACCCCCCTGATGAATAAATTTGGGGTTTCAGCCCACAACCCTGCCGCCCGGGCAATTGCGCGCGCTATTTCACAAGTAAGATTCGACACCATTTCGTAAGGCGCTTTGAGGCCGTGGAAGAGTCCGCCTTGGTCGAAACCCGTCGGTGTTTTGGGACGTCGCTCTCGCGACTTCCCGCTGAGGTTCCTTTCTTGCACATCTACCGCCGTCTCTGGCCTCAGGACAGGGCTAGTGGCTAGCGCGACGATGGAAGACAGGCGTAGGGGTGCGTGTCTGCGCACGTGGCCTTTGGACTCCTTGTCAGGACCCGGCAAACCGGTAGTTCTTCATTTCATGTTTTAAAGATATCCTGATTTCAATGAGGACTCTCAAAGGCGTGGGGCATAACTCCCCATGCGAATGATGTCCGCTAGGACTCCGAGCCGCGTGTGCGGGAGGGCCTCCAGAGGTGCCTCCAGGCTTGCAAGATGTGAGACGCAAGCAGACAGCAGACCCATCTCAGGCCTCTTGTACAGAGGAACCAAAAGGAGGTTGTTTCACCACACATTTGTTAAACACACTAGTTGGGTTTGGTCCTTTGGTGGTTGCAGCCGTGGTTTGGTTTGGTGGTTTGATGCATTTTAAACCATGCTTTGGTTTGGTTTCTTGACTCTTTAACCCCAGGTTTGGTTTTGGCGGTTTGGTAGTTGAAACCCGTGGTTTCAGCAAGGGGCCCACGCCAGGTCTTGGTGGAATCGATGCAGCGGGACTTTGCCAAGCACCTGCGCACCGCAAGGGTCGCCCAGTTGGAGGGTCTGATTTCGGTTTGCGTGGAGTATCCATTGGGCAAGTCTATTTGGGTGATTCCCAGGGAAATCACCAATAATGCAAAGCAACAGCTCCACAGCCTCACCGGAGCTCAGGGAATTGGAGGGAGCCTCCCCTGGCGTTTCTTCAACGGGTAAGTGGAGATCCGCCGTTCGTGAATTCCTGAGGTTCTGGGTAGACCATTTTGATACCCATCGGTTTTGATTCTGCCCCATTGGGGCCAACACAACTTAGGGTCCGTAGAGCGATCACGTGGTTGGCGAACCTGCGACTGAGGCGTTTCCTACGTGGCTGTGTGCTTTCTGGCCGCATTCAGCTGTGCCTTCTCCGTTTTGAGGATGTGGCCAACGGACATCGTGGGGTTTTGGTTTGCCGTCGATTTGAAGTTGAATGGGGGCCTAAACCAAAGTGTTGGTTTAGGACCAATGCGAACCCCAGATGAAGGTTCCCTTTATTGGGTTCCCCCCAATGGTGGGTTGATCCAAAAAATTCCCCGGGGTGTGGAGAGTGCCATCCATCGAGAGCTGAGGCCATGTTTGCCAGGGCCTTGGGGTGCCCGCCTGTCAGGCAACCAGCTCCGGGAAGTACAAGTTAGCCAACGTGTGTGAATTTTGAGGTTGGACCCCCCCACAAAAGAAGAGAAGTGGCTTTCCTTTTGGTTTCTTTAAGCAACAAGAGCACAAAATTGGGGGTACCCTCAAAAGACGCCCATAGAGTTTGGGTGCCTCCTGTTGACAAAAAACCGGCAGGGAGTTCTCCGTCCTTTGTCTCAGGATACCCACGCGGAAGTGTGCGGCTCAGGACTCGCGTTTCGCCAGCGAGTCTGGTGCTACAGCTTAAAGGGCAGGATACGCGGGGTAAGTGGTGAGTATCCATAGGCAAACAACCCACCAAATCCATTGTTGCAAGGCCATTGAGTGTGTCCTAACCATGGTGGCTCAGTATCCACTTTCCAAGTACCCTATTCCCCTTTAAGGTAGGCTGGGATCATTGCTTCGTTTTTTTTTGGGGGGGGGGGTGGGGGAATATTCGGAGGCCAGACTTGGAATATGCCCCATGAGTCCACCCATGCTGGTCCCAAAGCCCCAAACATTTTTGGAATCTTTTTGGAATCGGAGCCCCAAAATGGCCAAATGGTTTTCCGTTTGGTTTCAAACCCTTTAAAACCCACAAAAAATGGGGTGTACCAACTCAAGGAGAACCACACCCATTTGTCCAGAAACATTGGAAGTGCCTGTTGACAGCGGGTGATCCACGACCCACAATGGAGTCTGAATTAAACCAAACATAGGGGGGCTCGCCCCACAAGTCGTTTTGAAGGTACCCTGTACCCTTTTCAAATTTGTTTTGCAAGGGAAACCACCGAACCGCTCATGTGTGGGGTCCCATCCAACAAGGAAGCCGCCCCCTTTTCGGGGGTGAAACCAATCAGGGGTTTGCACACATTCAACCGGGTTTCCGTGACCTCTGAAATCACCCGCTAAGCTGAAGGATGCCTTGGTGCCTGATGCGTAGGCCCTTGAAGCAATCTTTGGTGCATTTTGCTTGGATGTTAGCAACCGAGTAATGACCGTCTTCCGACGCCTTCTCCGGGCGCGACTGGGCGCGTCCCAAACCCCGCGATTTTTTTGCGCGGTGAGGTGGCGCAGGCGGCCCGGAGCGCCTTTCTGGTCACTTTCTCCACGGACGAGAAGCGCCGCGGCGCCGGGAATGCCCAGAGCCAGCGGGGAGGGGGGGTCGCAAAAACTTGGATGTTCCGCACATGGGGCCGTTTTTTTTTTGGTTGAGGGCAGAAGAATTACCCTTGTTTTTCTTTGGTTTTACAGGGCAGCCGACCAGTTTCACAAGGTCCAACCAAAAAGACGACACGGCCATATTTGTTCGATTGATTGCAAAGAACTGCATTTCCTGTGGAAATGGGCTTCCTGGGGTTTTTGACGGGAGCACGGCCATGGTCCACGCTGCCCCAAGCTCTTTGCAGAGAAACCCATGTTGACGCCGGATGAGTTTCCTGGTATGAGGGGCATACGAATCACAAGGGATCTCATACATTGTATATATATATATATATGTTTAGAGCAAGAGAGATGGAGAGACAGAGAGAGAGAGAGAGAGAGAGAGATAAAGAGAGAGAGAGAGAGAGAGAGAGATAGAGAGAGAGAGCGGGCCGCCATGGGGGCCTGTATACACGCACGCATAGGTGAGATATTATATACCAGAAGTGATACGCCTGCTTGATCAGAAGAGAGTAGAAAAGTGATCCGGATGTCCTCTCAAATGGGGCACTCCGTTGCAAATCGACTACAGGTTTATGAATGCTGGTTTGGTGTGCCCTCGCGTTAGAGGTACTTTTTCTGAGTTGTTGCTTTGAATTGGTTTCCCCCCTGCTGCCTTGGGGTTGCTTGTAATTTCCTGTGGTTTCCCATGTTTCTCCCGCCTTGTGGCTTCCGTTTAGAGCCACGGGAGGCGAATCTTGGAAAGGGTTCTATTCCAACCTTGGCAAAGGGTTTTGCTCCCAAAAGGTTTTCAATAGCTTTGTGGGGTCAGGGGGTAGACCTTCGTAGGCAGGGTGGCAGAACCAAAGGTCAACGTGTTTTGAGCGCGGCTTCCCCTGCCCCGGCCAAGGGTAAATGGAAAGGACAAGCACACGATACTGGGGGCGCCAAAATTGAGGGACGATTGTGTTTAGAGGGAAGCCACACAGATTCCACCACAATAGTCTAACTCCTTGGCCTTTGTACTTGGGCAACTCCTGCGTTTTTTGCAGCAGAACCAGAGTTGGGTCGGGGGCCCTGTTTTTCCACCCCAAACCTGTTTGGGCGGCCCTCACAAAAATGGAGGTCAAAAAACAGGCTTAGGCTTGGACAAAAGAACGGTCCCCTCTGCTTTCCCGTTGGTTTACTCTCAAGGCCAATCAAGTGTCCCCCTCCAAAAGAGAGAGAGAGAGAGAGAGACACCCAATTCGAAACACGGCCTGTTGCTTTTTGAGTAGTATTTAGGGCCAATTTGGTTGTGAAGTACCCCCTTCTCCACCCCCCCATTCCAGTTGTTTAGGCACATATATAACATATATATATATATATATATGTAGATACACACATAGGTCTAACACATATATACAGATTATATGTTTATACACATGGGTATCTATAAATGTATATATATATATACACATACACAGACATTCGGTGTGTCGCTGAGGTTTTCCGGCACTCCCAGAAGGAGTGCCTGGCGCTACTGAGTTCGAACCTCCGACATAGCGAGCAGCTGCGGGCCCAGAGGACCAGAGGATTCCGGGCCAAAATCGTGTGGGGATCTACCAAGATTGTCTGTCTGTCTGTCTGTGTGTTTGTTTGTGGGAGGGAGGGGGCAAGGAAAAAAAGAGAGCCTCTCTTGGTTGAGGTTCAAAGGACCCCGAGCATCTTGGGGGTGAAGGGGGCTGCCTTGGTTTTGAGACAAACCCAAATTGACTAGGAAGGTTTATGCAGGCCTCGCCAGAAAACCTATGAAGGCCACCAAGGGTTCAGGCGACGCTCGTGTGATCTGAACCCTACGTAGGATCCAACAGCTCCTTGGAAACACATGGTTTCCCAAGCAAGGCCTTGTTAAGGGCTGCCACATTTTGAGGAAACCTGGAAGGGGGGGGGGCTATGTGAGGGTGGGGTTAAGCATGGAAGCTCCCACGCCTTTAAACGCCTGCTGCCATTCACGGCGGGTTTTGGAGCTTCCATTGTCCGGGCATGTGCCCCTTATAAAGGGTTCGGCCAGCCGAATTCACTCAGAAGGTTTCCTTGCATTGGTGACTTCTTGCAATGGTGCCACAGAGGATGTTTTTCCGCCCGTGTCTTCTGTGGAAACGACTCCGTTCGGGGGCGTTTTGAAAGGAAGTCAAAGGAAGAACCCTTGCCGGGATCCCATATCCCAATGTAGAACACACCGATGAAACAGGAATCCCATTTTTACGGGGTATCCGGCCTCCACATTAACGGGAACCACGCCCCCAAAACCACTGCGGCAGATGAATTGTCGACCGGCTGAAACCCTTCTCAGGGACTCACAGATTCTTTTGGTTCAACGCTCACAATCTACTGGTGTGTTCCAATGAAGTTGCCACTTTTGGAGGTCCAATGGAAATAGAGTGACCGCTGGTTTTCCAGCTTTGGCCTGTAGGTAACCCCTTTGCCATGTTCCGTTCAGTTTTCAAAGGGACGTTACCTTGCTTAATATCATTCTGTATTTGAAAGCAGATTCCTACAATCATGACAAAAAAAAGAGTTTGTACTCAACGAACTCAACGGCCTGATGGTACCTACTCTCCGGGGAACATGCGCGCCACTTAGGTCCCTGCATGACGAGCTGGGCATCGTCCAAATCCCGGACAAGGACACCGCGCTGGAGCGCCCGAAGCCTCAAAGGGCTGTGGCTCACAACCAATGGGATCCCATTTTGGGGTAGGTGCACCACCCATTTTACTCTATTTTAGTGGGGATTGGGATGTTCACTGGGGGTGCGGGATTTTGACCCATGGCCAAAGTGCGAAGGATTGGAAGATGGTTGAGGAAGAGATGGACATCCTAAAGGCTTTTGGGACTGGGATGTTCTTGATGGATGCATACCCGTCCGATAAAAGGGGTTGGGGTGTTGTTCTGGGGGGGTTGCTGGGATGTTCTTGGAGGGGGGTTGATGGGATGGATGCATACCCGTCCGGTACAAGGGGTTGGGGTGTTGTTCTTGGGGGAGGGGGGTTGCTGGGATGTTGCCGGGCTCCAAAAGTAAGCATGCTGGGTTCTCAACATTCCTTGGGTGACAGAACTGTTTAGAGGGTGAATTGAAAGATGTCACTTTCATGGACCGAGGAGAATAGCATTCTAGTTTACAGCCATCACAGTTCCTGCCGAAACTTGGGCGGTGCTGGCGGTGAAGCATGTAATCTATTCGATATGTGGGAACCTGGTATGTTCAGCAACTAGTACTGTAACCCTGAGCCCGATGTAACCACCGGTGTCGTTTGCGAGACCCGCCAGCACGGCCATAGCAAGGTCTCAGACTAGATCTGAACCCCTGGTTCTTGTAGAAATGGAAAACTACCCTGTACCACCAAACAACCGGGAAGCTGATCAAAGGCTTGGGCGCCTTTCTTTGTTGACGAGTTTGCTGCTCGCATCTCTCAGGCCAGGATCGGTATGCGCGTGTGGTTGCAGCGTCTCTCAGCGCTCTTGGAGAGTTAGTGCGCCGTGGAGACGCCTCGGGTTCTGCTTTTGAGCCGACTCGCAAGGAGCACGCAGCCCACCTTTGTGTCACTGTTCTTGGCAAGGTGTTTGTTGTTTTTTGGGTTCTGTTTATTTTTCCTTTTCGTTGTTTGTGTGATTTAGTAGGGGGCTGCAAGAAAAGCACAGTTGGCTACCATACCAAGGATTGTGAAGTTTGACTAGGCCACAAAGGATTGGCCATGATCTTCCCGTAACGCCCCTTGGAAATTGTGCTTGCCACTGGCACCTGACCCCGGATCTAAGCAGAGGCGGTTTTGTTCAGGGAGTCTGTGTTTATGTGAAGGATTGCCTGCAGAATGGGACACTCCTCTTCTGACTGTTGACACCGGCAGTCGTAACCCATCGAGTCATCCAACCGCTGGCTGTCCACTTACTCATGGGGAACACCGGACTCCAAATGGCTGGACATGAATGCCCAGGAAGACGTTTGCAAAGGTCTGCCCAAGATTCATGCCACATGGACCGGGGGGGCTATGGGGAGGGGGGGCTATCCCTTATTAAGCCCTTAATAAGGCCTTATTAAGGGCTTATCCTTGGGTTATCCTGGGCTCATCCAGGGATGGTCCTCCGCCCCCCCCATAGCCCCCCCGAAGATTCCATGAATACCCAAATGCCAGTGGCAGGTACATGTCTGCAGTGCCCCGCACACGGATGCATCCGGCAATCCGCGGCACGGTTTGAAGAGAGAGGAGGGAGTGCGGTTGTTCTGAACGCCACTGGTGTTTGGGGTGACTGGAGATTGCAGAAAGTAATGTGAAATTCAAATATATCTGGAGGACCCTACTAGTCAGAGGACGCCCATGCAAAGGATCGTGTCCTTACCAACAAATACCAAAAGGGCAAACAGCCCTGAGTGCAGTCCTCCGGATTAACCCGAAGTTATCATGAACGACAATACTGGCCTTCGCAGCAATGGCTTGGACCTCGGCTTTTGACCATCGATGCACATCCGACTCGAAGAGCATGTGGCTTGTTCCGGACTGCGGATGAATGGTTGTACTTGACCAACTGATCCAACAATCAGTTGGGTGACCCGTTGCAGGGGTAGCACATGGAATCTGCTGGGTGCTGAACACACACACACACAATGTCCAATACTGATTCAGAACCATAGCAAGGGGAGCCATAGGAAGATGTTGCTCTTTGTGATCCGTAGTGGCCCCCAACGGTCAGCAAAAAGCACAGGTCACAGGTAGGTTGCTATGGCTCATACTATGGCTCATACTATGGCTCCAAAATCAGCAATGCGACAAGTGATGGAGCCCGTTTTTGGGACCGTTGGGCGGTCCCTGAGACAGGCCCTTGTTGCACTTTTCACCCCCCAAAAAACAAGGCACGAAGAAAGGCAGAAAGAAGCTGGCTCCCTCAAAGTGGACAGGAGAACTCCTACATCGGATGAGTTTTAATTTTTGGCTTCCCTGCAACACAAACAAAACGGCAGGGTTGTTCTGAGCTTTATGGTAGCATCTTAAAGAAAGGGACGGGGGACAAGAACTGGACCCTATGGATGGTCGACCGGTTCCCTTATCTTCCCCTCAAGTCCAGATAGAAGCAAGGGGGCAGAACTCAACTTGATTGAGCCAATTCGGCGACAGGCGAGCAGCTTCCTTTGGAAGCTCCTAAAAGGTAGAAGGGGGGGGGTACCGCGAGAAGCAGTTCGGCCATGGAGCAGTTGGTCTCCATGGGCTTCGCGCCGGCGCTGGCCAAGCAAGCCTTGCTCCTGTGCGGAAACAGCGTCGAGGCTGCAGCGGACGCTCGGAGACGAGGGCAGGGGAGCTTTTCTGGTGAATTGCGGGGTGTCTTCGTTTGAGAGTACACGTTTTGTGTTGGTTTAGAGGGAAACCAAAGGAAAACGACGGGAAACCCCTATTTTGAGACAGACCCAATTGTGTGTGTGTGCCTGTGTGTGTGTGTGTGTGTGTTTCTGTTGAGGGAGTTATTTGTGGAAACCAAGGGGACTCGCGGTATTCATTGGGAACCCCGGATTTGGCAAGCATCTGGTAAACCGGGTGTCCCATTTAAGACGGAAACCAGGTTTCGATTAATCAGTAATCCGTTGTTGTTCTCCCGGTGTTTGCTAGCTGGAGCGCTCATATTGAAACAACCAGCCACATACACATTCGCCAACTTTTTGCTTGACACAACCATGAACAACATGGATGTAAGTTTTAATCGGGAACCTCTTCAAAGTGGTTTATGAAATACCATGTCATTGTTTGGGCGGCTTGCTGCCGCTGAAAGGGTTCCGAAGAAAACCCATGGCAACATGAGATCTGGGAGTTCTGACCATTGAAAAGCAGGCGCTTGGAGGCCCAGGCGCCTTGACAGAGGTCCCCACCGAGCGACTTTTGGGATTCCCCCAAAAGGGGAAAACCCCGCCTGTTGAAAATATAAGACAAACAATAATTGATAAAAATGTGTTGTTTACAAGTGTCGCTTGTCCTTTTTATCCTTGAATTGTCTCCCAACCGTTTGCCCCACCATGATGTGGGATGACTCGTGGCATCCCCATCTTGACTTCCCCTAACCATTTTACTCCAAGCGTGGTGCTTGACCTGGGCATGTCATTTCGTCAAGGACCTGCTCTTGACGAACCCCCCGCCCCTCCCCGATGGCGACGGCATCGACGGGCTGCAAGAGCTGCTGGCAATGGGCTTCCCAGAGGACTTGGGAAGCGGCTGACAGGTTAGGTAGGCCTAATAAGACGAGTCCATTTGGGCCTTTTTTCCAGGGCAATAGATGGCATAATTCCTGCAAACAAAGGGGAGAACTGAAACATGCGTGAATTGTATGTACTATCAGGTTATCCCAAAAGTACACCCTAAGGTGGTTCAGGTACTTGGACACCTTGCGGCAAAACATCCTCAAAGAGACTCGGACCCCTTGCGATACATTTTGCCAGGGCTTCTTGAAGATACAATTTGGTCCATTTTTCAACATTCCTCACAAGCTGTTCCATTCTTCCCACCCATTGTTCCGTTCAACGGTTGTGCGAAAGCCCCCTCAACGGTACAACAGACAACACGCGTCCTAAACGGGCTTTCACAAATGGATTCCCTTTGGATGCCAGAATCACAGGTCCTTTGGTGCAAGTTTTCTAGAACACGTGTATTCTAGGGGTAACTTCCATTTCCATTCTTTCCAGGGATCCTTCTTTCTAGAAAACCACCATTCAAGCCCTGAAGAAATGGCGATCGGTTTTTGAAAAGAAGGATGGCCGAAAAGAATGGAAAAGGAATCAACCCCTAGATTTTAGACTTATTGGAGCCTGTTGAACGGATCCTCCGGCGCGTCCCGGAGGATCGGGCCAAAGAAGCCCTGGACCGCCACGGGAATTTAGCCGATGCTGCGGAGGCCCTGAGCGATGCCGCGTTTTCGGCGGCCGTGGAGGCGGAGGCGGCGGCGGAAAGGGTACGTGTGTGTGTGTGTGTGTGTGTGTGTGTGTGTGTGTGTGCAACCTTTGTGTTTAGGGCATCTTTTTTTCTTGGGGGTTGTCGTGTCCATGGTTTCTGCGGGTGGTGGGGAAGAGGTGCGTGTCGTTTTGTTGAGTTGGAACCGTTGCGACCCGCCCCCCCATCCGCCCGCTCGCCCGCCCACCGGCCCACCACCCACCAGCCCAGTTTTGATGGAACCTTCGGGGAAGTGATGCATTTGGAGGAAAAAAACATCAAGTACGAAAGTGACCAAAGTGGACTTTCAGGTTCCTTAAGACTCTTCAGATTCAATGTGGACAATTCTGGTACATTCTTGAGTGGCCAACAAGATCCCTATTCCCAAGTGAGACAGAAGTCATAGGAATGAGACACCACCAAAATACCCCGGATGTTCAGCAGTTTTTCGAAATGAATGATCCCGGAACAGAATGGACGTTACCCCCTAGAACCATGCCGGAAGGCGTCGGCGCCTGTCGTTGCGCCGGCTGTCGCAGCACCCGTTGCGGCGCCCGTCGCGGAGCCCGTCGCGGCGCCTGTCGCGGCAAGGTCTTCGGCGCCAGCCGCGGTGCCAGATTCTGCAGATCGCGCCATCGAGCGTCCAGCAAAGCGGCGCTTCGATCTGCCACATCCAGCTTTTCACCTTTGAATTTCCCGTGTCGCATGTTTCGCCAAGGTTTCAACATGTCCCCTTTCCAAACCTTTCCAACAATCACGTGCACCTCTATGTTTGGAAAATGGTGAGCCCCGTTCTTTCCCAGGTTCAAATGAAAGTGTGGTCGGTTTGCGCCATTGTCAGTCAAGGTTGAACCCTTTTGGTTCCTTCTTGATAGCCTTTGTAGTCTCACATGTTCATTCATTGAGTTACTTTTTGTTCATGTTAGTCATGTGACTATGTAGCGGTAAATTTTACCCTCCCACCAATCAACCTGGAACCTGACGTTCAGGGGGTCCTGGACCATTTTCCCGTGAAAGGGACCGGCTCCCAAACGTCAAGTTCCATGTTTGGTGGGCCCGAACAGGTTTCGGCTGTAAAAAGAGATGGGAGGGCATTGCTGTTAGTTCATGTTCGTCATGCGCTTGTTTCGTCCTACCAATTTTATTTCACACTTTGGCCTGGACCATTTTCCCTTTTCCTTTTAGTGGGACCCCCCAGCCCCCCCCAAACAGGTTTCCACGTCGAAAAAATAACAATCCGCCGGGCGCGGCTCCGGTCGTGGGTTCCTTTCGCCCCGTGGCTCGTCGAGGCGCCGGGCCGAGCCCTCGGAGCTCGGCGTCGAGGCGCGGGCCGCGGGCCTGGGCTTCGGCGCGGAGGCCTTTGGGCCGCTGGCGCGGCCCCGCGCCGCGGCGAACGCTGCGGGGGCGGGGGAGGACTTGACGCGGAAGGTGGCCAAGATGCTCGGCTGAAGGGCGGGAAAGGCGGTGGGTGGTGCTTTTTGTGGGGGGGGGGGGGGGGGAAATGGTTGGGGTTGGGGTTGGGGGGGGGCTTTTTGGGACATGTTCGGTGAGTTGCAAGGAATTATGTTCTAAAGTGATAAAGTCGGAAGGGGAATCAAGCACTTTGGTATCACAGAAAACGATCTTCTGGATCACGGAAAAGGGGTATGTGGTGCTCACAGGGAAATTCAACATAATCTCGACATCTTCCCATTACTTGCTGGTTCTCAGCAGGGAATGAGGGAATGATCCCCATAAACCATCCGTTGTGGTTTTCCTTAAGGCAATCCCCAAACAAGCACCTGGAAGGGTCATTCCCTACCTATTGCACCAGCAAGTTTCCTTTTTTTCCTCTTAAATCCACAAAAAGAGGGGTACCAACTCAAAAAAAGAAAAACCCGCCAGCAAGTTTTGTTGGGGTGGGCCGGAATCCACTTCGGGGGGACCTGACGGCCTTGCGCTTTCGCTGTTTTCGGTCGGAGGATGGTCCTCGCCTCCGTGCCTGGGGTGGCGGAGATGCGGGGCGAGCGGGGCCAAGTGAAAGTCACCGCGATGCTCTCCAGGTGCGGCTGAAAAAGCAATCCATGGGATGCTTCTTGCATGGCAGTGGGTCAAACATAGGTACCTAAAAGGGAACCCTGGTGAGGGGGAAAATGGACCAACACCTGTGGTTTTTTGGTGGTTTAATTTTGACCCACACCCGTATATGGAACGTGACACAAAGAGGTCCCGGATTATTTGGTGGACATCGTTCAGGTCGGGGATTCATGTCCACCAGTCACTTTGGAGGTGGTTCCCTATCAAAATTCATGGCAATAGAGGAAACAAAGCAACCTGGGAAGATGGTAGTTCGGGCTGTACTCCACTTTATTTTATTGCGGACAGAGAAAGAGCCTCCCAAAACCGCCGCCACCATTGAACAGAACAATGGCTGGGTAAATTGGGGCTCTTTCTTCCTGTCTTTTCGTTTTTTTTTTTTTTTGTTTGGGGGGGAGGGGTGTTTATCCGACTCCAAGCTTGGATTTGTTAGGTGACAGGCCCGCACTGCACTGCCGTGCGGGCACTGTGGAAGCCGTGCGAGTGTTAGGCGACAGGTGAAGTAGAGGTAAACAAGGTTTGGGCCATTCCAGCCGCATTCTGGGATCCTTGCCTTCAGAACATGTGCAAAATCCCTGCCAACTTGGGCGTTGATTCCACCCCTCCCTTAAAGAATCAGTTGGAGCACTCTAAGAGGAACCGAAAGCAGAGGGGCTTTTGTCTTTGAGTTGGGTGAGTTGGCCCCCTTTTTGTGATAGAACCGCCCAACCCTGTTCCAGGTGCTACACGCAGGGTTTGTGGATCTTTGGCCCTGCGTCCTGCCCGGTGAATGCAGAGATACTGCCGGCCTATCGGCATATCATCGGGGCGACTCGGCACTGTGAAAGGATGACCCTCAGAACCACCAAACTAAAACAACCCTTCTTAGGAGCAAGCTGAGGAAGGGTAAAATGTTTGGGAACCCTTTCAATTGAAATCGCTCCTTACGGACCTCCGATGCCCTGATGCCGAACCTAAAAGCCAACACAGAGAGGAATGTATGATGTACATACAAATAGCAGTTCACATATCGGGTTTGTGTCAAAATTGGGGTAGGGGGTGGGGTGGGGTGGTGTTCGGTTTTCTTCTTGAATGTCCTTTAAACCCAAGCACTGAAAAGGATACCGCCGCATATTTTAACAAGGCTCACTTCCCCAGTTTCAAAGACCGTCTCTGGCACGGGATCCCCAGATATGGATCGCTAGAATGGGGCAATTGGCAGCCGTGATCAATGTACAAGCCTTTGCACACTGCCCGCGGTTCCCTATCGGGAACCCCCTCCCAGAAATGGTCTCCAGGGTATCAGCAAAAAGCGGCAACCGCTTTATGACCTTTGAAGTTTTTGCATACCGCCTGGACTAATTCCAAAAACCAACCACCAGCAGGGTTTGGTTCGTATGACCGGTACTCGGGTACGAGCACCAAAAGCAGGGCTCCTTCATTTGGGCCCAATTGAAAAACCACTACCAGCTGATTTGGACGATGCCACTGTGGCGCTTCTTGGATGTATCCCCCAGAGAATCAGTTGGCTTTTGCGGGTATTCACAGATTGGACAGGGACTCAGAAAGTGGCGGGTGTCCTTTCACTTTCCCTTTTATAGCGTCCAACATGTAGGAAAGGCAGCTCTTTTGGGAGGACGTAGTACAGGGCCTCCATTTTTAGGTGTACAAATCAAAAGGACGCAATCCAAATGGCTCCAAGCCCCCAAAATCAGTCCTTAAAAACCCGGGTTCAATTGGACAGGACCTATAAAATGATACCTTTCCCCATTCCCCCCCCATCAAACCACCCCCCCCCCCAACCGCCCCCCCTTCAACCCCCCCCCTCTGCCTCAAAACACAAAAACGAGCCCCCCATTTTCGGGTTTGCGGCTGTTCCTCGCCGAGGAGATGGCGAAGCTGGAGCCTCAGAACCCCAAGCGGGTCAGCGTCTTAACCACGCTGGCGCAGGCCTGCCAGGACTGCCAGCAGGCGGACGGGGGTGGGGGGGGGGGGGGGGGTGGATGTGTTCGGTCTCTTTGTCTCAGGGACAGAGGTTGCCGACTGCAGGTTTAATTTCATAGGCCAAAAGCGATCTGATTCCCCATTTAAACCCAGGGACACGCCCCGTTGTTTCATATGGGGTCAACAGAACTATGGATGAAATCCTGCGCCCAGTTGGTAGCTGGTTTATCCCATTACTTACAGGGGTTCATCTATCCCAGTGGTGCAAGAACTCGTCCAGCCACAGTAGGGCATTCCTGGACAAACTGAAAGCTACAAACAAGGCTCATGTTTTAGGGGATCGGGACACTTCACGAGTTGGACTTATATATTTTCTGGGTTGGACAATTTTAGTGGTCAAACAAACAGATCAGACTTGTCTTGGCCACTGCACTCCGGAAGTGAGGGGCGGTTTCAAAGCACCAGTCTATTGGGCTGCCGTTGAAGTTTTGGTCTCTTCTTACACCCCAAGCATGGGATCTCGGTGTTCTCTTTCGTCGGGGCAAGCCAACCCAAGAAACACTTGTCTTCTCTCTGCAATCTTGTTCTGCGGCTTTCAATTTGCTTTTGGTCTCCCGTAACACCAAAACTGGCCCCAACGTTTCTTAACAAGCATCGCAGGCTCCAAAATGAACCGCCAAGTAGTCGGCCCTTATGAGGTGCAGGCGCGCGAGATTTTGCGGATCTACGGCGACCTCACGTCCCAGAACGAGACCTTGGAGTGGCAGCTGAAGTACTCCCTGGTGCGGCTCAAGGCTGGGGTCCCGAACCCATTTCCGGGTGGCCTTGGAGGGAAACCCGCGGGTTTTCTTCTCAGGGAGACTGCAAGGAAGCTGAAAATCCTTCAGGATGGTTTTTTGGGTAGATCCAAAAGCACTGATTGAGTCCTTTTTTTGCGGTTGGCTTGGAAAGAACCCGCAAGGAAACCAGCATAGTTGGCTGCAAACTCATTTGCACCAAGGTCATGGTAGGGCATTTCGACAAACCATTGTGAGGGGTCCTCGTACGGAAGTCAAAACTGGAGGCTTTGCACGAATTTTGTCAACCCCCTTTTGTTTGTTTTAAGGCAAACCAAATGAAATCGGAAAACTCCGCTTGGGCGGTAACAGGAGGCGGCATTAAACCGCTTCATCACGCGCCGGCACCCCAACTGTGACCTGGACCACACGCAGGCCGGAGCGCGGCGAGCGTGGCTGGTCGGCCGAAACGGATGGTTGGGGTTCCTCGCGGTTTCGAACTGCTGAAGCTGCAAGTTTCCTATCCGAAAGCCATCGGTCACACAGCTTTACCTGAAGTGTCCAATACCATTCGATGGGGTCAGGTGCCTAAAGATCCTAAAGGTTAGTGCTCAATTTGCTGGGCATTCGACCAAATTGGCTCTGTCTCTTAATAACTACTAGCGGGAGCTCGCTTCGTGCTGCTCTTCAGGCTGGCGGCGGTCTGTTTGGCGGCATGGGTGTTGAATGTACACTCTACGGATTGGTTTTCCAAGATCTGAACAGGAGCCTCCCCCAAGAGCAACACCCCAACAGGTGCAACAAACTTGAGCGGAATCGAGATGGCTATGAAATTTACTGGGGAACTCCCAAAGGGTCCCTAATTAAAATGTATACCCAGATCTCTCTATTTTTCCACAATGGTTTGTGCCCATTTTGGCTTCCCATCACCCCATTCCAAATGCTGCACCAAGCGGGAATCTGGTGCTCCCACTGGAATCACTCAGCAAAAGAAAGGTCTGAAGAGGTGTGTTGAGAAGAAACATATGAATGAATGGGAAACCAAGGCGTTTTCCACTAACTTTTTGCAGGGCGGTCAACAGCAACCACGCATTTTGGCTCCCCATCACCCTGCAGTTTCCGAGAGGTGCAGCCCTGGCAGCAGCGCCCGCATCTGCTCAGCGGCTACGTGGTCTCCGTGGGCCACGACTTCGGGCTGGATGGCATGGCCGCGGCCAAGAACGACCGGTTCCTTTCGCAGGAGGGGGCCAAGGGAGCGAGAGTAGACTTAAATCCAGGGGTGGTTCATGGACCCCCAAAAGGAGAACCCCTGCGTTTAAGCCTAACTTGGGGTAGTCAAAAAGTGGAAGCCTGCAAAAATGAACCACCAGCATCCATGGGGGAAAACTCTGGGAATCTGTGGCACATCTTTTTGGCATCCCCAAAGTGTTGCTTCTTGAATGGACACAAAGACGAACATGTTTGCGGTTTGCCCTGGGTCTTGAACATTTTGAGCCACCCATCCAAGATTCCACTGAGGCTTGCGGGAGATGGTGGTCAATTTGAGGTTGCCAGTTGCCGTGATTCCAATAGGATTGCCTTTTAATTGAGCTTTGCGAAGCAACAGCCTTGGTGTCACAGAAAGGGCGATTTGCCCACAAGTCTGAAGATTTTCCTGTATCTGAATCTTTAGAGCGAAATCGCCCAGTGACTCGGAAGACGGAAACCCTGAACATCCACAAGTGTTTGGTGCCATGTGCTAGGGCGTGGTTCCTTTTTTTGGGCGGTCGGAACGGTGTCGTTCTTGGCGTGTTCCCGTTGGTCTGGGCATCACGCTTTGGGGCCATGTTCTGAAAGAGTTTCTGGTTCCACCGGACCGCTACGGAGGAAAACAACTTGGGATTGGTTTGAACATCAGCTTCGGGGGCCATGTTCAGTGAGTTTGTTTCGGGGTGATGTTTATGGGAACAGACAAAACCCTGTTGACTGGTAGTGGCTCTCTGAATAGGATATGGAGCCCTCAACATGTTCTTCGGAAGACCTTTGGTTTGCCTTTCACCGCCCACCAACTCCAAACACCTTCCCGCATGGGTGTGGCTCATTTTGTGGCTGGGACACTTTTGGTGATTGTTCTAGATTTTAGAGAGAAGCCAAAAAGACAGCTCCTTATTTTTGGGTGTATGAATATCCCATTTCAACACCAACTCCGCTCGCTCAAAGGAACTCACAGCCGTTCAATGGTACTACCCCCCATGATTTCTTGCTTCGGAAAGCATTGTGGGACCTCCCCTCTTCCGTGATACCCAAGTGGGATTCCGGTTACTGCTGGCTACTGGGGATTCTCTTGGCTGTTTCCCCTACATGGGTTATAACTATGGCCATCCACCACTCGCCTGTTCAGGTGACAATGGAGATCAAGAACACGCTGAGGAGGAAGGAGAAGCATTTGCTCAAGGATTTGCAGCAGGAGTTGGGGTTGCCCGAAAATTGGTGCAGAAAGTGGGGTCTTCCAACCCTGCATCAGGGGTTGGCTGCGATTGAGATACGGGGACCGTCAAAAGAACGACACGCCCACGCACCAGGAGATGTGTGTGACAGAGTGGCTGCAGACCTTACTGGCCGACATCAACAACCAATCTGCTGATGCCGACCGTTTGATCAACCGTGACTGCATCTTCAAGTGGGCGCAGGTGCCTTTGCGGAACAAAGGGGAAGGGGCATACTCCCGAGGGAAATAGCGGGCCTGCCGCAAACAGACGAACCAGCAGGAGTTTTCTTGGGAGGCGGCCCTGCCGTGATGGGATACGATTGACTCCATTTTTTTTGCAAATCAGTCAACCAGAAGCCAGCGCAAATTCTGGGGGGTCTTGTTGGGGAATCAATAGCAGAGCATTGCGAGCAGTGAGCTTCCGTCAAAAAATATCCGGTGAGGAGTCTCACTAAATACACCAGGACTAGCGCCTGTTCTCCCACGTCCATTGCGGGAGCCAACCTTTGCAGGACAACATGGCAAACGCTCACCTCGTCTTCTATGACGAGGAGCGTTTCCATGAGTTTAGGGGACAAGACCCTGAGCGTCCAGATGCCGGGAACGAGTTCCAGCCGTTTCTGAGCTGCCAGGCACTCAATCACTTGGCGTTCTCGGGGGTTCTCGCGGGTTGATCTTCCAGCCACCACAGGGCGCTGTCTTTTTTTGGGAAACCAACAGGAAAACCACACTTTTGGGGGTTCCCTAGAAAGCCACACACCCATTTGGCTGGTCATTTTGGTGTCACTTCAATGGACCCAGAGCACACTTGGATAAACCCTGTCTCTAGGTGTGGATCTTGAACGCACCCACACGGCATTGCCATCATTTGCAAGTGTTTACCAAGGCAGAGTCTTGGTGGAGATGCTGTTGACTGCCAAGCCCCTCGGCAAGTTTGACACAGACGCACATGTACTTACATATAGTATGTATGTAGAATAGGTTTCTGTCCACGCTATATGGCGGACGATTGAGTCGTGGCCAGGGGGGGGAGGCGCATTCCCCGTTTCAGACAAAAGAGCATGACTTGTATCCTGTGATACCACCTCTACCCAACCCATACAGGTGTCCTTTCGGTTCAGTTTGGTTGACAATCTCAGCTTGATTCAAACCAATGCCACCGATTCTTCCAAAAGGACACCTCGGCCTAGAATTCCCAGCAGTTTGACGTTAGCCATGAAGGCGTTGTTAAGTCAACCCAAGCAGCCCTGCCAGGTTCTTGGTTGCGCGGGCAGCCTGAACTGGCTGCGGCGCGCGCTCGCGTGCTCACGCTCGCCCGGGCGTGCCTTGCTGCAGAGAATGGCGGCATTTGAAATGTATCGCGCAATGCCGGTGGAAGGCTTGCCATTCCCCATTTGAGACGGACCATGCTGTTGTTTTCCAGAAGTCATGGTATTGAGCAAGAACCACCTGCGAAAATTGCTCTGCTCACAGCAGTTAGCACGATGCCCGCATGTGCAAAGTCCATGCAGATGAGCCAATGTCTGGAATGGCATCACTTGGATTTTGCATTCCGGAGATGCCTTTCCACGCCTTTGGCCATGTTTGACGTCATGTGCCCTTGCGCATGCCAAAAAGACACCCCCGCGCAGTGCGCAGCTCCTTGAGCCACTGCAAACATCGGGTCTTTATTAAGAAAAAGGATCGATGCAACGACCCAATATGTGTTTGTGGTTTTCTTAATGCAACAAACAACAAACATCTTAAAACAACAAAAGGATTAACAGCACATTTGTCTTTGCCTTTTAAACGAAACAAGAAAAGCAACGCAGCAGATGAACTGAAGAGGTCTCACGTTCGCCAGGTGCTCCGAAGGCCATGAGCAGCTCGCAGCTGCAGCCTTTTTTCGAGGCTGACCCCCAGGGCCCTGGCGACGCAACCCCTCACCACCCCCCCCTTGGCCCGCCCCAGGCTTTTTTTTCCGTCTTGCTGCGGGCTTGATGCCCCCCCTTGGCCCGCTGCCCCCCCTTGGCCCCCTGCCCAGTTTTGGCCGTCTTGCGAGCTTGAGGCAAAGGTCCCCTTGGTTTGCGAAGCAAAGCTCCTTGGCGCTGGGTGCGTTGATTGAGCTTGGTTTTTCCCTCGCTCCCTTTGCTTTGACTGCCCTTGTGTTTCAAGATGCGAGGGTGTCGGCCGTGGGGTGGGGTACGCGGTCGGTGGCTGGTGAGTTTGTCAGCCATGGCTGTTTCCATCCCGACTCGGGGTAGCATCTCGGTGTCCTTTTTGGTTAATTCGGTTGAAACATAGAGGGCGATTCCTGGTTTACCTGGTGGTTCAATCAACTACCAGGCGCCATGTATTTTCCCAAAAAGGACACCGCTGCTCGGCGACCATCCCCCCGCACGAACCAACCCGGGCACCTCGCTGGGCAAGGCTGGCAGCGCGTGTGCCGTGTGGCCGCGGCTCGCCTCCAAGCAGTCGGGGGCTTGGAACAAAAGGAGCGCATGGTGAGGTCACTTCGCGGTTCCTTTTTTTTTTGTGTGTGTGTTTTTCATTTTTTCCCCCCGTGTTTTTTTGGTCTAGTAAAAACTGAAGTAAAAACAACACATGTTGTTTTGATTGTTTTTCTGCTGGTGTTTAGTGGGGAGGGGGGGGGGGCTGTGAAGAACAAAGCTTTTTGCCCAAATACCCAAGGGTTTGGGAGGGTAAGTGCTTGGCAGCCAGAGGTCATAGCCCACTGATAGACAACCCACTTGCCATCGCAATAAGACCCCCATTCAGTGGGTTATGATCATGGTTAAAAAACACACTTGCTGAGTATCACGGTACGATTAGGGCCATGATTGAAATGGCTTTTTTGGTCACAGTGAAACCAACAAAGGACCACAGGGGCTCAGTGTTAGTGGCTACGCGGCAAGCAACGAAGATCCCGAAAGGGAGCCAAGGAGGAAGGGACATTTTGCCCAACAGGGACCCCAATGTGAATCCAAGTTTCATTTGGACCCCAAACGAACACCTCCGGCGCCCGAGGCCGATACCCGTTCGGCGAGCTGCTGCGGGGGGCCAAATCGAAATGTGGGAGGAAGCTCTGGTCTGGGTGTGCGGCTTTGCTTGGAGTTGGCACCCGCTTTAGGGGTCGTTGAAAAGGGAAGCCAAGGGAAAGCAGGGTTTCAGTTTGGTGGGCAAGCCATCTTGTATTTGAGCCAAAAGCGGGCAAAGTGTCCAAGGCCATTTTGGCCTGCGATGCAGATGCAACACCTGGCACAATCGGCACAGCGTGCAAGGTGCAATGCTTGGTGCGGATTCTTCGTTGCGATTCGGAGCTGGGGTGTGCCTCTCAGCGTCGCCGTGCTGAGATTCCTGTTTGCGACCCAATGTGAAGGACCAAGAAAGAGCCTCTTTCTCATTTTCGGCTCTTGGTTTTGATGGCTCAGGTGGGAAAGTTGCCCCCTGTCCCTCGGCTTTGATGGCTGAATTGCAAAGCCTCGCAAGCCTGGGCTCGGTGCTTCGATGCTTCGACGCTTCGACGTGCGAGGGCTCTCTGCATGGAATTGGAGCAGCCTCAGGGGACCCGAAGGGCTGCTAACAGATGGGTTCCAGACGGTGCCCGGTTTCGCAGGTTGCAGGAATCCCTTTTCAGCTGCAGCAAGCGGGCATCTCGGATCTCGGGGCTGGGGTCGAACTTCCGCGAGGTTGGGCTGCGCGACGGTGTCCACCCGCTCAGCGGCGCTGAATGCGCCATGGCAAGCTGATTCGCTGAAGCATTGGGTGGTGAAAGGGTTGAAGTGGGGGTGTCAGCTAAGATTGGTCCCGGAGTTGGGTTTGTCCAAGTGGGATATGGAAGCAAAGACGCCAGAAGGGAAAGACGCCAGGAAGCAAAGACGCCAGGAAAGGGAAAGGGGGAAGTTCTGTCCGAATCAGCCGGGAGTGGAGGCCATGGCCGACGACGCGTTGCCGCCCTCCAGCGCCATTGCGCTGGTGCAGCACTTTGCGGCGGCCGGGGCGCCGGACTGCTGGGAAGGCCGGGTGTGCGCGCGCATGCGCATGCGCATCGGGGCCTCGCTTGTCCGTTGCCCGGTGGCCAGCTAGATGAAAGCCACCGGATGGAGCGTTTCAAGGATGTCAGTCAGGTTCCGCTGCTCCTCTGGTACTCATCACTTCCCAGTTTCCTAGCAGGGGTGTTTTAGAGGAGGCGCGAACTCCCAACATGGACTTCCGCTTGGGTTGCCGCAAGGCGGCCTCGGCTTTCGAACCTCAAAAAGAGGGCTGCTGTACCCAACTAGTCAAAGGTTGCGCCTTCTCTTTTGATTCTTTAGAAGGGTTGCAAACAAAAACACCATTCTGAGAAGCTGCCGTGGGTTTGGTTTACTTGGAATAGGGCACGAGCCATGGTTATAAGACATCTAGGGCATTAGGCAGGATACTTAGTACGGGATTAGTCACCACGGGAAAACATGTAAACCCATGGAGAAAGATCCAAACATGGAAACACGCGTCGGAATAAGGTTGGGTAAAGTTCTAAACGAGTGCTGAAAGCGCAGATCTAACTGTCCACATACGAACTTTCCACAGGTGCTAAGTTAGTGTCTATCAATGAATGCATCCTTTGAATATGCTTTCCACAGAGCAATAGTTGATTGGGGGCCCCGTATTTACTTTGCTGGTTCTCAGTGGAGGATCACGAAGGGCTTTGATCCCTTTGAAGGACCCCACAAGGGCATGTGTGTTTGATGGTACCATTTTTTGGTGTCCTTTAAACCGGCCATGAGGAAGCCCACTTTGGTTTTTGGCGTCCTTAAAACCGGCAAGTGAGGGTTCTCCACTTTGGTTTGTGGTGTCCTTAAGACCGGTAAATGAGGAAACCCTTGGTTTGGTTTGTGGTGTCCTTTCAAGCGGCAAGTGAGGGTTCTCCACAGAACGGGCTCCAAGTCCTGTTCACACACGACCTGGAGAGCCGGGTGTAGCCCCCAGTCCGCAGGTTTGGTGGCCTCCAAGTCCTTGTGGCCCCAGCTGCAGCAGATGCTGCGCCGCGCCGGCGGCGCCGCCGACGCGGCGCGGGCGGTTGGGGAGCTGTTTGGGGCAAAGAGTGAGGGGCGTTTCTCTCTTTTGTTCTTTTTTTTTTTGTTCGGCTGCATGGATGGTTTTGCGGGTTGTTCTTCCACATGCTTTTTTTGTTTGTTTTTGGTCAAGACAGGCGCGGAAGCCTCAGATTTGAAGGTGCACCGCTCCAAGGTTTGGTGACTGGTTGACAGACAATTCAGGTGACTTGATCCAACCACCCTGTAACTTGGGTGAGTAGGGATGGCCATAGACCCCTGCCCAGGGAATTGAGAACATTTGAAGAGTTCAGGGGAGCCATGACTGTAACTAAAGGAGCTTTGAGGGGACAATCAGACACATCTGCCACGGACAATCGGTTCAATCACTTGCTAGGGATGGCCTTGAGCCTGTTCGGAGGGAGTCTGGACAACCAACCAGGACTCCTATGAAGCTGTGTGCTGCATAAACCATATGCTGTACATTTCCTAGCAGCAAGGAATCGACATATATACATATATATATATATATATATTCCCAGACTCCGAGAAACATCTCCAAGCATGGCAACCTGATCCACGAATACGGCGGCTTGACGCCCAGCAAATGCCAGGCGGACTTCCTGACCCGGTTTCAGGAGCTGGTTCGAGTGCCAGCCCCGGAGTGAACCCCGGATTGACCCCAGATGCCAAAGGGGACATGCCCGGCAAGTGGGTGGCTCATCTTTTTTTAGGAGCACCCCACAAATTCGTGGTTGTCCTTTTGGTTTCCATTTAGAAACACCAATTAGAAGGGTACTCTCATTGAAAGACACGTTGAAGTGGCTAGAAGGCTGGTGGCTCTTTTCGCCTACAACCGAGGTCTTTCCAAGGAGTGCCTGGACCGAGGGCAAAGCAGAGGCGCTTCTGCAAGACATCCTCGAGGTGCGGGTGCTGAGCGTGAGGTCGATTTGGGGTCGCAAACTGGAGGCGCTGCGCTGTCCTTTCGTTTCTCCTGACAGCAAACCTGAACAAGGGCACCTTGACCCTTGATTTTCGCGTGACTCCTTGCTTGCGGGTGTTTTGAGGCGGGAACCGCCACTTGGGTTCCAGACTTGAGAGTGATCTACCTTGACCCCAAGCACAAAGCACACCTCACACCTCACGAGGCACCCCTTCGGCCCCCTGTCAGGCTCTGTCCAACGCTCGCGGAGGGTTCTCTCGCTCACCAGATGCGGCTTGGAGGGCCGCGGGCCTGGCGAGACTGGGTTGCCTGCCAGAAAGTCACGGGTCCTTACATTTGTTTCTCCCTTTTGGTGGTTCAAACAGTCACCTTCTATGCCAATACAACACATGTGTGTTTCTTTTGGGTGACATTTAGAGGGGAAACCCCACAAACACCCTGGAAGTTTGAGGACTTCCGTTGCGCGTGGCGGAGTTCGGCAATACGGGCACCCAGGGGTCTCATTGCCTAGGAATCCCCACTCAACACCCTCCCGAATGATATGTGAGGCGATCTTCAGCCTTGCCCGACTTGAGACATTTTGAGTGTGGAGAGATTTGTGCGACGTATCGCATGGAAAAATCCACAAACCGCTGAGGTCAACCAGGAGTCGACATGGGTGTGTCTCAAACATAGGCCCTTCAGGTGGGCGTCCTTTTCATCTCTCTTTCATGGCAGAAATGGCGGGTTTGGAACCTTTGAGTCATGGCTGGTCTCCTCTGAAAATTTCCCTTTCTTCTCTCTTTTAAGGTCCCTCTCTTCGTGTTTTAAGACAGACCCGTGGAGACGTCCATTCGCGATCTGCAGAGGCGTACTTCGCGATCTGCAGCGCTGCACCGGTGGCCTCGAGCTTGGAATCGGCGAGTTTGGACCATCAAGCGGAACGGGCTTTGGCCGTTGAGTTTGAATCCCTCCAACTCACTTCCTGAGTTGGTGGACTTTAAACTTTTTGGGCTTGGACCATTTTAGTGGTAAATAAGAAGTTCAAGCTTTTTTTGGCCAGTCAACTTGGGAAGTGAGCCAACAAGCAAACAGCATTTCAAAGGCACCACTCAAGCGAGGGAATATTTTTTTCGAGGGTTCTCGAAAGGGATCTTGTGGGTGGGAAGCTCATCGACACCGCCAGCGAGGGCAATTTTGAATGGAGATAGAGCCACAAATCAAAAGGGACGGAGGTTACCTTCTTTTCAGCTAGAAGTGGATGCTTTTGTTTGGAAGCCTGCCATCCGCTTGAAACCCACGTCCATGATTGTTGGACAAAGGCCAGTAGTCGCAATTCCCATTCATAGGATGAATGGGCGTGTATCTCTGCCCTTCCAAGTCTTTTCATTGTCACATGTTACGTGGCTTTGGGTTTTGGGTGGACCGCTCACCAAGTTTTGATGCTGATTCCTCGGGCGCAGTTTTGTGCGGCCGTATGGTCGCCTCAGCCACTGGAGAGGTCGACGAGGCTTGGCGCTGGCACCCGGTGCTGCTCTACCTCGACACGAGGCACAGATTTGGACCCCTCACGCCAGACCTCCGGTGCCAAAATCTGGTTCCCGTTTGGTTTTGGAGGGGGTTCCCTTCAACCTCGGCCAACAAAAGAGTGCCCCCTCTTCTCCTCTTTTTGCCATGGCCGCTGGAGTTTGGCACCAGCCGAAGCTTGGGTTGACCAGTTTGAAATGCACTCACCCGAAGGCCCGTCCCCGCTATTTGCTGGGGAACCAGACCCACCCGCCGCTTCTGTGGCCGTGAGTTTCAATTTCGAACACCCTCGAACGTGCTTGGCGAATGTCCAAATTCACGCGCCTATGCCGCCTTTCTGGTGGATGCACCCTCCGGGGCGCATGACGATGCTGGGAAGCGCAAAAACAAATCAGCAAGTATAGGTAACATCCCTACCTCCTCAGCACTGCGGAAGGGGAAGCACACCCCAATAAAGGGGCTCTCGGACAGGGTCACCCGTTCAAGAGGGTAAGCATGATGACCGTGTTGAAGCAAGAAGCATAGCTGTCCAACCGTCCAGGACGGAGGGCGAGGCGAGTCCGCCACAGGCGGTGTGGGTCTGGGGTCTGTTTGTTGATTTGTTTGCCCAGCAAGATGATTATCCAAGGTGTTAGCCTCTTCTTAGCAGTCATAACAGTGGATGGGATATGCGGAATCCTTTTTGCTTTTGGTCTTGTTTTGAAGGGACAGCCTGCAAGTCGTGCGAGTGAATGATTGCTGGATCCCTCTGCAAAGAATCTGTCGCACTTTGCAAGCTTTGATTCAGTTAGGCAGCCCCAAAGCCGCATTTGCAATTCGCTGCTCGAGCCTAGAAGTCGCTCCGCTCTCAAAAGGTTCCATCTTGCATCCCCCTTTTCGACTTTGCGCGACGGGGTTAGCTTGGAGCAGGTGGCAGACCAGGGGACGGGGCCCGAACTTCCCCATTTTTTGGGGTCGGGGGGTTTCTGGGGGCAGGGGGTGGCAAAAACAATGTGGCTTTTCTGCAAACACAGGAAAACTTCGGGGTACGAACAGAAAACCAGCAGGAGATCCAAGCATGATCCATCAAGGAAATACCTTTGAATCATCCCTGTAATAACTAGGTCTGGGCAGATTCCAATGAGCTCGCGTCAGGGTCTTTTGCTGCCGAATTACGATTGTCATATCGGTTATAAAAGAGATTTCTGAGGTCTGTTGGTATGTGATTTTGACCAAAAGTTATTCGGTTTGTCCAATCTCAGTTGTCCAAAGGTAACCTTTTGACCGTTTGGTTTTCCCAGTTTGGTCCATTTTTAGAAGTGCCAAAAGGTGAACCTAGTCCTGGGTCCATTGGGCTGAGCCAAGAGTTCTTCGGTGAATCCGTCCGGTTTCTTCAGGTCACGCTGCCGCGCCCCGTGCTGGCGGCGCTGCCTGCCGCGCTGGCGGGCGAGCTGCCGCGCCTGCCGGAGGCGCGCGCGATGGGGGCGATTGGCGCGCGAGGGGCGCGCGATTCGCGGGCCGCTGAAAGCGGTGCCGAATATGGGCTAGGTCCCAGAAGTAGTGGCCTTTTGCTGTTTCTTTTCTTTTTTGGGAGGATTCCCCTAGAATAGACTACAGGAAAACATGGGACCCTTATTCTAGCCTCTTTGCTGGAGGACCTAGTGGGCGTTGATCAATAGTCCATCTAGGGCCCCCAGGTTTGACGAAGTATCATGGTTAACTCTTTTCCGCAATGGTCGTCCCACGTAGCGGACCTTTTGATCCACCCCCATATGGTGCCTGATGCATTGAGGGGTCGCTTCCCTGGTAGCAGGTTTTGAGTTTTGACAGACCGCCGTTCCCTCCTTTTCAACTGTCAGGTTTTCCCTCTTTGTTAACACAAATCGGTTGGCGCAACTTGGTTGTGGCAAATTGGTTTTAGGGAGTCCCTCTTTCTCCCAGTCGCCCAGGGAATCTGTTTAAAGTGACATTCCCTAGTGATCAAAGAGGACACCGCGTTGGTATGCCCTTGAGGCATTTTTTCACGGGGCAATTGTTTGTCTGGTTTTTGCTGGGCAGGGCAGTGATCCTGGTAAGGGCTCCTCTGTGGTTCGCTCATGTTTTGCATCTCTGGTCCGCTTGGGACATGGGGCCGGACGAATTGAAGGTGCACAACAGCTAGGGCGACTCACCAATTTTGTCCATGCCCTTGAGGAAAACAATGAATTTTGAGCATGGCTCACATAATCCTGGATCTTCCAAGGCGGAGAAGCTGCTGGATATCCTGGGTAGCGCTTTGGAGGCGGGCATAGTGTGAGTAAATGGCTACAGTGTTTGTTGTTTGTTTGTTTGTTTGTTTGTTTGTTGTTTTGTTTATTTATTTTATTTATTTGTTTGTTTTTTGCTTGCTTGCTTGCTTGCTTGTTTGTTTGTTTGTTTGTTTGGTGGGTTGGGTTGGGTTGGGTTGGGTTGGGTTGGGTTGGGTTGGGTTGGGTTGGGTTTGGTTGGCTCTGTTTGGTTGGGTTTGGTTGGCTCTGTTTGGTTGGGTTTGCTTCTTTGCTTCTTTGCTTCTTTCGTCTTTGTGTGTGTGTGTTTGTTTTTTCGTATTGACAGTATTGACCCCAAAAAAGGCCCCCTTTGCGGGTCTTTTTTCTCCAGGCCAAAGGGAAACCGACGCCGGGCAAGAGCCGAATCCCGTGAGAGAGACACCCTCGAACGCCGAGGCAAAGCCGGACGCCGGCGAGCCAGGGTATGCGCCGGCTTGGAGGAGATCAGGGCAGATTTGCTGGTGCTGAGAAAGTTTTTTTTGGGATGGTTTGTAGGGGGTCATTCCCTCATTCCCGCTGAGAACCAGCAAGTAGATAAAGATTAGTATTGACCCCAGATGAAAAAGACATGGTTGATGACTAGGGGGTGTCCCCGTTTAGTGGGACTCCTTCACTTTTTGTGGGTGACATCCTTTTCTATTCGAAGGATTGGTTAGTTTATTTGGAATTTCCCTGCGGAGATAATCCGAGCTGTAAATACGGGCAGCGGCCCTTTTGATTTGTTACATGGCTTCAGGTAGAGCCCTTTCCGGTTTTGATTGTGACTCAACGGCGAACCTTTGCTTGGGCTTGGTAGAGATTTTAGTGAACATTCGAACACAAGCTTTGGACAACCAAGCTTTGAAGTAAAAAGGATCTGCCCATGGCACACATAGGGTCCTGAGGGGCTCTCTGGGAGAACGCGAGTGATTCCGCAGTGCCTTGTGGATACCTTGTTTTCGTTTCGCTTAGGCCATTTGGAGAGTGCTTTGAGGATGTCAATTTAATGGACTTAGTTGGTGAGCAGGCTTTTGTAGGAGACTGAAACGAGCGTGCCACGTTTGGTGGGAGGGAGACACTGAATTTCGGACAGCACACAAATTCACTTGCTGGGGTGAATGAACCCAGGGATTCCCTGAAAGGAAACCACAAGGGATGGTTTACAAGGGTCATTCCCTCATTCCCTGCCAATCGCAGCAGCAAGTTCAGGAAAACTCACAATGTGTTTGGCGCTTTGCGCAGGGCTTCCGTGAGTCTCATCCAGCAGTTGCTGAAAGTGGAGGCTGGATCGGAGGGGGGGGGGGGGGCGGGTTATCTGCATGTGACACCCGTTGAGCTTTCGACCAGTTTCGTGGCAGACAACAAGTCTTGTTTTTTCCTCTCTTTATTGAGCAATCCATTCAGGAAGTTACGGGCTGCTTGGGCAAGTTCTGGAGAAGAGTGGTGGACATCGTTGCGGTTGACACGTGACAGAGGCGGATGCACCAAACCAACTCAAGCCCGGTGGCCGGTCGAGTGTCTGTGCTGACTGTTTCTGGGCGGTATGCTTAAAGTCAGGTAACTCTTAGTTGGTGGTTTGGATTGGTGTTTGGAATTGAAGGTAAGTCAGGCTACCCTTAGTTGGTTTGGATTTGTGGTTTGCAGATTCGAACCCCTTGAGTTGGTTTGGATTGGTGGTTTGGATTTGGATTTGCTCCAATTAATTCGAGGGAAGCTGATAGAGGTCCCAGGATGAGGACTTTTCTCCTGAATGCCGCGACTTTGCACAAATTGTGGCGAGCTCTGGGCTGAAACGAGCTCACTCATGGATTCCGCTTGTCTGGTTTGGGGGTCATACGGTTCTCGGAGCTATTTTTGGAAATTCACTTTGAGCCATCATTTCAGCGAGATTTGCACCTACCCAAAAAAAGGTTCGAGAGCCTTTGATCACATTGAATCAGAAGGTTCCTTTCAACTGGGGCTTGGCATTGGGGGCTTTGGCGTCTGTACGCTGAGGGATTATAAGACTTTCCTTTAGGAGCCACATGGGGGTTCCCGTCAAGCCATCATTGAGGCAGTCAAGGACGTCCATTTAATCACCCTGTAGGGGCAGAATCCACTTTTGCACCAGTTGACAGGTTGTTCATCTACCAGTATTAGTCAGATGTCATCCACAGAATTCGTTAAAACAAAAAAAACAAACGGCATGTGGGTATGGGTCAAAATTACACCACCATGGGGACC
Source organism: Effrenium voratum (assembly GCA_963377175.1). Lineage (NCBI taxonomy): Eukaryota > Dinophyceae > Suessiales > Symbiodiniaceae > Effrenium > Effrenium voratum. Next base: position 73,397 of record CAUJNA010003276.1, read on the forward strand.
ACAGGTTTAGTCCATGTTTCCATTTATCAGGGTTTCCATTTTGAGTACATACTGTGGATGGACGAAATTCTGCACCGCTTTGAATCCATGGGAAGCCATTGTTTGTTGGGCATTTACAGGGGGAATCATCAGAAGCCAGGGTTTCTGAGGTGGTGCGAAACGGATTTTGTCCATCCACAGTTTTTTTTTGACCCATGCCACATGGCCCATGGGCCGAGCATCCCCGCCAGGGAAGCCTCGAAGGCCTCCGAGGCCTGCTGCAAGGGCAGCTGCGCCCCTCGGAGTTGCGATTCGCAGATTCCCGGGCTCGGGGCCGTGGCCAGTCACGGGGGGGGGTCGGGGAAACCCCCAAGGAGCAAAGCAGAAGGAGCAAAGACGCCCCCACAAGGCTGGGGCGAGGCCAGCCTGAACTCATATTTTGGGCTATGAAAAGGCGGTGGTTTTGCCAAGAGGGATGGATTGGGATTGGCCAACAGTCTGTTTTGGACAGGCCAGTGGTCAAGACGCTATTGTAAAAGACACTCATGTAGCTGGCATGCATTTTGCGGGTCGGTCGTTTTCGGCCCAGCCTCGAGAACATGCCCCTGCCAACTCGCTCCCCCGAATTCCCTGATTCGCTGAGTCGCTGAGGCCAGCTCTTTCTGGAGGCTTTGAAGTTGCCTGGGGCCCACGGCTTTGCTGAGGCGAGGCGGTGCCCGCTCGGGGGTTGGGTGTGTGTGTTTTTTGAGGGTACCCTTGTTGGGGAGGGCTGAAACTGAGGCCAAGACAGATTCATGCTCTTTTCTCGGGGCCTGCGGACTCGACAATTCCATGCTCACGCTTGGCGAAAGTGAATGGTCAACCTACAGCCAACCAATGGTGAACGGCGGCCATTTGCATGGTCCAGCACAGTGGGTTTGGGAGTTCAGGTCGTGCACAGCCGCAGAAATCGTTGGCAGGCATGGGGTAAAGCCAAGCACGTAAATGACATCCACCAAAGGGCCCCCAAGTGAAGTTCATTAGTTGGGGTTTGTCGAGAACCTTCAAATTCCATGGAGTCAACCAAGAAACAAAGGGGGGCCAAAAAGAAGGCTTGGGATGGAACCATCGCCAATAAGGGGGGGGCGGGGGGAGTTTGCCAGATCTCAGCTTCCGTAGGAGAAGCACGCAATCCACCTTCTTGGGAACAATTTTGGTGGTTCCACGCCTGGTTGCCGCAATGCCCTGCTCGTATATGAGGCTTGGTCAAAATTACCCGCCTACATCTCGTTCCGACGGGACGAGAAGGAGGACTCACATCAGTTTCCCACCAACCAAGGGACTCACTAAATTTATTTTTGTCTTCTTGGGTGAACAAGTATTTTTTTGGCAGCGGCACACATTATACAAGCAAATAGCAGAATACATAATTGAAACAGAACTCAATAAATACGTATAGATAAACAAAATAATATATATATATATATAGAGAGACTCACATATGATCTCCTGGTATGAGCCCCTGGTTTCTTGGTTAACTAGCCATCAATTAAGCCTTCAGTATGGCCAGGCCGAAATGGAATTCCACAGCTTCATATATGTCACGTGGCAAAATTAATAACACGGTTCTTGCTTGGGATTGGTGGGTAAGGCTCTATGATGGTAAGCTACCAAAAGTGCCGTACGGGTCCATACCAGTGTTTGCCACAATCTGATTAAACGTCCAGACCAGCGCCCGAAAGAAAAGGGGGAAGAACAGGAGCTTCTGTTGCCCAACCCTGGTTTCCACTACCCCCAAACCACCGTGACCCAAAGGCTTAAGATGGCTGCGTATCCCATTGAAGACCCTTGGGGGTGCTTGGACACCCAGAGAAAGAGCGGTGCTTCGCTGGAAAGCTGCGTTCATGCCCTTCCCTGAAGGTCTTGGACGCGCTGAGCGTGCTGCTCTTGTGCGACGGGCTGTGTCTGAGTCCGGAGGATGGGGAAGCTGTGCGGTCAAAGCACTCTTCCAACTTTGTGCATTTGTGGCGTTCCTTTATTTTCCTTTTCGATCAGAAAAAAGTTGACTTTTTGGAGCTGAGTTACTTGGGGTTACTGGGGATGGTCATCGAGCTCTCAGAAGGGGAACCCATGACCACGCGAGCTACCGGACAGCTTTTTGCTGCTGCTGTCTACCAAAGGGACCTTGTTAAACCATGTGGATTCAACATGATGTCTCACCAAGGCATGTTATTTGCTTTGCCTTTGTGGGCTCAACAAGGCCCTTGAGTCATTCCGAATAACAGGTAGCCGCTATGCATAAAACAGTGACCTGATCGACTTGAGTCAGCATCGATCATATTTGTGCACTTGATGTTTACGGGGTTTCCCCTGCTTGAAAGAGTTGCCTCAAACAACCAGCAAATTGATGTGGGCATGGCTCGTCGAAACAAGGGGCCCCTTTCCCTTGATGGTTTCCTTCTGGTGGATTCGGCTCGGCTAGGATGAAGAGGTGCGCGATGCTTTGGTGGGAGCAACCGGCGCAGCAGGCGCGAACATGTGAAGTCAAGGTTTGATTTGTTGGTTCCCCCAAGCCCCCCATGGTGTTGTAAGTCCCTCTGTCGCTAGAAGTTAGAACTATTACCCTCCCACCAACTAACATGGAAGTGCACAAAGGCCTTTTCCATGAGGAACGTAGTCTTTCCACAGGATTCTGTGCACAAACCCATGCTAGCTGGTGGGAGGGTATCTCAAGTAATGAGCGGTGCTGGCCGAAGCAAGTTCTCCGCCAAGGGTTTTGTGGCCTGGGCCGCTGCATGAGACTTGACCTTGTCCCAGGCCTGGAGCATCTGCCGGAGTGGCCCGAGCAGGCCAGAACCTCAGTGGTGCAAGGCACCTTCTCCAATGGGAGCGCAGGTTAAAGGGATTTGGACCCAAAAGTGGGTGGTCTACATTTTTCCCAGGAAATTCACCCAAACAAATAGCAATCAAAGAAAGACCCCCCACAACTTGCTGCTTCTTGAGGGCATCACCCGAAACTGAACCATCCATTGCCGGTCCCTTTGAGGGATCCGTTAATTCAGTACCGAAACGCTTTTGATTTCCAATGAGCAGCCAAGTGAGTAAGTGGCTCGCCGCTTGGGTTCCACCAAGATTAAGGTGAACTCCTGGCCAGGTTACCAACCACTTACCAACTTGGTTGGTGTTTGCTATTTAGTTTTATTTTGAAGCCTCCCACAAAACTGGTACCAACCCAAGGACACATCCCCAAGCTTGTACTGGGAGTGGAAATCCAGGCTAAAGCCACTGGCATTCGCTGACAGCGTGTTTCAAGTTCTGGGTAGTGTCAAAACTGGTCCAACTGGCTCTGGCATCAACCCAGCGTGTTTTTCCATCTGGTTTCCCTTTAGCAAAAGGGCTCCCGAAAAAAAGAAAGGAACAGGAGGAACCACTTGAGAGAAATGAGATGTCCCCGTCAGAGTCCAACTTCGAGTTTTTCATCTTGCCTGCCACCCAGGCTTGGCAGGCCGAAAGCTTTGCCTCCTGAAACCCGCCCGGTGAATCCCCCGTTCTTACAGACACTTAGAGACTATTTGAATACTGCCCTTGATGGTTCCCAACGACATCCTTTGGCTGTTTAACGTTTAAAGGGGTTCATAACGTATCCCACCGCATCCCACCAAGAGTTTGAATTGTTTAGCAAGGGATGAACGAACCACCATGTTCCCCAAAGGCAGGCACACAAAATCCCCCCCCCCCCCAACTGTTCCACACCCCAAGCTCACCGAACTGCCTTTCTATTTCCTGGCACAGTAGCCAATCGACGGACCCTTAAAACATCAAAAGCCCAATGGCGAAGGGGTACCAACAACACCGCGGCCTACCTGGGACGGGTCCGCGTCTTGGAGGCTCGGGTCCTGGCTTGGCCCTTTCTGCCCTGGTGGGCCAGCCTCACGTCGATCGACACGGCGGCTGCCGCGGAAGCTGTGGGCCAGAGGCTGGTGAAGCCCCTGCTGACGTCTCTGGCCAGGCGCGGACGGATGGGTGACAGCGCCTAGACGGACCCTCCAGGCGTCCAATCTGTTGAACGGAAGATAAAGGCCATCTTGGGGACATCAACCATCCTGCAAACCCCCGGGGTCGCTGTGGCTTTGGCGCTCCAAAGATAAGAAGCAAAACCCAAAGGCGGCAAATTTGGTGTTTGTTTGGTTTCTTGCCAGGGGCCGAATGTCTGCACACCCCAAGACCCCTTTGAAAAAGAAGACTTCCGTCTGGATGAGCGGTTCGGTGCACAAACACCCCCCTTTGGAGGGCTACTTTTGTTTCGGAACGGCTTCCGGGAAGCATGCCTGGGGTATTCAGATCTTCCATTTGCCGAAAGGGTGAAGCTTGAAGTCGACAAGGTTGGGGATGGTTGAATTGTTCTCCTTGGTTTCCCTTCGCAAAACCAAACAAAGACTTATTCTTAAGGGGGTGTCACTTTGGTGAGGGAACCACTGTTGAAGAGTTGTGAGCCTAGCAAGTAGGGATTGCAACCCTTGCCCTAGTGGTTGATGGTCAAAAAGCCAGGCAGGTGGATTGCAACACACGTTTTTTTTCTTTCTTCTAACCACTGTTGCTTGCCCCACGCCCCCTGCCCCTCCGGAGCCTGGCCTTCTGCTAGCCAGGCGCTTGGACTCTGGCCAGGAGCAGATCAGGGAACTGCTGCTAGAGGCGGAACTCGGAAGTGAACTCAGTCCCTAAAACGTTTAGTTTTTGGAGCTTTTGACACTCTATTGGCATCTTAAAAGGTGATGAGGGAAACCCGGGGGGCTTTTTGAAGAGCGAGGCAGGGGTGCTCCGAACCTGAACACAATGACTCCACCACAAGGATAGAAATTGAGATTAGAGCCCTTGTGTTTTCCTTTTCCAGGCCCAACACTTCTACCCTTGTGCCGGAGCAACCCTAGCAGGACCTCTTCTTTGACTTAAAGGCAAACCAAAAGAGTCTTTGTTTGCTGGAATCAACCACTGATCCCGAAATACTGGAGCACCTCCAAACCTTCACCCCCGACCCCACCCCCCACCCCACCCCTGCACCCGTCCATCCGTGGCCGTCTCCCCTCGAGCGCGGAGCGGAGTGCGCGCTCCGATGGCTTTCCTGCAGGACGCCTGTTGGGGCTTCCGACCTCCGGTGGTTGGCATTTCCTCTGGGTGAATGACAACGACCTCACACGACCGAATTCACTCCAAATGGTGGTTTATGTGGGGAAGAGCCCCCCAACCACCTGATTCCAGGTTGGTGACATATTACAATTCACCCAGAAAAGTTTCTTAAGCTGAGAAGCTGCGGGGTCGATGGGCCCAAAGCGAAATCGGCTTGGAGTGGCTTTCAGGAAAACTCCGGGAGGGTGGGGGTTGGATCGGGCCTTTGGAGCTGGAGCGGAAAACTCCAAAGGGAGCCTCTACATGTGGGAGTTGGAGGGAAAACCCCCTTCTCCTTTGGAAGGAATTTCGGAGTTGGAAAATTTCGGAGTTGGAACAGCAAAAAGGAGTTGCGCCCCTTTTCTGGAAAAGGCCCGCAGCGGAAGGGCAGCCGATCCGATTTTGTGCCGCCAGGATGTGCATTGCGGACCTGAAGCACCTCCATACTTCGACTGGGCGTCCAGTCGCTTCGCAGATTGGAAGGCGATACGGTAAAAGGTAAAAGGATCAAAGCCGCAGTTGTTTTCGGGTGTGGTTTCCGGTGAGGAATTTCAATTGGGGACAATTGTGCGGCAGGTGTGGCTAGGCGACAAGACTTACCATCTTCACAGGGCTGCTCGGCCAGATTGTGCAGCTTGCTTGGTCCAATCGCTCGGAAGGTTGGTTCTTGGAACACCCTTCGGAGGTTGAGAAAGGACCTATGCGGATGGACAAAGCCACTTCGGGCCATCTTCGCAGGTGGTGCTGGACTTCTCCATCCACAGTAAATCCGACCAAGTATTTCTGATGTCCACTGAGTTGGTCCGAACTCAATTCGACCCGGCCTTTTCAAACAACCCCAAAAGGGTACGATGGTTTGCTGGAGTGTCAGCTTCCTTGCTCCCACATTTTCGGGATTTGTCTGCACATGGAATTGGCTGTTGCCGGATTTCCATGCGGAAATATGCGGAAAGCCCCGAAGGTTGAGTTCCATGCCCTGTTGATTATTGAGGAACCTCACAATTTGGGAGTTGTTCTAACAAGTCTTTGGGTGGCGCCCTGCAAATATGGTTGGGTTTAAAAACAATCGGGGAGCCCCAAATATCGGTGGCTTTCCCTTTTCTAGCAACCCAACTAGATCAGGGGTCCCTATATTTCCCCTTTTGGTGCCTGTTAAAGTGAGTTGTCTTGGTGGGATATTTAATGGGAAACATAGGGAACCCCTGTAGATTGTCTGAACCTTTCGTTGTGGGACTTTTGCGGACTGTCCCCTCGAACCAACAGCCAACACTACCGTCAGTTTCTCACCTCAAAGCAGCTTTCAAGCAATCTATGCCACGGGAACCATGTCTTTTGGACGTGCACCCAACAGGTTTTGGCCGTCTTCGTTTGGTTTACTTTGACCCAAACGCCCAAAACGTGGATACCCCCGAAACCAGACCACGCCAGTTGCAAACAAAACCTGGCCGATGTTCGGAAACCGGATCTGCGCCCAACAAAGAACCGTATGAGGCGAAGCGCCGAAGCATCTTGCTTGGTCTGCAGCCGTCCTGCAACGAGTTGCATGGCAGGAGAAACACACACATATGGCTGTGGTTGTCAAGACCAATGGTACCATTTTGGGATAGGTGCACTATCCATTTTAGTCTATTTGAGTGGGGATTGGGATGTTCATTGGGGGTACGGGATTTTGACCCATGGCCATATGGCGAAACTGGGATTTCAAGCGGCCACAGCATGGCTTTCGACGTGTGTGGCTCAGGTGATTCTCGCCGAAGGTCCCCGGCGCTGCGATTTCTTCGCCGCCGCGTTCAACTCCGCCTACGCGGAGGCCTCAGGTTGGTGTTTGCGGTTTCGGTTTCAGCTTCAGAGGGTCTCAAAAGGACCCAGGGGACTGGTTTCTCTTGAAACCACCATTGTCAGAGTGAAGTTGAGGTCTTTTTTCTTTTTGGCTTTGGGGTTCAACAACCCACAACATGCAGACAACCATCGACCTGTGCATGGAAGTGGGCAGGGGGCTACCCCAAAGGACAATGGTAGCACTCTTGGTTAAAAGCAAAAACCAAAGGGTTCAACTCTGTGCCGCTGGAGTAGTTGGTTTGTAGCCTTGGTTGGTTCCACAGGGAAGCCGGGACCATGTTCACGCTCAACAATTCTGGTAGTGTATGTTTTTTTTTGGGAGGGGCGTGGGGGAATTCATGGAAATTTCCCCCACCAACTGGGGGGCCATGTTCTCTTTTGGGGGCACAACTAATATTGAGCGTCGCTCACGCGGGTCCACAAACCTGTGAAGGCGGGTCCAGCCTTGGATCCGGAAGCCTCCCGTCCGGTGTACAAGCCTAGCACTAGCCCAATTCCGGGGAGCGGGGGTTCTCAAAATCCTGGGGGTCCTTTTGGCAGTTGGGAACCAAAAGGAAGCCAACTGCTAAGACATGTTGAGGCATGGGGGTAACAGGAGAGTAAGATCAAGATCCGACATGAGCGTGGCCTTGATACTTGCGCAGATTCGATTTCTTCTTGGTCTAAGGAAAGTACCGGCACGGATCTGACGCACTTGCTACCCTCACAGTGCCACGCAGCATTTGAAACTGCCTTGGAACTTGGCTGCAATATATCTTGCGATTCATCCGAGATCAAAAGGTCAAAGCCGAATGACCAGGACTTCATCTACGGGCACAATTCCATCCTCAACGAGGAGAATGTGTGCGTGTTGATGAAGATCGGCGAAGCGACTCGGTGACTGAAGTTTCACCTCACGGCTGTGGCGAGTTGGTTCCCTTTACAACCACCATCGTGTACCCCGAACAAAATGACAGACCCATTAAGCCTGTGTAGCCATGTTGGTAGAACACCAAATCAACAGGATTTGGTGAGTTGCTTGAGGTCTTACAGTGTGGAGCACTTGTACGAGAAGCCGTCCGGAGCCCAGAGCCGTGCGTCGGAAATTGCTCACACGAAACTGATGGGTCCAGAGTGCCCGTTGCACCGGTGTTGGGAAACAGGTCAAGAGCATGCAGCACCTGTTCACCGACGGGCTGGCGGAAGACTGGCTACGAGAAGCGCAACCATGCTGGAAGCCAGTTTGAGTGGGGAATTTCTGCTGTCTTGCCACAATGTCACCAGGGGTCGTCCCCCAGTACCAGTGAACATCCCAATTCCCGCTAAAATAGGTTCTAAAATGGGTGGTGCACCTACCCCAAAATGGTACCATTGGTTTTGACCCAGAATGTGTGAACAAGTGTTTGTCGTGGCATCGCCTAGGCAAGAGCTGCAGCTAAAGTCTGTGGTTGCCGGATGCCTGGAGCGGATGATCAACCTGACACTTGGAGCAGTTCTTCGTTCCCAGTCCAAAGAAACTAACATCGCCAACATTGCGAGCATCAGCTGCATCACCCGCATCAGCTCTTTTGGCAACATCGCCAGCAGTACCAGCATCACCAACATGACTCGAGAGTGATGCATCACCCCGCGTCCTTTGCATCACATGCATTGTTTGTATTTGACCTGCTTCCATTGACCTGTTTGCTTGTTTGGATGTCGATGCGCTTGGGCGTCGCGGACGATGCTGATGGTGCTGGTGAAGCTAGTGATGTTGTTGCTGTTGTTGTTGTTGTTGTTGGTGGCGGTGGCGGTGGCGGTAGCGGTGGCGGTGGCGGTGACGGTGGCGGTGGCGGTGGTGGTGGTGGTGGTGGTGGGTTGTGTGTTGTGTGCCGTGTTGAGTGTGCGTGTGCGTGTGCGTGTGCGTGTGCGTGTGCGTGTGCGTGTGCGTGTGCGTGTGTGTGTGTGTGTGTGTGTGTGTGTTGTGTGTGTGTGTGTGTGTTGCGTGTGTTGTGTGTGTGTGTGTGTGTGTGTGTGTTGTGTGTCGAGTGTGCGTGTGTGCGTGTGTGTGTGTGTGTGTTGTGTGTTGCGTGTTGTTTGTTGTTTGTTGTTCCTGTTCTTGTTGTTCAATTCTTCTTCTTCTTCTTCTTCTTGATGATGATGATTATGATGATGATGATGATGATGATGATGATGATGATGATGATGATGATGATGATGATGATGTTGCACATGTAGGCAACGGTTGTGTGCTGATGGCAGCTGGGATTCCGGCAGTGCTGATGAGGCCAAATGCTGGAAAAAGGCTGGCAACGGCTTAATATGCTTTTGCTGATAGATGATAGATGGCAAGGTTTAGTCACTGTGTGTGTGTGTGTGATGCTGGGCTCGTGCATGACACACGTGTCGGTGTGCGCCTGTGTGGTTGTGTGTGTGTGTGATGCATGTACAGCCTGCGTAAAAACGCGCAGCCATCGGTAGGTGAACACGGGGGTTGGAGAAAAAGTCTACAGCAAGGGCTGGTGACGCTGGTGCTGCATGCAATGCTGGGGATGTTGATGCTGTTGTCATGCTGAAGTGCACCTGGTGTGGGTGACTCGAGTGGCTTGGGCGTGTGGGTGATGGAGTTGGTGATCATGGAGGTGCGTTTGCTTGGAGGGGTAATGCCACGATGCCGTGTAGATGCAACTGCATCAGGGAAATTCCCAAATTCAAACACCAAGCAATCAAGCATCAAGCATGTATGAGGAGCTTGGGGTAGAAATTCCCCCAGTTCCTAAACTTAAGGGGCCACTCTTTGTTGATGAACGGTCTGACAGCCGCCCACTCGAAGGGGTTTCTTGCCCCCCCTCCCCGACACTGCCCGGAGTCCCATCAGGAAAGGGGCCAAGAACCTCCAATTTCTGGAGCACTGGGCAAGTGCCGCGCAGCTGCATTGTGTAGAAACGTGTTCTTCTTGGGAAAAAGGAAAACCAAAGGAACCCCCGCCATCTTGGGGGTTGTCCTTTTAGGACATGCCCAAATGGTTTCGCACGTTTTTCTTGTCAAGGCCCAGTAATAAACTAGGGAGGAACTCTGGTTTTGAAGACTCCTGACAGGTTGATATGGAGATCTGCGTGGACATCCTTTCCAAAGATGACTTGCAGGCTGGGACTTTGGTCGTCGCTTGGTGGTTTTTTGGGGTTGTAGGGGAGAGCGGAGCAAAAGAAGAACCCAATCATTTTGGAGGTGCCCTATTTTGAGTGAGACATACCCATGTACTGCCTATTTGATGTCGAGCTTGTACCGACCTTAGGAGAAACGAACGATTTCACCGTGATGAATATTCTTTAGTTGGGGATCCCCTAAAGTTCGGTTGTTGATCCTCATAAAGTTTGCAGAATTTCGGTTGAGGGCCAAGCCCCTGCCCCTGAGAGTCATGTCGACCGCAAGTTAATCAACTTGATGTATTTGTTTCAAGCCTAAACCAAAAGAGTCCTTAAATCCAAGAACCCTCCAACATACCTTTTGAGCATTCCCAAACCATTCCGTGATGATGATTCCTTTCATTTGGGGTCCGGGCTATGCTCAAAGGAGACCGTGGAGGCGTATGATTTATATATGAAGTCCATTGGAGTTTATGTATGTAATTCCATATTGGAATCAGATGGAATTAATTTGACATTTGTTGGAAAAGGACGCGCTAAGAAGGCGCCGACCCGTCAGGTGGAGGAGGACGATGTGGCGGACTTCGTGCTGCGCGTGGTGCCGAAGGTCGGCGCGGACACGGCGCTGCAGAAGGCGCTGTGGGGCTGCGTGCGCTTCGCCGGGGTCTCGGACGCGGTGCTGCAGAAGGCCTGGGAGCATGGGAGCAAGCCCGAAAGGGTAGCCTGAGACAACGCAACATCCGAGTGTGGGTGTTTCTGAAAATAGGGGTCCCCTAAAATTGGCTTCTCTTTGGTTTCCCTAGCGCCAAATAAGGGTCCACCACAACTTGTTTGTGTCTCCACCCGTGTTTGCTGTCCTTTGAATCAATTGGCATCCAACAGGTACCCTGTTTCTCGAGACAGGTCCTCTTTTGCAAGCGCAACCTCCTGGTCTAATCTTGATGGAGGATACATTGGAAGGATGATTCGATGCCTGAAGCCAGGTCGTTTGAAATACATTTTTGTTGAGACGACTTTTGGTTTGTTTAAAGGGAAACCAGAAAATCCACCATGTTGGAACCAACAGCTTGTTTGAAGGGGAACAAGAAGGATTTGTTTCGAATTCGGGGAACCTCCAAAATGGAATTGGTTTCCTTTTGGCTAGGTGTCAAAATAGAAGATGCCGCACAACTTGTGGCTTCCTTATTTCTTTTGAAGCCAAGCTGAACCGGGTACCTTGCGCCTCAAAAACGAACAAAGACCCCCCTCCAGATCTTCGGATATTTGTCCGTCCCCTGCGCCATTATGGCACCATCAAAGTCACCCCCGAAATGGTAGGGCTATTTCACCCAAAGCCCCAGAAACAGAACCGACAAATCACCCCACTAAACCCAGAAACAGAACCAACGCCAGTTAGCCACCTGACTGAGCCACCTGACTTCGCCCTGACCCAGCAAGTTTATTGGGCTTTTTAAACCCAAGAATCATTGGAGCTCCAATTTTCCAGTACTCCCCGCAACCCTAGTGACCCCTCGCCCAAAGGGAAAATAAGTTGTAAAGAACAAGAAAACGAAAGAGCGCAAGCAAACACACATTAAAGTTGTGCTTTTCTTAAAAACAAAAACACAAAATCAAAAAGACCGCCATAATAATAATAATAATAATAATAATAATAATAATAATAATAGTAATGATAATAATAATAATAATAATAATAATAATAATAATGAAAATAATAACAATAATAATGATAATAATAACAATAATAATAATAGTAATAATAATAACACTAATAATAATAACAATAATAATAATAACATTAATAATAAGAATAACACTAATAATAATCATAATAATAATAATAATAATAATAATAATAATAATACTAATAATAATACTAATAATAATAATACTAATAATAATAATAATAATAACAATAATAATAATAATGATAAAAAAAAACAAAAAAAAACAGAAAATCCATGACCCCGACAACCCCCCCCCCCCCCGTCTCTTTGTCAGGTGAGCCCCTGCCCGGGCAACTTCGAGGCGATGGCTTGCGGGCTCCGCGCCAAGTGCCTGGGCGACGCCCCCCACCTCCGAGGCGAGCCGATCCGATCCGAAGCGGATCGGGGTGGGGTGGGGGCGGGGGGGTGGGGCGGGGGGGTGGGAGGCGGGTGGGTGCGGGGGGTGGGTGGGGCGGGGGGGTGGGGCGGGGTGGTGGGGCGGGGGGGTGGGTGGGGTGTGGGGGCGGGGGGGTGGGTTGGGGGTGGGGGGGTGGGTGGGGTGTGGTGGGCGGGGGGGTGGGTTGGGGGTGGGCGTGGGTCTCCTCCAAAGGATGTTGAGAGCTTGGGATGGACATAACAGAATCCGGGCAGATTCGTTTTAGAGAGACCTCAGATGCGGGCCCCCAAGAATGTTATTTTTAAAGCCATTGGTTTTCAAGGGCCCAAAGGAGACCCAGATCCAATCTGTTTGTCGTAAGGGGGCGAGCGATTCCACCGATTCGGGATTCCGTGAGACGAGCGAAAGCACGATCCTTTTCTTGGGGATTGCCGATTTCAGGCTTTTTGTCATGTAGGTGGATAGTGACCAACCCTTACCACTCACGGGACCCTCGGCCTTGTCCATTTTTTGCGGCTGTTCGGGGTTTTGAGTGACTCCCACATCGGCATTCCACTGATGCTTTCATAGATCCGGTGGGCCTTCCCTTCGAAGGCCGGGTTGTGCAACACTCAGTCTACATCCGCTGCCGTTTCAGTGAGCAAAGCTCTGCAGAAATTCCTTGAAGTGCCAATCGGTTCAGGATTCCATTCTTTGATTATCCCAGGTAGACGTAGACAAAGTGGCTCCCTGCCCCAGGAGATTCCTGAGTTTCACGCTATCTTGTAATCCAAAAGTCCTTGGTGTGACCAAATCGCCGCTTTGACCTTGTGGAAACAAAATGGCTTCCCAGTAAACCTACAAAAGGTCTAAGGACCATGAACTCATGTAGCGAACCTCTCCGATGCTATGTGCCCTTCTGCAAATTTCATTTTGAGGGGCTAGAGAGTGGCACTCCTTGAAGGGGTGAATTCTAGGCCGAGCTTCTGGTTTTAGGAACCATGCACCCCTTCGACGGGCCAAGGACCTTTTGCTCGTTTGGGGCGGAGGGAGCAACCCATGTAATCAACAAATGGGTCTGTCTTTTTTTGAGGATCCCCCTTTTTCACTGGTTTTTTCTGGGAAACCAAGAGGAACACCGTGTTGCCCACGTTGGGGAGGGGGTCCAACCTCCAATTCGACGAGCCAAGCGGTCTGCCAAGTGCGCTGAGCCCGGCTCGCGAGAGGCTCCTACTGGACGAAGGTGAAGGGCAGAGGGCACCTGGGGGCACCTGGGCGAAACCGACCGAAGCCATCCATGGGCTTGCATGCCACGGGTTTGCTTTTCAACCCCCAAATGAAGCATTGGGTGCCATGGCTTTGGAGTCAGCGGTGTGTTTTTTGGTTGTTTTGCTAGAACAAATAGATGGCGAGTCCTGGTGGTTGAATCATATACCAGGGCCATCTATTTCCCCTAAAAGGACACCTATGTTTGGAGTATTTTGGGTGTGGCTCAAGAGTACGCCATGGGTTGTTTTGCAGCCTGCCAGATCTATCGCATTTGGGTTCATCCAACCAACCATAATTTCAATCACCCAAGAAAAACAACCCACCAAATCAACCAGCCAATGTGGGTGTCCAAGTTATGGGTACCATGCCATGGCTTTGCTTTCCACCAATCCACCAAATCAAACTATGATTTTGTTGAGTGTGGGTGGAAAGTACCATGCCATGGGTTTGTTTTTCATCCAACCCAGCAAATCGAGCCATAGTTTCAATCCACCTTTGGTTTTGGCGCAAAATTAAAGACCCGGAGGTGCACAGGTTTTAGTCTTTCATGTTTGTTGAGCCGCAGCCATTTGAACTTCTTTTGACATGTGAGCCAGGTGCTCTGCGTTGCTACGACAACATCCCAACCTTCCAAATGGTGGTTACCTGTCAAAAGTGGCTGGTGGTTGCATACATCTCCAAGATGTCCACCAGAGGGTCACTGATTAAGATCCACAACTGGGTCGCGTAGCCCTGGCTGCTCTTTTGAAAAGCAATCGCCGATTCGGGTTTCAGCTTCACTCACCCTGAGAACTGCAGCCAATATAAAGCCACCACATAAAGGGTATGGTTTGGGGTAGCGGAACTCATCTCAAACTTTCCCAGCCTCCCAAGTTGGACCAGGGAGCCCCAAGACATTGGCCGGCTTTTCCTTTCGCACGGCTTCCTTTCTTGCCGCCGATTGGGGCCCGGCTTCTTTACTAAACCACCCCAAGAACCCACAAAAAAATAAATAAAATAAAAATCAAACCAACCAGCCCGCAGCCGCCTGGGTCCATTCGGCTCGAGGACGATGGCCGCGTGGTGGAGTTCCAGGGCGCTGGCACCGCGCAGAGCCACCGCCATCGATGCACCGTGCAGCCGCCGGGCCTTGACTCGAACCGACGACTCGCAGGGTGTGGCGAGCGCAACTAAAAAAGATCGGGGGATTTTTCCGGGGGATGGCAGGTTTAGTCTTTTTTGTATATTTTTGGTTTCCGGGCCCCTCATGAAAATGAGATCAGATTGCGCAACTGTTCCTGGGAGTCTTCTCAAGAAGGCAAGAAATGGACAAAACTCCTTTGTGGATGGACATGTTGATTCCACAGCCACAAGGAAACAGTTGGGGCACTCTTGTAGCCCCTATACCCTTTCAAGAGAAACAGCCCAACTTTTATCTCAGCCCATCAAACCCAAACATTGAGGAACACCTTCCTTTTTTGATTGATTCAAAGTAAAAACATCCGAGCAAACCGACCAGGTTTTGGAAATAGCCAGCCAAAGTTGTCTCTGAATTTGATGAGGAACCTCAACCAAAACATTTGTGGACATGTCCACCAACACGTGACCCAGAGGCACAAACATGCATCGAAGTCTCGGACAAGCAACGAAACTGACGTGTGCCTTGCCACTGAGGCTCTTGAAATGTGGAGCCCTGAGAACGAGCGCCGTGCATCTTGCAAGGTCAAAGGTTCCAGAGTTGCACCCCAGGTCGTTTGAAAATGGAGGTGCTCTTGCTTACAGAAGGGCTAAGTGGGTACATGGTCCAAGTTTAAGAGTACGACCTTAGGGGTGCGACTCTGGAACCCTTGGCCGGAAGAGGATATTTTTGAGCTTTGAACCTGTCTGACTTGACCTCCACAACCAGAAACACGAGGCACAACGCCTGCAGGATCCACCCTGTGACATGTTTTGCGTGGTTTTCGTGGCCGCCTGAAATCGGCTCGACGCCAACTTGAGTTGTCACCATCATTCACCATTTGTTTGGCGCATTCCTTAACACGCCCGGCTGCATCAAATGGTTGGGTGGGTGATGCTTTTTGGGGCAGTTTGATGGCCATTGTGCCTGCTTCGCGTTTTCTTGCAAGAGCACATCCCGTTCAGCGGTTGCTCGCTAGGTGAGAACGGAGCAGGCTCTGCGGTTGGCTTTGCCACAAAGGACCGGCCAGATGCTGCCAACCGAACCGAGGAAAATGGGCACCTGACCATCCCTCGTGTTTTGCAGGGTATTTGCTTGAGAACGCGGAAGCAAACATTATCTGACAGAAATGCCGGAATCCGTGACAATGAAAAACGTACACCCGGACCCTGCAATTGGAAATGCGCAAGCTTTACCATTGGGAGAGAGGCTGCCAAAAAAGACTCGGCTATGCTCCAGTCTACGATTCTGTGAGGGACATTGGAAGGACTCACTCATTCAGGGAATTCGAAGAATTGTTTGCTTCTTGCTCCCATGGAGGATAGCGGAGAGAACAGCATCCCATGCTCAGAAGGCGGCTTTGCCACGCGCAGCTGCTTGGAAGGCAAATTGGCTCACGTGCTTTTGGTTCCGTCGATTTTTGGGCTACTCAGTTCTCGCCCCTGAGACGTCACGCCCCATCCGCTGGAAACTCGGTTGAAGACGCCCTGGGGATCCCGGCAAGGGTCTTTGAAAAGGCACCCCTGAGAGTTTGCATGGATGTAGGTGGCAGCTACGCCATCTCGGTGTTCTCGAATGGCCTCGGCTTCGTGTGGAAGAACGGGCCGCTGGCTGAGAGGCATCACCCCGATGTCGCTTGGTGGGCTTGCTGGTCGAGTGGGTGTCTGACTCGCGCTTTCGTCTTAGGCAGCGGCTAGCTTGGCCGGTCTTGAATCACGTGACTTGGCCTGAGGGAGCATTTAAACAATGCGTGTCATGCGATCAGGCCTTGGTTGTGCTGTTCTCAAAATTACTTTTGGGGGTGGTTTCTGGTTGAAACCATTCAAGGGCTAGAATCTGGGGATGTCATCTTAACGGATCCATGCTGCAGGTTCGTGAGGGCAAGGCCGTGTGTGCAACCTTCGACAAGGGCCGCGGAATTGTCATGCCTGACGCTCAGTTCTGCGGTTCGCCACCAGACCCCCGGAGTGAAGAAGACGGAAGTACACCCCAAACAAGGCCAACGGGATTCAATGCCATGTTTCTGCTTGTTTGGTCCCGACTTCCGCCCTCAGGTTTGAAGTGGTGGGCCATGAGGATGAAGCCATCCACGTGAACGTGGAAGATTCGGACCTGGCGGACAGCTTCGTGTTTACGGTGAGCTCGTGTACTTGCGGGGCGCGGTACAAGCTGGTTTGAGGCTCGGGCAACCACCGTCCACAGAGAAAATGCACAGAGCCATAATTCGAGCGCCCAAAGCGGCCGAACGCCGCCCAGCAAATCTGCAGGAACAGATTGGGAAGTCACAAGTCCTGCCAAAAGTTCAGTGTATGCTGTATATTTACTCGGGGACTCAGTTCCTTGTCTATGCTTACCTGAAACAAAGCTAGCTCTCCGAATCCCCTCTTCACCTAGTGTTTCAGCAAGCTATGGCATTGCATGGCAAACCTCTCCCAAGGTCCCAAGGTGCTCGACTGATTTCCCACTGGCCTCGCAGTGGCAGTCTTGCAGCGTGCCCTGAGGCCATTTTCCCAACCCCGGAAAAGGGTTGCGACCGGATGCAACCGGTGGTGGTAAAACGTTTCCGAGTGCCCATTTTGAAGGCGAATCTCAATTGATGCGAGCGACAATTTTAGGCAGTCAAAGAGGCAGTCACCTGCAACTGCGAGCTCATCTTGGGGCAAAAGACCTCCCATGTGCCATGGTCAAACAGCCTACTCGGGGTTGGTGACAGTCATCAACCACAATATCAGAATAGACAAGCGTTTTTTTGGCATTCCCTTACTCAAGGGAGCCACATGACTCAGTTTTGACCATGGCACACGTGTACAGTGCAGCACTTGCCATGGCAATGCAACCGGGGCAAAAGAAAATCGGCTGGGCTTCTTTACGATCAGCGTGGTGAGGAGCGCTTGACCAGAAATGGGCGGTTGACCCGTCCTTTTTGATTCTTTACATGGGGTTTGGGTAGATCCCTTGCATACCAGGTGTTGATTTGAGCCCAATTCCAATGTGCAATCCCTTGAGTGCTGAGCCATGACTGATTTTGTCACTGGAGTCAACCATCCCAGGAGGAGTTTAGATCCAGCTGGACCCGGGACATAGGTTTCTCTCTTTTGCAGCTGTGCTTTTGTTTCCAAAGCCACGGGTAAGCTGGGATCTCTTGTTGTGCTTGGGGAGACAACCCATTCGGAGACAAGCCTATGTTGCCTTTGAGCACAACACGTTTTCCTTCGGAGTTTCCGTGAAAAGACCCTGGTCAATATTTCTTGTCTCTGAAGCAACTCGCTTCCCAGCCAACTTGGAACAGTGGAACCTGACTGCGGAAGATCATGATCTACAAGAGACCTGGTGCAAGGGACCTGGCGGGTCCCATGTTAGGAGGGTACTGCTTGAGTCCCCGGGCCTTCTAGGAATTGACTCCCCATTCAACTGTAGTTCTTGTAAACCGAACATGAGTTTACAGTTTCCCCTCCGGCAGTCCCTCTGGAAACCCAAAGGGGGCAAGCCAACCAAAGCAGGAACAATGCTGGAACTAGAGAGATGGGTGTATCAACCAGTGCGCGTGCAGGTGATGCTGGCTCAGCCCGGCTTGCAGGCAAGGGAGCCAGCACAAACGCACAAACCGGTTGGTCAAGGTCATGGGGCTCAATGTTCAAACATCCATCGTGAGTTTAACAGGGCTTGTATATACCATTCTGGAGCCATTGATTTGATTTGGCGTAATTTGGTCCGTACTTTCGCAGATCAGGGGCACCTCAAGGCTACGTTTTCGCCGATGGGGAATCAAGGAATCCACCCAGTTTGGGGCTCTAGCCCAACTTGGAACACAATGGTTGCCTTCGAGAGTCCCATGCCGCAGAATCTCGTTCAATCTGGCGGCCACTCAAGTGCCAAGGGAATTCTTTTGCAGCGTGCCACTCAACAGAAAAGGTCTCCCTTCGGCGTTGTAGCCCCATGTGTCACAAGAGCGTGAGCCAATGTTTAAGAGTACAAGAGGGCAAAACGAGTCAAGACAGCTACAAATCTGCATGCATCAAAATTGGGATTTGGAGTCCCAAAACGGCTTCGGTTTTCCTTTTGGTTTGGTTTCTAGACCAACCTGAAAAGGGCACCAACCCCAAAAAATGCCAGGATCGCCTCACTTGCACTAGACTCCTCGCCAGGCCTTGCAACTGCGTGACGGCCTCAGGCAAGCCTCGCCGTGCCCGAAGCTTCGGCGGGGTAAGGCCTATACAGAATGCAGAGGGTCATGAGCCCCGCTTTGTTGGCGGGGGAGCATTTTGTTGGGCCACTTTCTTAACCCGGAGGGTTCCAAGAGGAGGACTCCACGCCCCACCAGAATTCTTTTGTCATGGCACGGCCCACCTCAGTCCCGCGGCTTTTTCGGAGGCCGCCAACAAGGCTCCGGGAAGCCACGGGGGCCCATGGAAGAAACTCTGCGCGGGGGAAAGAAAAAAAAAACGCCGGAGCTTGGCGAGGCTTCGGAGGTCTCAACAGGCGACTTGTGGCTTCCCTTGGGTCCTTTGGTCTGGGATCGGAGAACTCCCTTGGACTCAGTTCTTCAGTGGCACCCATTCTTTGTCCCCTTTCTCTTGGGTGGCTGCCCCACGGAAAAAAAAAAAAAAAACGGTCCAAGCCCCAAAAAGGGGGTCCCTTTTTGGTCCAGGGTCACTGAACAACTGAGTTGAACCCTTGAGAGGATACACTTGAGGAGGTCTTACCATGGGCCGAGTTGGCCCTCTGCGCCTCGCCCAGCGAGGTTTGACCTTGGAGTGTATTCCTGAGAGCTACTCCCCCGGATCCTCTGTGCGGCTGCAGGAGGCCGGGTGCCCAAAGGAATCTTGGCGAGTGCCCCAATACGTACAGCGACCAAGCAATCCTCCGGCAGATTCAGTATTGATACGGTCAGAATGCGTCCTGAAATCCTAAAAGGCTCAGATTTCGAGATGGTCCCCCCGAACTAAAATCCACGAGATCAGAACGAGATGGTGTTGAAAGCCATGCGAAACGAGATAAAGCGCGATCCGGATGCAGTCACCGTGAGTGCAGCCGGCTTTGGGGCGTGTCCGAAACGAGTCCAAGCCGAGCCAGCGAGTGGCGAGTGGCCTTGCAAAGTGGGCCATCGCCATGCTGCGCACTTCGTCTGCGCTTGCACCGAGGTGTGATGTGATTTGTGAGCTGGAACTGCCAAAACGCTCGCGTACTCATTTGCACTGTAAAGTTGCGACTTCCGAGCTGGAGCTGCCAGCATTCATGTTGCGCCCTACGATTGTACTGAAAAGGTGCGATTTGGGAGCTTCAATGTGTAGAGAATGCATAACACTATCATTTATTTGTTGTAGATCGAGTCTAAACGAGCCCAAAACGAGATCAGACCAATCTTGGATTGTGGAAGACAAGAGAATTAGTTAGCTGCTCACATCTGCATGTACATGTTTCGTTTCTTTTAGACAGTGCTTGCGGTTTGAGCCAACCACATCCGAGCCCTTAGCGCATCTCATCGCCCAGGCGGTGTCTCTGCTAGTGGGCCGCATCATCACCGACCCAAGCTCTGTGCCGGAGGGCTCGGAAAGAGTTGGATGAGTTGGAATCACCAAGCAGGGGTTATTTCCCTGCAGACTAGCAGAAGGAACCCAAAAGGAGGATGGGTTTTCGGGTTCCACGCGAATCTGCAGGATTTCTCGCGTGATGTAAACATCGCCTGTGGGCCATGCTAGCCTGAGTTTACTCTTGGCGATGTTTAAAGGGGCACATGTTACCCTCAAGGGCGTCCCTAGGTTCATTCCCCCAAATGGCCCCAAATCCTTGTGGTTCCGGCATGAAAACCAGGAAGTGTGCAATTGTCTTGAGGTTCCCCGGAAAGTTGTGCACTTGTAGCACTTCCATCTAGGAAGGTCCATAGACTCATTTTCCCTGAAGAGGACAGCCAAAGGGGCGAAACGGGCACTTAAATGATTAAGGGTGGCCAGAAGTCACAGAGACTTACAGCGGATGGTTTGCTTTGCCTCACCCAAAAGGAACCGGATCGCCGCGAGGTCCAACCTGGAGGAGGCGCTAGCGGCGCTGTCTCTGGCCTTTGACGTCATCGACTGTCAGCTGAGCTGCGCCAAGGAGTTGGTCCATGCGGCAGAGGGCGACTTGCGGCTCATGCTGCTGGCGACCAAGGCCGGCAGAAAAATGGGCGAACCCCCGACCCCTCACTTAAATTGTTATGAAGGGAGGAATTCCGGAACTCCTTTTTCCAGGCAGATCTCGTAGGGGGGGGAGGTTAATCAGAAATCAACTTTAGGAATTGAAATGCCCTTGCGAGGGGCTGCTCTTGGCAGCTCCGACCGCCCGTGGGTCCTCTTTGGGACGAACGGTCCCAACAGGCTTGCAAGCCTCTTTTGGACTTGTGCTTTTTGCCTACAATTTGAGCCGGTGTCCCATTTGTGAAGGCGTAGCCCTCTGTATTTACCGGTTTGTCAGCCAGATGCGTGTTGCTACGCCAAGGCAAAGATATTTGGGAACCTTCAGCAACAGCGATTCCTAATTTCAGGTTTGTGAGGTTTGTGAATGTAAGCTATGGCACCTGGATGATTCTTCCAACCAGACTTGACCCTTCCCAACCACTACATGTCTCCTTGATTTTGACTTTTGGTTCATGGGCCCAAATAGCAGGCACGACTTCACTCATTTTCCTCCCACAAAAGACGGATGGCTGCCTATGGCTTCCTATCGCTTCCTGTGTCTTCCTATAGGGTTTTTTAT
The DNA here is from genome assembly GCA_963377175.1 of Effrenium voratum. Classification (NCBI taxonomy): domain Eukaryota; class Dinophyceae; order Suessiales; family Symbiodiniaceae; genus Effrenium; species Effrenium voratum. The sequence goes on from CAUJNA010003276.1 coordinate 94,700, forward strand.
TGGGTTCCTCTAGGCTTCCTATGGTTCCCCCATGGGGTTCCCCAAGTTTCCGATGTGGCCATGGGGCATAACCAATGGCTCCATTTTGGGTGGAGGAACATCCATTTGCCACCCATTGTCACGTTCACCAGGGGTTTCCTGGGTTTTGACCCGCTGCCACGTCAGGCGCTGCGCGCGGACCGCTCGCTGCTGCAGCCGCTGTGCCGCTCGCTGCTGGCGGCGCTGAGCCACGCCGAGGACGTGGCGGACGAGGCCTGGGCCGCGCTGTCGCAGCTGCTGCGGCGCCTGGGCCCCGCCGCGGCGGCGGAGCTGCTGGCGGAGACGGACGCCAAGGCACGGGCGCCAAGGCGGAACTGCCGGTGGCCCCAAGAAAAGGCAGCTGCTGCGCGTTTTCATTTTTCTTTTCTTTTCTTCTTTCTTTTTTTGGGAGGATATGGCCGTGGTTGTCAAAACCAATGGCATCCCATTTTGGGGTAGGTGCCACCCATTTTAGTCTAGTGTAGTGGGGATTGGGATGTTCACTGGGGGTACGGGATTTTGACCCAGGGCCATATCCTGTTTAGGTGATTTCAAAAGGAAGCCAAAAGGAAGCCAACCATTTTGGGGTCTCCACCATTTTGAGACAAACACAACTAGAACAGATGTGGGGGTTGATCAATAGTCAGGTGAAAGGCCCGTTTTGACCATGGGCAATTTTTATCCATGTGGGAAATATCATGTTCTTCGGGGTTTTCTCGGAAAGTACCTTTTGATCAGCCTCCATGTATATGTGAATGCTTTTTGAGATGCTTATGTGGGGTATGAGGATGGTATCAGCAAGCCAGGAATAGGCGCGGCTGCACTTTCATTTCCTTACATGGATTTGCGCAGACCATTTTAGTACCATATTTGTATTGTGACTCATAGGAACTTTCTGAGATGCACATGTGGGGTTCTGCGGATGGCGAGGTTTCTTTAGCACGGGTCTTCGGCCAGGTTGGCACTCCGTTCCCTTCAGCCCTCCCTTTTTTGGGTAGGCTGGGCAATCAAATTGCTTCCCCTTGAGACAGTGGGGGGGAGGTGGGGGGAGGTGGGGGGAGGTGGGGGGAGGAGGTGGGGGGGAGGTGGGGGTCGGGGGAGGTGGGGGGTGGGACGCGACTCGTGACCCCCGAGGCCAACAACTGGCTGCGTTTGCTGCTGGAGGGCAGCTCCTCCACGGAGCTGTCGCCTCTGCTGCTGCTGAGCCGCGCCAAGGGCCCGCTGAGAGGCGCGGTGCAAGCCGCGCAGCTGCGGCACATGGCCCAGCACAGCGCCAAGCGCCACGGAAAGGACTTGGGACACGTGGCATGTGGCACCCCATGTGGCTATGGGGCAAAATTGAACACCGGAAAACCACAGGTGTTAGTCCTTGGTTTCCAGTCACAAGGGTTCCAATTTGGGGACCTATTTTTGACCCACAGCCATGTAACCATAACGTTTGAAACCAGAACGTTTGGTATTTGCAGGGGAGTCGAATCATTCCAGGGTTTCTTAGGTGGTGCAGGATTTTGTCCATCCACAGCATGACTCGCCATGTTTGCCTTTCTGCCAGTGCTTGCGGAAAGCTGGGTTTGATTTAGGACACTTCTGCAGAACCAGCAAGGAAGTCCCTGTTCCAGTGCTCAAGCAGTCACGGGGCCGGCTAGACTTGGCTCGAGCAACCCGCGGCTTCGCAATCCCAAGCCCGCAATCCCAAGCCCAAAAAAGGCCGCCGGAGGGTGCGGGTCTTCTGCGGTTCCCTCTGTTTTCCGCCAGCCCCAAGTCGCCCGCCCGCTCGCCTCACTTTGCGGGGAGTCGAGTGACCGATGGGCCGTGCCAAGGCTGCTGGAAGGCGCGAGCCTGGAGACTGAGGCATCAGAGCTGCTGGAGGCTTCGACCAAGGGAAGTGTTTAAAGAATCTAAACGAACAGTTGGTCCAACCTTGGAATAAAAACCTTGGAATCAAACTCCCCTTTTATCCCGATTAAGCATTATTTTCTTGGCCAATTTGAGACGAGTGGCCTTTTGGTTGTGTTTTACTGGGACCCATGGGGAATTCAAGCTCGCAGCTTCGAATATATGTCCCGGGGAAAAATCTAGAGGCCAGTTCCCTCGTTCTTTTCGAACACCGGCTGTTTCCCCTGGGTTTTTGATGGTTTCCTGAAAAGAAGGATCCCTGGAAAGAATGGAAATGGAAGGTGCCCCTAGAAAAAACCACTCAAGCCGCACGTTTGCGTCAGGTGTTCTGGGAGGTCCTGCTGGCTGTGACCGTTGGCGCCGCAAAGGACGAGGCCTCGCTGTCGGCGGCCGCGCGGGTCTGGGGCTTCCTGCGGACGTCCTCCAAGGCCGGGGTGGAGCTTTTGTCGTTTGGCAGGTTCCCGTTTTTCGTGCGGCAGGGGCATGGGTGTCCTTGTCAGGCTGGTTTGGTTGGACATCATTTGAAAGGTTCCACTCTGATTGAAATTGGTGTTATACCCCGTCTACCAGAAAATCTCATCGTTTTTTGAAGGTCACCTATGGCCAGGGGGTTCGCATTGAGCATGCAGCGGGAGTCGACTGCTTTTGGTAGGTGATTTGGGTATGGGTCAAAATTGAATTCCACCAGAAGACCGCAGGTTTTAGTGTATGTTTCGGCTTACCCGGGCCACACATTTTGGGGTTGCCCTGTGTTTGACCCGCAGGCAATTGACAGACCAACGAAAAAGCCGACTTTTCAGCCACTGCCAGAAAGGATTCCGGATTCCCCACTCAAAAAGGACCCCCTCAATAAAAAGCAGGGGGGGTTTTCAAAAGTTGGTGCCCAATTGGCTAAGGGGGTGGGGACAGGGGTGCCTTCAAATTAGGTTCTATCTTCAGCATTCATAGATTCTCCTAAACATTCTCTGGGCTGGCGGTCCCTGAGCGGGGTGGGGGGGGGTCAGGGGGTGGGGGGTGAGGTCCCAAGAGGTCCAAATTTGGGGCGTCCAAGGCCACGCGCCTGAGCTTCCTGGAGGTCTGCGCCAAGCAGGCGGCGGCCGAAGGCCAGGCCGGCGCCTGGTGGCTGGAGGCAGCGGGGTGGGTGGGTGCTGAAGCAAAAAAAACGGCCTCGACACCTGGCGTTCCGATGGTTCATTGATTCATCGATGGTCTTTTGCTTGAAACTTTTTTGTTGGACAACATCCTTGTGCGTTGAAACCAGATTGTGCCTTTGGCCAGTTTTGTGTCTTCTTCTTCTGAACCTTGGAGCAAAGCAACACACACCCTTGTTTGAACACTGCCCAACCGCCCTTTATTGGACACAACCCAGCTTGGCCATGAAGAATATCCGCCGTTGAGCTCTGAAGTTGATTTGAAGGGACATTTATGGGTAGCCCATCCTTAGGTTCATAGGGCCATTTGTTCTAAGAGCTACCCATTAGCCCCTTCCGTCTCAGCTTGTTGGCTTCAAAGGGAAAGCCCTGCTTACTCAGCTTCCCTCAATTGGTTTGGATTCGTTTGGCGTTCTTCCGGGGTGGTTTCCCATTTACCCCCTACCCAAGCCAGGGCTTCAAATCCAAATCCAAATCCAAACCACCAAACCAGCCAAGGGTGACCTGCCTTACCGGACGGTTGGTACACACCCGAGCCACGCTCCAGGAATCGGAGCCCGATGCGCCCATCGCCACGGCATCGTTGGGTGGCCTGCTGCTGCTGCGGCACGTGCTACCTGCCCTGTGGCCGGACCGCCAGGCCGCGGAGGAGCTCGGGGCAGAGGTGGGGGGTGGGAGCAGACTTGAACGACCAGACAGTGGCCTTCCCAAAAATGGGTTCCCCCTTCACATCAGCCTAAAAAGGGGGGGTTCTAACTAGTTGAAACAATTAAAAGGGTACCATTTTCCTCTCTTTTCAACACTTCCACGATGAAGATATATTTTCCTTCGTCAACTTTATGAATCTAGGATTATTTGATGAAGATATGAAGATTGATGGTGAGACAGATGTGTGTAAGGGATAAATAGTTTTCTTTTATTGTGTTTGGTTATTTTTCATTTTAATTGTAAACTCTAGGATCTTGAAGGATATGAAAGGTAAATAATAAATAATAGAAAAGATAAAGTGATTGTAGGTGAAATTATTTGTCAACTGTCATCTCCTGGATTTATGATGTAGACGAAGGAAGTGAAAATAGCTTATAGACGAGAGAAAGAGATAGCCAGGTTCTTTGCTTTACGGTCTATCTCCTGAATCTTGGATCACACAGGAGATAGAAGTGACTGACGAGTGAAGGGAGGAAGGAACCCATCCAATATGATTTATTGTACACTTTAGAATGGACATGAAGGTAGATTGTAAGGGTTAATATTTTCAAGCTTTTATTATTTGGAATCTTTATTTTGGGAATTTTAATGTGTTTGGTGTCTTTGTTGTTGCCATGGTTCAGCCAAAAAGGCCCTCCCCCCCTCCCACCCCCCCCCCCCCCCAGGTGCTCCTGAAGTGGGCGCTGGAAGCTGACGACAGCTCCAGCTCCAAAGGCTGGGGCCACGCAGCTGCGGAGGCAGGGATCGCACCGTGGCCGGCTCCGCCTGGCCGTCGCTGGGGTTTTGGGTGCCAAATCCCACCTACGCGCAACAGGTTCTATCACGCGAAACATCGGCTTTTGGGAGTTTCTCAAGTGGCAATGGTTGGCTTTATTTTGGTTTGCGTTTTGGTACATGCTTGGTCGCCAGCCCACTTTATAAGGGTTTATGCCCCTTTTGCAGGGAGGATGTAGTTTGAACAGCAACCCTTGTGCGCCCAGAGTTCTCCCGTCATCAGTTCGAGATCAGGTAGACAGTGGCAAGCGCCATGGGAACATCCTGACGACTATATTTGGTTGGCCAAACTTGGCCCAGCGCCGTCCTTCGGTTGATCTGTTGGCCACCTGCTCTGGTTTTGATCTGACAGGCTTGAGTCGCGCCTGAATGAATATGACTAGATTTCTGAGGAATGACAATGCAAGCGAACAAATAGAACACATGTCTTGATGGAATCCGAACAAATGAATAACGACAATAGCTATGCCGGATATGTGGTCGATGAAATGCATAGATGCATTCCCAAATGGCTGATTCCTACTGACCAGCAAGTTATAAGGAGAAGAGTGTGAGTGTGTCTCAATTTTTGAGATACACCCACCCCAAACCAGCGCTGAACGATCACTAAACCCTAAACATTCCCGAATGCAAGCCCTAAGCAAACCTAAACCAACCGGAAACTCACCCTAAAGAAACCCAAGCCCCCTCGCCCAACCCCCAACCAAGCAACTCTACCTGTGCTAAACTCATTCCTTAAGGAAAGACCCGCGCAAGTGAGTCTTCCTGCCTCGGATTTGGCGCAGGTGGTGCGCCGCGCCGTGCAGTTGGGCGCCGCGCCGGGCAGTTGGGTCTCTGCTGCGCGGTCGGAGCTCCGGGGTAGGCTGAGGCTCGGGTTGCGCGTTTTGAGACCAACTCGCGCCAAAACCAAAAGAAAACCGAGCTTGTTCCCCCTTTTTGGTTCTGTGGGAGTGCATGACCCGGTTGTGAAGTGCTTTTGAGAAGCTTGTTTTTTTTTTCCCTCTCTGGGTTTGCCTTGAAGACCTAACCAACAGGTGGCTTCCTGAAAACGAGACACGCTCTTATGGGGGCTGCAACAAATCCCCGTCAGCTGAGGGTGGCTTGCGCGGAGAAGACGGTGACCGAGCAGCTCTTGGCGTTGGCGGGCGCCGTCGAGGCGGCGCCGATGCGAGCCAAAGAGGCGGCCAAGGCGTGGGCGTTGCTGCGCCGAAGGGATTTCGATGGATGAAAATCACACGGAACAATCTTGGACCTTGTTTAACGTGAGGCGTGAGCCCCCCCCCCAGAACAGCCAAACCACTGCTCAGGGGTCCTGAATTCAGGGTACCAGTATTAAACCGGGTGCGGACACCAACCCCAAAGGAAGCCAGGCAGGAACGGTGCGGAAGGGTGTTCAAGCTAGGTAGGTTGTAACCATATGGTCATACAAAGTTGGTTGAACTCCCCGCCTTTCAGGTCCTTCTTGGGATTTTCGATCTTCTCACAAACAAGGGTCCAACATGTTTGGGTGGGGGATGTGGCCAACTACTCAAAAAGGCACTGCTTTGCAGACCTGTTTTTTTGTATTACCAGCGGCTCCCCAAAAGCGTGCGGCTGCTTCACCCAACTACTCAAAGAACACCAGACAAACCCCGGTTTCAGGGATTCCCTGCAAAGTGGATTATTTGAGTATAGTTCTTTGGAGATTGGGAATCCCTGAAGGGGAAAGCGCCCCCGTTTCAGGGATTCCCTTCTTCAGCCATCAACCAATTTTTTCGCCCCAACCTGCCAGGTGGCGGTGTCTGATGGCCCGCTGATCACCGCAGCGTCAGAAGGAGACGTGGCGATGGCCGAGCCCAATGAGGAGGAGCTGGATATGGGCCTGGTGGACACCATCGAGAAGTTGCTGCGCTGGTCGCAGGCGCGATTCCACCGCTGAAAAAAAGCAACGGGAGTGGATCAAACCAATCTCCTGCTGGTTCTCCCCTGGGGACTCGGGTGTGGTTGTTTACACTCCTGCAGACTAACATGAGAACCAAAGCCTCATGTTTGAATGGAAACTTCTTTTGGGGTGACTCCTTCTGCGAGTTGCATCTTACTTTGGGAATCGCCAACTTTTGTCCCGCAGGCATCTTCCGAAACTTCCCGCGCCGATGCCTTGGCTGCCGCTCGGGTGGTAATTTGGTTGGATATTTTACCTTTAACTTTTTTCTTTCTCTTTTTTTTTTTTTTGGGGGGGGGGGGGAATTGGGCGAGATGCACATTTTTGCACTAACCCACAAACACTTACGCTTTTTTGCGCACGCAGAATGTTTAACCCCAGTTGCTAACCCCCTGGTATCCCTCACTTGGGTGGGTGACACCCCCTACTAAATAAGATGGCGTATCTTGCTGGCTTTCAGCAGGGAATGACTCGAATGACCCCTGTAAACAATCCCTTGTGGCTTCCTTTAAGGGAATCCCCTTACGGTTCATTCCCAACACCCGGAAGGGTCATTTACCAAGGCCTTTGCCGCGGCTTGTTGGCCCTCCGTCTCCTCCCCGGGCGTTGGCGGCACGCTGCCCTCGCGCATGACACGCCTCGCGCTGGAGATGCTGGGTGCCGCGCCTGGACCCGCCGCACCTTGGCCAAGGGGACCAACCGACAATCACGAACGTTTTCCAAGTTCAACCTGTAAAAAGCTAAAAACTTTTGCAGGGGTCAACAGCAACCAAGCAACCAACAATTAATGCATGTTCGACAAATTCCTGCAGTTGGGATGGATGAAACTCGACGCATGGGATAGGATTTCTCCTCTGTGTGGTTCTGGCTTGTGAAGCTTGACATGTAACACCTCACATGGTTAACGGAAGCCCTGGTTCTTGAGGGTAAGTGGGAAACCGCCGCACCTCCAATTCAATCCACCAATTTCAGGGGAGCTGATGCGGGTGTCTTCTCCGGATTTCTCGGGGTTGGATTTGGCTGGACCCCATTTTGCCGTGGCCAGGCACTGGCCGCGCCCAAAAAACCGCTGCCGGCCATGCCGGGCACGTGGCGCCTGGTGGCGGCCTTGTGTCGCCACGGCCAATGGCCTGAGAGCAGCTGGCCCGGCGTGCTGCAGTCTTTGGTCGAGGCCAACCACTGGTTGGCCTCGGCCCAGCTGTCGGCCTTTGTGGAGGAATCCGACTCCGCATCCGTGGAGTGCGCTTTTTGGGGCAGATGCCACTTTCTTTCTTTTTGCCCGCTCGCCGTATTTTCGCCCCCCACCCCCCCCCAGCCCCAACCAAGCCTAATTGTTGTTTTGGCACGTGTGGGGAAGCCATCGGGTTGGACAGAGGGTACCCAAAATCCCCCCCCCCCTTCGCGGCTTCATACTTCATACATCAGCTTGTTGCCAATTGGGTATGGGTCAAAATTTAACCACCCGGGGACCGCAGGCTTTAGTCCTTGGTTCCATTTACCAGGGCAAGCCATTTTGGGGTTAGCCCATTTTTGACCCACAGCCAATTTTCGGCTTCGCGTTTCCTGTCGGCCCGACGCTGGAACTGGAGACCCCCCGTCTGGAGGACGCCTTCTGCGCCGCCGCAGAGCTGCTGCCTCTGGGCCCTGTGCCCTTGGATCACCTGGCCACTTGCCTTCCCGACCTCGCATGGAGCAAAAAGCAACAAAGAGGAAGCTTTTTTGATCCTTTTTTTTTTTTGGGGGGGGGGAGGGGGTTATGAACTTTTTACAAATTCTAGAAGCTGCTTACAAAAACAACTTTTATGAACCTTTTACCTTTTTTGGATCCGTTTTTTGGTTTTACAAGCACTTCTTACAAAGGATGCTTGTAGAATGCAAGATGATGTAGGTTTTGCTTCTGAGCGTCGTTTTTTCTCGCCCTTTTCGGCCTCAGGTGCTTTGAGTGGGGGGCAACCGAAAGGACCCACCAATTCGCCATATGAGCCACAATCAACACCCGGGTAGACGAAGGACCCATTTTAGAACCTATTTTGGTGGGGATTGGGATGTTCACTGGGGTACGGGGCTTTTGACCCATGGCCATTTGTCTGTTGAAACTCGGTTGTTCATAAACCCCTCCCATTGTTAGGAGGGGGTTCCCTCCAAAAGTGGTCAAACAAAAAGCCCCCACTAAAAGGGGGGAGGTGTCCCCCAATCAGAATCAACCAGGGGTTCTGCTCGATCCAGGGTGAACATTATGCCACTAGTCCATAGGGAGTGGGATGTTCACTGGGGGTACGGGAACACCCTCATATTTTTTGACCCATGGCCATCCCAAAGGTACCCAACATGGCCAATTTTTTTTTGACTGCCGCTTTGGCCCAGGCCTCGCTGCTGCACTGCTCCGACGCCGGGCTGCGGTCCGCCGCGGCGCGGCAGCTGCAGCGCCGCAGCTGGGTGCCGCAGGCGGAGGCGGAGGCGACACCGAGCCCGGCCCAGGAGACGGGCCGAGAGGGAGCGGCCCAAGGGCTCCTCGGACGTCTCATCAACCACCCCATGGGTTAAGCCCATGTCAAAAAGGCCACCCCACCATGTTTACGTCCACCTTGGGGTAGTCCAAAGGAATCACCCTGCTGCAGACTTCCGTTTGCTGAGATTCATAGTTGTCATTTTTCCGGGAACCTATCAGTCTTGGATTTTTCCCCGGGGACTTGAGCAAATGGCGGCCTATGAGCTCTCCAACTGGTGGTCTCCTTTTCTCCCCTTGCGGTTCATTCCCAACACCTGGAAGGGTCATTCAATTCCCTACTCGCAGCAAGTTGCCTGCAGCAAATGGTCTTCTACCCGCTTTCTTTCGGCTTAGTGTGAGGAGCATGCGCGCTTTTCCCCGCAATGAAAAGCCGGCGGTTGTTGGGCGCTGCTCAAGAGGGCCATCTGTCGGCCAACAGAAACCGAGCAACCCGCGTGTTGTTTCAGGTGTGTTTCCAAGGGAAAGCCACGGGCGGCCAAGAGGAAGCCAAGGATATTCGCCGCCAGGCACGTTTTACAGGTTGACCCGAGCGACTTGAGCTATATCCTGTATGTTCAACATGACGGAAACGTGGACATGTTCATCATATTGGAATAACGATGAAGGGACATGACCTTGGAATGCAATGAACTTTGGTGTATATTTTTGATGTTGGTGTACCTTTATGTGATTGAAGATGGTGCTGACGATGGTGCTGACGATTTTGAAGATTATGCCATGGTCAAAAGGCCTCACTTCGGGTTGGTATGTAAAAACTTTGGCCATGGCTACTTCCCGCTAAACCAGGCAGAACTACAAGTTCAAAGACCGTTTGTGGTATGGGATCGGCATGTGTATCACCATGATGTACGAGGGCCTCCTTCCCAGAAAGGTTGTTTAGAACCCTCCTCTTCAGAAACTGTAAGAAGCTTCTCTTCGAACCTTTTGGGTAGGTGGCTTGTAGGGGCCCTAAGGCCCCTTTCACTCAGGTGGACTTAAAACGGGTGGCTCATGCCAAGTCTCCCGGGGGTCCCCAAAAAGTTCGCGGCTTTCGACTCATCTTTTGGGGTGCATTCGTTGTCTGCCATTGGTTCGGTCAACGGACCATTTGCCACCGGGCGCAGGGACTCCGAGTTTCCAGCGTTCTTTTGAGCGCTATCCACATATCCGTGTCTTTGTTTTGAGGGGGTAGCCTTTTGTTTCTGGTTTTCCCTTGGAGAAGCCAAAGGAAACCAGGCGATTTTGCGGGTGCCCTTTAAACAAGACACCCCAAACCCGCGAGATTTCGCATGCCGCTTCAGGAGGCTTTGGAGAAGCTGGCGGGCTTGTTGGAGGCAGAGAGCGAGGAGAAGGAGCCCTCCGAAGGCCCGATGGCTTCGTTGGACTCTGTTCGAAGACACATGTTCCGTCCCTGAAAAAACCGGCGACTCGTTGGTGAACTTGTGCCGAGGAACTGTGATGGGGAATTTGTTGGTGGCGAACTTGTGCGGTCTTCCATTTTCCAATGTTCCTTGTTTCCTTTTTGACCAGCTTTGCGTTTCCAAAATGTGTGGAACCCTGGTAATGTTGACCCCGTATTAGTCTGTAACCCCCCCCCTTTCCTTGAAGGTCAGAAGGTCTTGGGGGGGCAAGATTTTGAAGGGTTTTTGGCTCCCCCCCTAAACAATCTGGAATTTAGTTTCCATTTGAGTTAGTATTGCTGGAGCTGAGTTTCCATTTGATTTAGTATTGCTGGAGCTTCCTTTTGAGATCTGGAATTGAGTTTCCAGTTGATTTAGTATTGCTGGAGCTTCCTTTTGAGATCTGGAATTGAGTTTCCAGTTAATCTTGTGTTGCTGGAGCTTCCTTTTGAGATCTGGATTTGAGTTTCCAGTTGATTTAGTATTGCTGGAGCTTCCTTTTGAGATCTGGAATTGAGTTTCCAGTCGATTTTGTATTGCTGCAGCTTCCTTATTGAGATCTGGAATTGAGTTTCCATTTGATTTAGTATTGCTGGAGTTTCCTTTTCAGATCTGGAATTGAGTTTCCATTGAGAAGGCCTGGTTGTCTTTTTTTTGGGGGGTGGGGCCGATGGACCGCACTAATTAGGGGGGGTTATTAATTGGGGGTGTAAGGGGCCTGGGGGTATCCTTTGAAACCTTCTAAACTTGCTTTTTTGGTAAAGGATTTAATAAGAAATCGATCATCTCAGAACACTTTTTGTTTTGTGGTTTGGGCAGGCCCAAAAGCATCCACCAAGCTTCACGATGAGAGCAAGCATGAAGCGAAAGGTATCAAAAGAAAGCATGAGCTCATTTGAGCCAAAGCACCTTTTCAGGACCATTCAAAAAACATGGCAAGCAGCATGAGTCCACAATATTCAACATCAGCATCAGCTAGCACCAAAAAACAGTTTGCATTGTAATGAGCTCAGGCAGCAGTGGAGAAAATGAGATAGCAGCAGCCATCTGGGGGAGGGACCGGTTTAAGTGGGGAGGGCTTTTTAGATATATTTTTTTATTTGGGGGGTATTTTCTGAGTTACGCATTGTTTAGTATTGGGGGGGGGTCACCCGGACCGGTTTAATAGGGGAGGGTTTACTAATACGGGTTCAACATTATGTCTTTTCCCCTTCGTTTTTGTCGGTTCTTCATTTTTCCAGGGCTCCTTTTCAGTTTGAACCAGGGTTGTGGGATCCAGGGGTTTGTCCAGCCACTTCTGTGATATCTTCGGGAATCTCCTTGTTGGGGGTTGAACGTCTTCGCGGAATCCTTTTTCTGTATCACAGAAGTGGATTCCATTTCAACCACTGTCCATCGCACCTTCTCAGGCAGTAGAGTGGCCCGGATTCGGCTACATAAACACCTGTTGGGCGCGGCATGTGCTTTGAGAACCCCAAGGAGGGTCCTCAAAACTCGGTGGCTCCCAGCCATCCGGTTCCTTCGCCGTTTAGCGTTTTAGAGCGTTTAGTGGTAGTTCCATTTAACCCACCAAAAGTTAAACTTTTCGCGGGGGATCTGACAACAGCCGCCTCCAATCCCGCAATATCCTTGGCAACCTGGCCGTGGTTTCTGGCACGGAAGTCTCCATATGCCTAGAAAGAAAAAACAGAAAGAGGGCATCCCAGAAAAAATATTTGTCCTTTCCGTCTTCGGATTTTTCCCAGGCGAGAGCGGCGCCGGCGCGGCGTCGGCGGGGGACGTGTCCTTCTGCGTGCTGAAGGCGGTGCTGGGGCAGGAGATGACCCACACGGTGTGGTCCGCGGGGGAGGCGCTCAGCACGTTGGCCTCCTGGGAAGAAGGAGCCTTGGAGCACTTGGGACTCGGTACCTGGGTCAAAGGTGACACTCACGTGCTCACTTCTTGACTGCTAGTGGGGTGGATCTTTAGACTTTAACTTTTTGGTTGAAATCAGGGGGTCTTCCACTGAACCCCAAAAAAGTGAACAACTTTTTGCAGGGGGGTCAACAGCAACCAAGGGAGCACTTTAGAGCACTGCACCTGGATCAAAAATGACCCCATATGCATCGACCCCTTTTTTGGTTCATAGCAGGGGGCGTCCCTGCGTTGAGTGCGGAATCATCACTTTTGGAGGGAACACCCCCTATTTATACAGGGGTTTATCACTATGGGGTCAACATGATGTGGGTGTGGGTCAAAAATGGGGGTACCCCCAAGATGGGTTGTTGTTATTTTTGGGAACCCCTGGTGGTTTGACTTAGACCCATACCCATGTCTCCAAAAAATATGGCGGACGGGTGGTTTTCCTTTTGGCTTCCCTGTAAACCAACCTGAAAGAGGTACCCTCCAAAATCAAACACAAATGAACGCCCAAATCCCCAAGCGGGAAAGTTTGGGGCGGTTCGCTTCCTGCCTAGGTTGGAACCAACAGTCAACGGGTTTTGCTCAACATATCCCACTTTTGGGAGTCACAATCATGGTAGGCGGGTTATAGCCGTTAATGTAGAGGTGTGTATTGCACTGTGGGAGCTTGAATCTTTCAGAGCTTGCTTGAAACTTGAGCCAAGGAGACGAACCTGGCGGCCGTGGCTATGGCAGTCGCATGAGAGAAGGTCACTACTGCCCCTTGCCAGATCAGCTGGTTGAACCCCCTCACATATTTCCAGGCGACTCAAGCGAAGGTTTCCCGTGGGTGATGCAACCATCACTTTTAGTCCCATGTTGATTTGGCTGATGTTCCAAGGGGATCTAGGGATGTTCCTCCAAATGAGGGTGCTAAAATGGTTGGGTTTCCTTTTGGTTTCCCTTTGAATGCCACATAAAAGGGGGGCCTTTCCACCATTTTCACTTGAAGTCTGAGAGACTGCGGCGCGTAAGGTGCTCTGGCGCCTGAAGATGCGGGATCCACACCATCCTGCAGCCCCTTGGATACTTCTCTTTAGGGCTTTGGGGCCGTGTTTTTTGAGGAGCCCCAAATCTTTCCTGGGTCTACACACCATTTTGGCCGGGCCTCTTTTGGGGCGATGTTTCGGGGGGGGAGCCTTGGCCGACCCTCCATATAGACCACTGAAACTCAGGCAACGGGCTATTTGGGGACCCTGGAAACCATGGTTCGGCCTTGAAGCTTACTTTGGGGCCTTGATTTAGGGGTGGTCGGGTCACGGGTCCTTTATATCACGCAATTCTCCCATGCCCAGTCCAGTGGAGGACCATATTTTGACAGCCGTGGGCCTCTTTCAGAGCCCCGTCGAAAGGTGACACAAAAGCCGTTTTGTCAACCCCTTGCATGCCTCCTGCTCCAAGTACCCACTTTTTTTAGGGTATGATGTCAATCCACAATGAAAGGAACAGTTGCCACATGGGGCTTGTCAATATTCCTGGCCCCAAATTAACCATAAACAACTGTTCCCATGTGGTGAAAGTCAAATCTTGTTTGGTGGTTTCAGTCCCGGTCATCCCATGTCACGAATCTTTTGATCAGCCCCCACATGTGAATGAAGATCATCGCCTACCAAAGCGTGTAATTCGGAGGAGCTCGGTGGTTGCTGCGAGTCCGCGCGTTGCAGCCAGTCCAGGCTCGCGAGGCAGAAACTTGGTCTGGATGTCGCAGGGCGATCACGAGCGCTTGCAGCGGCCTCGGTGCGAGCCAACAACATCATGTCATGTGAGCGCCCCTTCCTGAAATCTCCAGTCCAGGAACCTCCAAGAAACCACGGCGAGTGTTGGATTTCTCTGTTGTTAGAATCAGTTGCTAGTTACTAGTCCACTGTTCAAAGAGAACACGGGAAGTGGGAGACACCAAAACAAATCAACCCAAGCTACAGGGCTGGGCCCCGGCTTTTCCACGTCTGTTGTGGGAAGTAGGCAATTCGTCTTGCTGGTGCGATAGGTAGGGAATGAGAAAGGGAATGACCCTTATAAACCATCCAGCTGGTGGTTTCCTTTAAGGGAATCGGGTTCATTCCCGCATTCCCTACTGAGCACCAGCAATTTGTGAAGCGCAACCTTTCGAGAGCATGTCTTGCAGCGCCCACCTAGCCCTTGGATGAGGAAGATCAGTTGTTTGACCGTGGCCCAACAAGATCCGTTCGAGTAGGCAGGCCCGCGCCGTCCAAAGTAGCTCGCGAAAATGCGCGCGTAGGCGCTTGCGTAGGCGCGTTTTGATGAAGTAGGCTCGCATAGGCACCTTTCCACATGTTGTGCACAGAGGCGGCATTGCATAGGCATGCTTCCAGTGCAGGTTTGTAGTTTGCCCATGCATGTTACCTAAGGCCACCAGAGTGCGAGCGGCAGTGCGTGGCAGCCATTGCATCATGGGAGACGCTGCTGTCAGGAGGGGCACCATGTCCGCTGTCAGCCCTGTCTGACAAGAATATGATTGTTGTTAGTTTGGAGAGAACATGAGGGTCCACTGAAAGTTCCCACAAAACCAGGGGGCCTCAGCTTTCCCAGCTTTTCTTGGGGAAGCATGTGTTAAACTGTTCTGCTTTGGTAAAAACATCCCGGGTTGGAGAGGAGTGGGAGCGTGCCATGTTTTCCCCGCCGGCAGGCATCGACCGCGGCCTGCAGGCGCGCTTCATTTGCGGAGCCCCGAGCCTTTTGTTTGTCTTGCGGATCAGAAATGACGGCTGTGAACATATATTGGTTTCGACCCCCGGGTTTCCTTTGCCTGACGCCGGCTACCACGGCGAGTGGGTTACAACCCTTGCCCCTGTTAGCGTGAAGAAGACGTTTTGGGTGCCCTTGTGCAGCTTTGCTCTCGGCCTGCCAGGGCGACAGAGGTGCGCCGGCTCGCTCCGCGGGGGCGTTTGGCGTTTGCGTCTGCAATCTGAATGCGCCTTTCAAGTGATAACTTCCCATTCTTTGCATGTCCGAATGTTTCCAGAAAGCCATTCACCACGGTGTTTGAAGGAGCGATGGTTCAAGATGATGAGGAGAGTCAACTCTTCAGGACATGTTGCAACTGCGACTCTGCAGCTGCCAGGTGGCAAGGGGGAGAAGGCGGGTGGGTGCATTGCAGAGGTGACATTGGGGTTGCTCAAAAAGGGGAAGCTGCCACGGTGTCCCCTTCAAAAAGCGAAAATGCTCCCCTACAAATTTTGATACGGTATGGAACCCAAATGGCAGGTCCACGACAAGGAGATTCCTCTAGAAACGGATGATGGGATTTCAGGATTTCGGGTTCCAGGTGCATCGGGAGTGTACAGGGTGCCAAGGTGCCGGAAGGTCATCGATTTGGGGGGCCTGGGACTTTCTTGTCAGTTGCCACCCTTTGTGGTTGGAATTGTCCAACTGGTTTTGATCGAGTGAGGCATAGCCTGCGACCAGATGGCTCTTGGTCCAAGTTACTTGTGAAGAGTTGGTGGTTTGGATTTGGTGGGAACTGGGGATTCGAGCCCCTAGTTCTTGAGGGTAAATGGGATTTTCCTAATCCCGGAACACCAAGCCACACCACCAAACCAATCCACCAACTAGAGGAAAGCCGAAATTAAACGAGTGTGTGTGTGTGTGTGTTTTTTTCCTCTTGGGGGGGGGGGGGGGGTACCCTTGTTGTTGGTGTTTTAACGAGATTTTAAAAGGGACACCACCACGATTATTATCATTATTGTTATTATTGTTATTAGTGTTTTTATTATTATTTATTTATTATTATTATTATATTTTGGGGGGGGTCGCCCCAAAAAAAGGACACATGGCTTGGATGCGCTTTTTGTGGACTTCACCTGTTCTTCCCCTTCTTGGCCTTTTTGTTTTGTTATCTCTTATGGTACTCAGTACTCTTTTTATATTCTACAGGGGTGGATCCACAGATTCGCCGCAGCCAAGCCGTGTTCTAGAAAATGCGATCCAGCCGTCCATTTCGAGACAGGAAGAGGCCAGCCCTGCATCCCTCCTCGCCACCTTGGTGCAGTTCTGGCCTCAGATTCGGGACCGAACGGATCCAAGCCCATTGACCCAAGGGGTTTGCATGGGCAGAGATATGGCCATGGGGCAGAACCTATGGCTGCATTTTGGGGTGGATGAACATCCATTTGCCACCTATTTTGATGTTCACCAGGGGTTTCCTGGGTTTTGACCCACAGCCATAAAAATTGTACGGATTCTTGTTTCTGTGGCAGCAATCATCGTGGTTTCTTTTTTGTATGTGCTCCAATGTACCCCTTGTACACCCATACGCCTTATGTGCCCCTTATATAGCCTCTATAGGTTGGTACCCAAGTAAGGGATCATACCACTAAAGCTTGCGAAGCCGGGGGCAATACGATCTCTTCTTTTGGTCCTTTCCTTGATTGCTTCTTTCTTCTCTTCTCTTTTCTTCTTTCTTCCTCCGACTTGCTTCTTTCTTCCTTCTTCCTTCTTCCTTCTTCCTTCTTCCTTCTTCCTTCTTCCTTCTTCCTTCTTCCTTCTTCCTTCTTCTTCTTTCCTTTTTCCTTTTTCCTCTTTCCTCTTTCCTCTTTCCTCTTTCCTCTTTCCTCTTTCCTCTTTCCTCTTTCCTCTTTCCTCTTTCCTCTTTTCTCTTTCCTCTTTCTTCTTTCCTCCTTCCTCTTTTCTCTTTCCTCTTTCTTCTTGTTCTTTCTTCTTCTTTCCTCTCTTCGCTTTTTTCTTCTCTTCTCTTCTTTCTTCTCTCTTCTTTCTTCTCTCTTCTTTTGTTTTTCTCTTTTCTCTTCTGCTGTGCTACTTTCGTATTTAAAAGTTGCGATTTTCGAGCGCTAGCTGCGAGAGTGCCAAAGTATTGCCCCTGCCAGCAAATCTGCACCCCCGAGCGCGAAAACACTGTGCCTGCAAGTACATCTGCACGGCTGCGAAAGTACTGCCCCTGCCAGCAAATCTGTACCCCAGGTTGCGAAAGTACTGCGCCTGCCACAAAATTTAAACTACCTATCTATATATCTATTTAGTTATCTATCCATCTATCCATCTATCCATCTATCTAGACTGCCAAAGTACTGTCCCTGCCAGCAAATTAGTGCCTCAGAGTGTGAAAGTACTGCGCCTGCCAGTAAATCTGCACGGCTGCGAAAGTACTGTGCGTGCCACGAAATCTGCACTTCAGGATACAAAAGTGCTGCGCCTGCCACGAAATTTGAACCTCCCAAATTGTCTGTGCGAGCGTGTCATTGGGCAACTTTTCGAGACCGTGGCGAACCCGTGGCGAAGTCGTGGCCAACCGTGGCGAACCCGTGCGCAAAACGGAGGCACCCTTCGGGTTGTTCTGCGTTGCGAACTACACTTTTCGTATTACGGAAGTTTTTCAACTAAACTTCCTTTGATGACATATATAAACCGTGGCTACTACCACTTGCCTGGCATGCGCCCCTTCAAGTTTAGCAGACACTCAAGTTCCATGGACGTTGCCTTGAGAAGTGACAGAGTACTCGGGAGCTTCTCAAAATGGTGGATCCCGTGAAAGCAAAAGGACACCAACAGTTCTATGCTGAAACTATGTTGAGAAACACCTACGTATTTCCCTTACCAAGCAGACTTCCTCCATCCGCGCGAGGCTGAGCCCAGATCAGCTGGTGCACGGGACGGGGAAGTCGGACTTCCCCGCCAATGTCCGGGGGCCTGGGAGCGCGAGGTATCTGAGCTTGTCTCCACAAAGGATCAACAGAATAAGGACACCTATGTTTCAACTAGTAGAGGATCGACAACATAGGGGAACTTCCAAAGTAGGTTGGTTTCTTTGTGAATCCAAAAACCCACACGCACAGGCACCTATGATTTTGTCCGGAATGGGGCGCCCGTTTTCATTGCCGACTTCTCATGGCCAGACCAAGGCTTACCCTTTTTACTGCATTTTGCCGAGTTTTGCCATCTCTTGCTTCGGAACCTGCAAGCTACCAGTCAGAGGAATGCCCTGGTGAAATGATTCTTGGGGAAATCCGGGGATATTCTGCTGGACATGTCCACTAAGATCGCGAGCCTTTCAATTCCTCACTTTTTGTTTACCGTGAGCCGGACTTGGTTGGCCTCTTGCATGGCCATTTTGAAAGTTCGGGCCAGGGGATGAGAGCAAATCTTTGGCATGGCCTGCGTTTCCGTGGCTTGTGGCTCTGAATCCAAGACAGGAATCGGTTTTCGCTCCGGTTTCACGGCCTCCCCTGGGATTGATTCCGCCCTTTAAGAAAAAGCAAAGCAGACCTGCTGGTCTCACATCTGGATCTGTGTGATGTTCGAGGGTTCTCGTGTTTTTGTGTGTTTAGAGGAAAGCCACAGTGTTTAGTGTTGTTTTTTGTGGGGGTTCGAAAGCCACAGTTTGTTTGTTGTTTTTTGGGGGGGTTCGAAAGCCACAGTTTGTGTGTGTGTGTGTGTGTGTGTTTTTTTGGCGGGGTCAGTCCCGAAAAAAACAGCACAGACCCCTTGGTTTCCATTTTAAAGCGCCGCGCGTTGCCAGTCCGCGTAGGTCGCACCTCCCAGCCACTGGGCAACGCCGCTACAGTGCGCCGGCGGCAGAGGGGTTCGGTTGCCCCCAGTTTAAGCCATGTCTGGCTTACGCATACTGTGGACGAATTCCTGCACCGCTTGGAAACCATGGGAAACCATTTTTTATTGGTACTTTAACGCCTCCGGCTCAGGTCAGCAACAAAACATAATATTCAGGTTTTCAGCCATTAGTACTTTAATATTTAAGCCATGGCGATTCCAAGATTTGAAGCCCGTAAGGTTTAAATATTTTTAACCCTTGAGATGTTAGGACTAAAAAGGCCATGACGATTAATACATTCACTAAGATTCCAAGGTTTGAAGCCATTAAGATTTCAAGATTGTCAGCCATTACTATTTATGGGCTTGAAGCCATACGATGCTAACACGATAAGACAGTCATCTTTTAAGATTAAAAGCTCCATTTAGGTTTTTAGGTTTTCAGCCATCAAGATTTTGGATTTCAAACCATTCGAATTTTATCACGCTGAGCCACTAAGTGTTCAAGATTTTTCAGCCATTCCAATGTTAGATCTTGAGCCAGCCAGATTTTAAGCCATATTTAAAGCCCTTAAGATGCAAGCCATTAAGATGTTTTTTAAGCCATTAATATTTTAACACGTTAAGCCACTAAGACCTTAATAATGCATATCGCTCCAGAAAGATTCTAAGGTTTGAAGTCATCAAGCTGTTACTAGTTCAAGCCATTAAGATGTGCAGATGTTAAGCCCTTAAGCTTTTTCAGATTAGGCCATTAAGACTTTTGGTTTTCATTTGACCCTCAGATTGCAAGCCAATCATGTTTTTAGAGTTTACTCCATTTAGGTGTTCATGTGTTCAGCCAGTATTTCCTTGAAGTATTTTTAGCCATTGAGCTTTTGACACGTGAAGCGACTAAGGTGTTGAGATGTTGGGACTTTAAGCTATTAAGAGTTTGACACGTTGTGCCACTAAAATTTTGAGTTTTTAAGCCCTTACGTGTTTTTTTCTCCAGATTTTACAAGCAATTTGTATTTGTCAGAGTTTAATCCCCTAAACAGAATCCTGCATGGGTGCTGTTTCATTATTTGGGGAGGGGCCCTCTTTGCATGGTTGTTTGATTGACAAACCGTTGGCCTTCCCCCAACAAGGTCTTCAGCACAAGCAGTATCCTGGCTTGTGAATGTCCTTTTTTTGAGGGTACCCTTCTTTTGGAGTGGCTTTAAATGGAACCCAAAGGTATTCCACCATTTCCCATGTGGTGGAAAGTCATTTGTTTTGGTGGGTTCCCTAAGGGTCGCCCCATGCAAAGGACCTTTCACCCCTATATCTGGTGTGTGCTGCATTTTGGGCTGAGGCCCTTGCTTCGGCTCCTTTGCCACATCCTCACCTCCAGCCGTCTCGCCGGCTTCACGCGGGACGACACGGACGCGTCAGAGGCGGGGGAAAACGCTGTCCCCGCGTTTCCCCGGCATCATGGTGCCCTTAAAGGGAAACCCCGAACCAACATTTGCTTCAAAGGAAGCTTCTTGCTTTGAGGGAGCTTTGAAACATACCGATGTTTAGACTATCAGACAGGCAACCCCTTATGGTTGCAGAATGTGTGTATACAAAGCAGACCTGGTCAACTGGTTTTGCCAGGTCCCTTGGGCAAGATGGCCAGATGTTGACGCCATTCAAATCGTGTCGCAGCCAGTCTTTACCTTGCTGGTTCTCAGCAGGGAATGAGGGAATGATCCTCCTAAAACCAGCCCTTGTGGTGTCCTTTCCAAAAACGAATCTCTAGGTGTACTCCCAACACCCTGGGTCATTCCCTACTGAGCACCAGGAAGTTCTGTGTGTGTTTTGCCAGGGTAACCTTTCTGGGTTTGCTGAAAAGAGAGAGGAGACAAGCCTGGATATTCAAGGGGTGTCACCAACATTTCAAGCTATGCAGTGCCCCAAGTATGAAGCGGTTTGCTGTGGGATGCGCTGGGTGCACTGGCAACATTTAGGTACACCACCACACAGTCCACCATATCTCTAGGGCCTGGACGCGTTTGAACACGGGAAAGGGAATCGTCTTCCAATGGGTCCGAAAGTGTGCAACTCCCATGAAAACAGCTACTGTAAGTTGTAGATTTGAGACAGGTTGCATGACTTCCAGTTGAAGCAGGGAGGGTGCCGAAAAGGCAGCAGCTTTTTTGGGTGTGTGGCCAAGAACACGTGGAAATCAAGGGAACCATTCAGTTCTTGCAGAAACGCTAAGCCCATCCGCCAGAGCCACCTAGTCCCTGACTCGTTGCCTGGGACTTGAAAGTCTCCGCATGAACATGGAAACCGGCGGAAACCGTAAAGTAGGATCCAATCCCTGAACAATTCAGCTTGACAGGTTGGCAGTCAGTCGATCCTTTTGAGCGTTCCCTTCGAAGAACATGGTCGCCGAAACTGGTCTCAAGATGGGCTCCCATTGTTTTGGACCCCGCTGTGTTGTGTTGGTTCAGCTGTTTCTGGTTGGGCACCGCGTGAATTGCTCCTCGAACAGGGTCCTATCCCACGGAACGCTCCAAGCTTCGTTTCGTTGGTTCGATCTTCAGTTGCAGGGGCGCCTCTTTCCATGAAAGGCAGGAGGTTTAAGGAAGACTATCGTCTCAAATGGTCAAAAAGGCCGGTCAGCAAAGAGCAATGCCCATATGCAACCTCTGAACAAAGAAACCAAAGGCTCTCCCCTCTTGCATAGGGACTCTGAAAGGAAGCTTCCCGTTTTGGGGAGCCGCTCACTGGGAATGCCTCCTTCGCCTGAGGCTTTGCTGGCCGAGGCTCTCAAGGATCGACAGGGTTGTTGTTGGCAATTGGAGCACATGGCCACAAGAAATTTGAGCGCGTCTCTCCAGGAACCCTAGATCTCCAACAGAACCCTAGACAAGATTTGTATGCCAGATGGGTGGTGTACTTGAGAGGGAAGGGACTGGGCATTGGGGCTCCCAAAGGCTATCATTATTGCAGATTAGCACTTACGTTTCCCTCTTTGTACATGGTGGTTTCCCCTTTGCAGCGGATGTAAGTTACCTATATAGTAGGCAGCCAACCAGTTTCCTTTTGGTTTTGACGCTTTG
Organism: Effrenium voratum; assembly: GCA_963377175.1. Classification (NCBI taxonomy): domain Eukaryota; class Dinophyceae; order Suessiales; family Symbiodiniaceae; genus Effrenium; species Effrenium voratum. Next base: position 116,593 of record CAUJNA010003276.1, read on the forward strand.
TGCTTGAACATGGTTAGATCCCACTTAAACTTAACTTCCGATTTGTCAGGAGGATCACACAAATCAGGGGTGGCTAAACGTTTGGCAAGGAAACACGATAGGCGGGCTCCTCTGAGTAGAACATAGGGGACATACAACCGTGGCTTTGGGTTCTTCGCCGCTCGATCGCTGTAATTGAAAGTGGAAGGAGCCTGTGGCGAGCTACGATTTGATACCTCTGGCTGCGCGTACGTGCCTCTGGCTTGTGAGAGTTGGGACGGAGCTGAGTTGCTTTGGTTCGGGAGGTGGTCCTTGGCTGTTCCTAAACTTGATTGCTATTGGGTTACATCTTTAGACTTTAACTTTTCGGAAACTAAAGGTGTTTTCCACTAAACCCCAAACAGTTGTTTAACTTTTTGCAGGGGGTCAACAGCAGCCAAGTAAAAGATGGTCAACACTCGTTCGGGCAGACCACCTTTGGCGGTGTCCTTTGGCTCCACAAGAAACCGCTGCCTAGCCGCCAAAGTTCTAGCCCTTCGATCGATTCGGTCCAAGGTCTGGGGCCCGGGCTTACGTGGGATGCTAGTTTTGTTGAAAGGTCAAGAAGGGCGCTTTGAAAGGTCCACACAGATACGTGAGTTCCCCTCGTAACGTTCGGTGTTCAAGTTGAGTGAAAGGGGGCGCCCTTTCTTGTGCCCTTTGTCTGGCCCCGATCCCAAAGTTCTTTTTGGACCGACTTGGGGCGTTTCACTTTGTGACCCCTTGAATGCCCCTTGAAATGGGCGATGGGCCCATTGACAAGGGCCCATTTCACATATTCGCGTGTGGACAAGCTCCTGCTTGTCCAAGGCGTATATATACGTCCTTTTCCGGAACCCAAAAGTTGGCTGCTAAGGGGTAGGTCCTTGAAAAACCTGTGCTTTGCCCGCGGGCCCCGGCTAGTCCATCGCGTTCGACTCAACTTATTTGTGAGCTTCCCTTTAGGGTGTGGGCTTGGGGGTTTCTCCAATGGTTGCCGTGCTGATAAACTTGCAACCACAACCTTGGTGGGGAAGCATGGTTGCTATCCACTTAGTCGCCCCTTGAAGCAGTGATTTTGTTTTTGTGTTTTTCCATTTTTCCCTTTCCTCTAGGTTGGGATGATCATGCACAAAGGGGTTACGCATCACAGCGACCCCGTCCGTTCTTCAAGTCAGCCTTGTAAAGCGATCTGACTGATTCTTTATGCCGGGCAATTCACAAACCCCAAGGCCCTGGAAGTGTCCGTTTTGGTTTGGCTTTAAACACCACCAGAAATGGCGCGAAAAAGGAACTGATGGCTGTTTTTGGTCTTGGGGGGGGGGCAGAGTTTCCGTGATATCAGGGGAGCCCTTTAAACCTTTAAAGTGGTGAGTCAACTGTGGATGGAGGAAGTCCTGCACCACCTAGCAAACCCTGAAACGATGATTCCCCTGTAACTGCCAACAAACAACGGTTTCTTTTATGAGTTCCAAGTGGTGCGAACGGATTTCGTCCACAGTAGGGATGGCCCACTTGAGGTTTGCTTTCCATGAAGTTGCTTCTAACGGAAAAAAGGCGGGAGGCCCTTTTGTTTGGGGAGAAGCTTCCCCTTTATTTTTTGGGATGCCCGTTTTTTTCCCCATGGAAATCCCTTGGGGCCCTTTTGGGGCCCTTTGGGGGACGTGGGGAATAGGCTGCTGCTGGCGCTGCGCCTGGCGCCCGCGGCGGTGCGGAGCTTCTGGGAGCAGCTGCCGAGGCGGTCGCTGTTGGCGTCCGCGCCAAAAAGCGGAGCCAACTTGGAGTCGATGTTCACCTTTTTAAAGGTTGGGTTCAGTTGGAAGCCATGAGGAAGACTGCCAGTTGTGTTCTTTTGTTTTTGTGTTTTTTTTTTTTTGGGGGGGGGAGGGAGGGGAATCGATCTCTTGACCTTTCTTGTGAGTGTTGGGCTGCCCTGGGAGCTTTACGGTGTGTCTTGAAGAAACTGATCGAAGGGGAAAACTGCCGCGAGCGTCCGAAGCAAACAGGGGCTTTGGGCTGTAAAGTGTTTTGGGATGTTCAAAAAAGAAGCTTCATTGGGGGAACTCTTGCCCAAGCTTTAGGAGTCGTAGGGAACCCTAGAATAGTACACATTATTTAGTTAGTTTCCACCAACGGAAGGGGGTCAGGACCAAGTGAGAACGAAGCACATGTTGTGAGTGTCATACAAGTGCGGATTCTCCTGCTTGGTTTCTCCATGTTTCTCCTTGAAGGGAAAACCACCAAGGGGAAACCACCGGAGTAAGTGTCCCGAAAAGCCGGGTCCCCTCGTCTTTCCTTTTGACGCAATCAGGGAAGGGTATGCTCCGAGGGCAGTCGCCCGACTCACCGTCGCCAGGTCTCGGGACCAGAACTTGGTGGAGAAGCTCATCGCAAGGACCACTTCCCCTAGTGCCATGCGGGGTACATCTTCTGGTTTTCCTGTCTAAGCAACCAGGCGGAATGGGATACTTCCCATAGTACCATAGGTTCTCCGATCCAGTTTCATAGGATCCATGGCGAATCGCCAGTTTGCCTTGCAAATTGCCACTGGGTGAGTGGCATGAATCCCCCGAAGTTACGATCGTCTAAGAGTCAAAGGCACCGTATGGCTGGGAGCTGCCCAGGCACCAGACTAATCCACGTTTCTCGGCCATAGGTTCCATTTAAGCAATGGTTTCCATGTTGCCCTCTTACCCGTCAACTCTGTCAGAACCATTGCTACCATGGGCCCAATGCCTCATATTGGGCCGCGTGATTGGCACAAAAGCCGGGAGACGAACCTCACCGAATTGGCCAACGTTGAGGTTTTGAGCGCTCGCCTTTGGGTGCGCCTAGAAATAGGAAGCCTCCCCATGGATGTTCATTGATTCTCTTGATTCTCCTTGACACAGACTCTTTTTTTTTTTTTGGGGGGGGGGCGCATGCCCGACAAGGCCTGAGAAGGATTTTTACGGGCTCGAGAAGACGCCTCTCCGCTTTCGCCTGGTTGGAAGCCATGGGCAAGCCGTCGACCAAAGGGGCAAGGCAAGCTCCCAGAAAGGCCGCTCGTCCATCGGGGCCCGAAACAAGCTCGGGAGATTCCAGAGATTCCTTACGCGGTTCCGTAGATTTCCAGTCTGCGAATTGTAAGCAATTTGCCCAGAATTCGGAGGATCAGACTAGTCAGAGTAGTCCTTCCATGGATTTGTGTGACAGCAAATGGGAATGGCATGGTTCTCCTTTCGATGGGTTTTAAGTTGGCATTCTTGGATTTGCAACGTGCTCTTTGGGTGTTCCCCTTTTTCGGGACCCTGGCTATTTGGGTGTTTTCTCAAATGGGATTTGGGGCATTCGGGACAATACCAGCAGCAAGGACCCCTGCCATTTTCTGCTCGCCGCTTTCCCGTCTGGGATATGGGACCCCGACAAAATGGGGGGGGGGGGGGAGTCCTTTTGGTTTGCCTGTAACACCATGCAAAACACTGGCTGCTTCGTTTGGACACCCCCAAATTTGCTAGACATGGTTGTTGTTTGCAAACATTTTTTCATTTCGGCTTATTGTGGTTGAGTGGTTGAAAATCTCACTGAACTGGTCAAGTTCAAAAAAAATAACTCCCCAAACCCAACGTCAGCCAAGAGAGCCATGAGTCCGCGAGTCCAGTCTCAGGTCATGCCAGTGAGACGCGTGATCAAGGCAGCGGCGCCCACTACCGGGACTCTGAAGCTGCAACCCGAGTTCCGTTTCGGAGTTTCGCACTTTTTGGGTTTGGTCCTGGGGGTGGGGTCTCTGAAAACCTTTTGTTTAAGGATCCTGCACCCCTTGGTGGGTCTTGTTTTGGTGGTAAATAAGTGGTTTGCACTTTTTTTGGCCAACCCACTCAAGAAGTGAGACCCAGTGGAATGAAGACATCCTTTGGGCAGTTCATTTTTACAAGCGTTTCCTACGAGCGGTGAGTGGGGTCCCTTCACTTGAGCTATTGCCAACCTTCCTATGAATTTTGACCGGTGCTCATATGAGCAACGATCAATCAATTACGCTCGTTTCGTATAGTAAATGGGATGACATCAGATTACCACTGGGACATGGGGGGTCACTTGCCAAAATCAAATGCCATTGGTGGACCCTATGAATAATGACTGGAGGGTCAAGAGTATCTCCCACAAAGACCAGCGGAACATGTCAACCGACGCGCAAAAGCAACGACCGGAACAAGCCTCGTTGGCGCCATTTGAAAGCTTCGACGCTTCGACTCCTGAAAGTTGGCTGGTCGGGCTGGTCGGGGAAAGCCACGTATTGTTTCCTTCGCCGGACCCATGGGAACTCGAACCTCTGTTCCTTTGCTTCTTTCATCCGAACAAGTTACGACCCTGCCAAATCACGGGGACCTTCTCTTGGCTTGGTTCTTTTTGGTCTGGCCCCCTATGTGCGCGTTGAAATCAGCCACGAGCTGGATTGAAATGCTGGCCCCCGATGTGAGCCTTCGGATTGAAGTCAGCCATATGTCGGGCGGCATCCTACGAGCTTCGGGGAACCAAAGCTGGTCCCGTGGACAGTTCGTCTCAACGGTTCGTCCGAATTTTTTCGGGCACCCTTTTGTATCAATTGGGCCTCCAGGAAAACTATGGCTGAATCTTGCGCCTAAGTTAATGTGGAGACAAGTCAGAGGAATCCCAACCTCGATCCATCGGAATCGGAATTTTTCGGGACTGAATGGAACTCATCCGTTAAGACCTAAGGAAGGGACAGTGGGTGTTCGTGCCGAGTGGCCAAGCTCTCAACACAGCGCTGGCGCGGCAGCCATCCAGCGACTTTGCCGCATTTTTTATTTGCGTCGCGGGGGTCGGCATGAGGGGTGGCTCTTAGTCCTGTACAAGGGACACTTCTTCTTGTGAAGTATCGGCAGTATCGGTAATTGGGAAAGCCTTTGGTTCACAGTGGTTGCGGTTCTCACCCAGGCATTGCTAATTTGTGTCCAGAACTTGCGTTTGCAAACATGTGACAGTCTTGCAAGGGAAGCGCAATGTTCACTCTGAGGACAAGGGAAGGGGCAACAGAAGGGAGCACCGCAGAAGAAGCCACTTGCCTGCAGACCGGCATCGGAGTTCAGCATGTGTGCCATTGTCATGCGCCCCCTTTGCGTGCCTCTAGACATGGATTTCAGACATGACCCACCGGAGTTTTGGCCATGGCACACGTAGCATGGAGCCGCGCGCCTTTGGAGAGTTGAGAGGGATTTCGGACGTACCCCCACGATCGGCAAACCAGTCAGCCAGTCGGACACAAAAGCCCAGTCGCCTCCTTGGAGGCAGCCGTCAAAGTTCGAGGAGAAGCTGAGAAACACCGACCCAACGCTGAAGGCACGGAAAAGAGTAAGTGTGTTGTTTTGGCAAGCTCCATTCAAGACCTTCCCGAAAGGTAAAGTGTTTATTGCGGAATGGTCACAACCCAAACCACATACGCGTCCTTGGGTGCGATGGATCCATCTCCCAAGGTGTTTTCTTGGCATTCTCCTTGGCTTTAGGGGGGTTTTGACTGGCTCTGTCCGCTGGCAGGTATGGCGTCTTTGCTGCATTGAGCTTCGTGCATTGCGCGAAAATGAGACAACGAGTGTCGAGAGCTGAGGGCCCTATCTACAGGCAACTGTAGCGCTATTGTGGGACCCGTAAGTCTGGGGGTGTGATTGTTCGAAGGCTCCCTTCTGGGTATTGTTTAAAGAGAAGCCGCAAGGACAGCCAGAGCTTTTAGGCATTCTGTTCAATGGAACAATGTCCCCATTCAGTACTTTGATTCGGGCCTTGGATTCAGGTTGGTAGTGGCTTATTTTGAGAGCAGGGTCCTCCCCATTTAAACTGGAGACCAGTATTTAGGTTGAAGTTCAAAGGACACCGGAAGGAAGACAAACACCCTTTGGGAGGTCCCCCGATTTTGGCACACGTGTCTGTGTTTGAAGAGTTGTTTTCATAAAACCACGGGCGTTCACGTCTGAGGATCGGGGGCTTGTCGGCAGACACCACCTGGAAAGATCTGGAGAAGCACTTCTCCACAGTGGCGAAGCCAGCCATCACAGTCACTTCGACGCAAAGGGAAACCGGCCGGCTGGAAGGAAAATGTCCACCCTGAAGGGAACCCAGAATCAAATGGGTCCTGAAAGGATCCATTTGGACCAGATGATTTAAAGGACCGCCTTGCAAAACCAAGTGGTTTTGGATGTATCCTTTGAGGCACGTTGTATTGGAAGTTCCCCTGAATCATCCTATGAATACTGAGATAAACCAGCTTCCATCTGGTGCGCAGTGGATTTCGTCCTTCCACGGCGTGAACGGAATCCTCATCAGAGCCTCAAAGGGTCTGGAGGGTTCTCGAATTGTTGGAGTCAGTTTGCCTGTTGCTCGCAAGAGATGTCGCCGAGGATATTATGAGGAAGGGCACGGCTGTCGTTGCCTACAAGACTGTGGAGGATGTGGAGGACCGGGATGCACTTGCTTCCCGGGCGAACCAACGACAGACTGGCAAATACACATGTGAGGCTTGTTTAGAATATGCAGTAGCCTATTTTGGTTGTGGGACGTTGGGGGACTCACTAAATTTCCCGCGAACACCGAGGGGCTCACTAAATTTCCCATCTCCATACGAACCATGCTGACCCTGGCCCAAGTGGCTGTTGAATAGAAACCTCTTACAGACAGTTGAAAGTCATGTATTTCTGATGTCTGGATCCAAAAAATCCATTTCGGTGCTTGGGAACCGTTGGGGTCCCGTAGCGGGGACCCGCAAAAGAAGAAGCTTTTGGGGAACAGCCGCCCCCTAATCCAGCAGGTTGATTGGGGGGGTTGGCATATAGTCGACCCCGCAACATGTACAAGACGACTTTCCGTTTCTTTTCCTTTTAAACAAACCTCCAGTTATATAGCCTCCCCACCCGATTCGCTGGCTAAAGATGGGGGTTTCCTGACTCATATCGCCTCCCAACATGGCACACGCAAAGAAGACCCCTTAGGAAAACGACTTCCAGACGCCGTTGCTTTGTGGATTGCATGTTGCTTAGTGGGTGACAATCATCAACCGTCGGCCTGCGCCTGTGTTTCAAGCCGCGTGATTTGGACAGGTCTTGGAAAGAGACGGTTATGTCAAAACGGTCGGTGTGTCCTCCCTTTAAACCACAAATTTTGTGGCTTAAAGGGAGGAAACACCGACCATTTTTCAAAAAGGGAGTAATGTTGGACCCTCTTTTCACGCCCCCCCTGGAACAGTGGAACCGGTCAGCTGGATCCTCTTTAGAGAAAGTCCGGGGCGTCTAGGAGGGACTGTACTTACTAGAGTATTGCCAATTCTACTTGAGTATTGCCAAGGCTGACTCTCAGATTCCCTGTACTTGCTTTAGTACAGCCAATTCCACTTTTGTATTGCCAAGGACAGTTTTTTCGGCAACCCAAAAAACAGTTGGACACTAAAGAGGACCCTAAAACAGTCACATGAAGGAAGATCAGGGCCTCTTGTGGGCAACCCCCTTGTGTGACTGTTTGTCCATGCTTTTTTGGTAAAGACGTTATCTTAAATTTGATGGTTCGGGGGCCGCTCGCAATTAAATTGGACTTCCTAGATCCAAGGCCTTTACCCTGTGAGCTGGGAAGAGCTTTGTTAGGTGAACCACCCTAAAAGTAAAAGGCCAAGGCTTTAGTTCAAGAATTTCAGCAACCCAAAAAAGCAGTTGGACACTAAAGAGGACCCCAAAACAGTAAAGAGGACCAGCCACCCTCTTTGTGTGACTGTTTGCCCGTACTTTTTTGTAAAGAAGTTATCGTAAATTTGATAGTTTGGGGACCACTTCAAGAAAAGTGTGCCCGACTTGTTTACCATGTTTTTTTTTGTCCATATTTTTGCTTCAGTTTTTTTTTAATGCTAGAAAACAAACTTTCCACAATAGAGGACCCCTAAAACAGTCGCAGGATCCTGAATTAGAAAGCAATTATACGATAGAGTGTACTATTCCAAAAGGAGGTCCAACATGACCCTCAACAAAAACACTCCTAAACCACGAGGATATCAACTCCCAAGATTTTGCGTTTTCAGAAACGCCCTCTGGCGGGAACCGACGCTCTCAGACTGCTGTGGCCTCCCTGAACGGCACTGAGCTGAAGGGCAACGTCATAGAGGTGGATGTGTCACCTGCATGAACATACGGCTATGATTTCAAGAGTTGGACTCCCCACAAAAGTGGCTGGTGTCCACCAACGAGACCCCAATTAAGACACACACTTATATGAGGTTTGATCAAGTCAGGTAAATTTACCCCACCAGTGGTGGGGAAATGAAAAAACGCCTTGGTAAAATTCTACCTTTGCGTAGTCGACACATGCAACCCTGATCAAAATATCCACAATCGTGTCTCGCCCATTTGGGAGAGACAAAAAGGGGGGACTCGCTAAATTTCGCACACACACACACACACTCACCCACCCTATATTGAATTCGAATAGGGGGGGAATTGTACAAACCAAGTGTACTTATGTAAGGGCAAATTAGAAATTGACCCTGCACGAACTAGCACCGAGGTGGGTCCAGCAGCCCAAGCGCGAGAAAGCCAACGCAGGCAAGACTCAGAAGCTTGTTTGCACTGGGCACCCGGTCGATTGATAAATTTTGTTCGGGTTGTGTCCCATTTCAGACTTTTGGGAAGCAGGCTCCACTAAATTCCAGCGAGTTGATCGGTCAGGGGTCGACATTCAACGTTGCGTCAACCGCATGTGACGTTTAAGGAGCCTGCGAACCACCTGTGCAAAGACACCCGAATGGTTTCAGTGTTAATATGCCTTGTAACTGCCAAACAAGGTCAATTCAGGGCCAAGTAGTACAGTAGCGCAAAACAAGGTTTGCACACGGAGTGTTTGGGGGCGGTTTCTAGTACGCTGGACATCATCAGACTGGGAATACCCCCCAAATACAACTCACCCCCCAAATACACCGACCCCGGTTTTGCTCTATTTCCCAACACCTGAAAGCTACAAGATGTTCTTACTTCTAAACAGTGACAGGCTATTTCGGGGGTTGCTGGTCGGGGTTCTGTTTGCTGGCAGAGCCTGCTTTGCGACAGGCAGGATGTTGTTGTGGGTGCTGGTCAGGGTGCTTTGTGTGCTAAAGGTTCTGTGGTGGTTGCTGGCAGTGCTTGTCCGATGCTGTTTTGGCCGCTGGTCAAGGTTCTGTTGCGGGTGATGGTCAGGGTGCGGTTTGGTGTGCTCAAGTCACTGTGGGCGATGTAGGAAAATAGTCGTCCCGCCTTGGCGTGCGAGAAAGTTCCAGGGTCGGGGCCGCGTGGTCGCGCGCTCGCGCGCTCGCGTCGGTAGTCTTGCAATTGGAAAAACCAAGCGGACTCTGCTATGTTGTGGGCAATCTATTTGGGTGGTGGGTGGGGACGCTAACGTAAACACTTCCTCTAAAGAAGCGTGGACGGCCCGGCGGGTCAAGAAGCAGAAGGCCGCGGAGGCCCCGCCAAGTCGAGCCCTTAGTCAGCAATCACCCGAGAGTTCGGTTCGGAGAGCACTGCCTGAGGGTCCACTGCGCCTCAGCAGCAGCGGCTCGGGTGTCGCTGTTTCTATTAGCCGGATTGACCTGCGCAGAGCTACTTACAAGTTGCACAGAGCCATCTGCGCAGACCAACTTGCACAGAGCCATTTGCACGGAGTCAGTTGCACAGAGTCAATTACGTGGACCAAGCTGTACAGAGCCATGTGCGTGGACCAACTTGCGCAAACCAACTTAAACAGACAGCCATTTGTGCAGAATCAATTGCGCAGAGTCAGTTGCGCAGAGCCATCTGCGCAGAGATGCTTGCACAGAGTAACTTGCACAGAGTCATTTGCATGGAGGCGAGTAGTCTGGGACGGTATTGTCTGGGTACAGAGTTTGGGAGTGAAAGGTCGGGTTCTTGGGCTCGGCGTTAGCTATGGGAGGGAGCTCGGCAATAAGACTCTTCCTTCAAGGCACGGGGTTGGGCTGTTGTCGCACGGGGTTGCGGCCTATTGCGGGGATCGGCCAGCTCGATGTCACAGCGAGGACTTTTCTTCGATTCTGCGGTCCGCGGATCAACCCTGCAGGTATTGAGGGCTATTTTCGATTTCTGCGGCACCCCTGCGCCCATCTCTGTGTCGATGTCAAAAAGCTGAGGACGTGAAGGCTTTTGCGGTCCGCGCGCTACCCTCTGCGGATCGGTGTGGTCGATGAAAAAGTTTGAGGACTTTTTGCTATTTCCGTGGTCTGCGCACGACCCTCTGCGGGGATCGGCGTGGCCAATGTCAGGACTTCTTACGATCGCGCAACGCCATGCTGCGTGGATCGGCGTATCATCATGATGCCGCTAAATTGATTTGGATTGCGGCATGTAGCTCGTCGTGGTTCGTGGTCGCGGTGTCATGATGCTGCCCAAACCCTCATGATTCATGATGCTGATGAAGTCATTCAGACGCAGTCTGTGCTTCTTGTTGCCCGTCATGATAGTGGTTCGTAGCTGTGGTGCCGCCATGGCTTTCAAAATCATCTGAGTTGGCTAGGACGCCGTCCGGGCTTATAGGTAGCGCTTAGTTTGTGGCTGTGGTGGCGTCATGATGTTGTCAAAGTTGTCATGATGCTGCTGAACTCATTGAGACGCTGTGCTCTTGCATGTAGCACATACTGTTCGTGGTTGCAGTATCATCGTGGCTCCTGACTGGCCAAGTTGGTTTGCCATTCTGATCACATCTCCCATGCTATCTGGGGTCCATGCCATGTGTGTTTATACGTTTGTTTTTGTTAAGGGGGTTTGTGGTGTGTTTGGGACCCCGGCCCTCCGAAGGCTGGGAGGATTTCGGAGCTTGAGGCCGGTGAAGAAGCTGGCGGTGAAGAAGCCCAAGGCAAAGGCCAAGCCCAAGGCCAAGGCCAAGGTGAACGACAAGATGAAGGAACGGTGGTCTTGTGAACATGGCCTCCAGCAGATTAAAATGGGGCCCAAACAACCGGCATGCTTAGAGGATTCCCTCTTCATGAAGCCCCTATTTTCCGGGTTCTAGCTTTTGGTAGCTGACAGTATGCTTCGGCAAGAACCAGCTTGCAGTGGAGCTCCTATGTGGCCGAATCATGTCCTTGAACATCTCAACTTGTTGCTACATTCCAACTGATTGTCACTCACTACTGCCCCAATCCGTGTGACGTCCCAATCGTGTTGCCAGCTTTGCTGTGAGGCCTTCTGCCATGCGGGTAAATGCTTTAGGGGCTTTAGGGGGGTGCAGGTTTGGGGGTAATTTTTTTAGGGTTTATGTATTTAGGATTTTTGGAGTAAGTTTTTTTCAGGTTATGGTTTTCGGGTTGTTGGGGTTAGAGTGTGAGGCTCTAAGGGTCTAGGTAAAGAGCAAACCACTCCGCAGAGTAGCTTTCCGCTGAGTTTGAATGTTGGGGAACCGGGGCATTGGTTGGAGAGCTCTCGAGAGCCCCAAAGGAGTGGTCATGCGCAACTTCCTGTCGCAAAAAGGCATCTTGAGGGTTCTTGGGGCACACAGATTGGCCGTAGAGATTTAGTCGGGGGAGGAGAAAGGCCCCACATTTTGCACAGAAACGGGGTGTCCAAGGATTTTATGCGGTTGGGCCAAAATGCCCAGGTGAGGTTCGGTCAGTCACCAGTCGTTTGCGGTTCATTTTGGCGAGACATGGGGGACACTGAGCACAACTCCCCAAAACATCCAAGGGGCACACCCAATTGCCCAATGTCCTTGGGACTCATTAGACTTTGGTCCTTGGCTCTTGTGCCTATCGGGACTATCAACAAAAAGTTGGATCAGTTGTTTGAAGCTCTTCGCCCCTTTCTTTTTATACTCAAAGCACCATTGCTGGATAGATCTCAGCAGGAATTCGCTGGTGTTGTTTTGATTCCAAAGGAGAAGCAGCGTGCAACACTTAAATGCTTCAACTGGCAGCCAAGATGCTGGATAGACGCGCGGGGTAGGGTGGGGGTTGTACTTAGCAAAGGCTCGATCTGCGGACGCCCCTGTGTTAAGACTGAATGAAGCTCAACCCATTCAACGATGGACATTATTAACACATGTTTTCAATAAACACAAATCACAATTTGGTTGTCAACTCATTCATGAATGCCTTCGGGTGCTTGTCTTCTCGACATACGGCAGACCCTAGACTGCAACTACATATCAAACCAACTGGCAAAGGAGGTCAAATGGTACCTAACATGCGCCTGAAGCCGCGAAGCGGCATGCACTGGCTGCGGGCTACTCAGATCTCCTGACCTTCTTCTTGCGCCAGGAGAAACTTGCCGCTTTCCCGGCCTCGCAGAAGGTGTGGATTGGGGGCCTTACGGACGCTACGACTTGGACGCCCATTACGCATTAGCACGTTGTGGTCACCCTGCTTTGCTTTGCCTCGCCTTGCTTTGCCTTGCCTTGCCCTTGTCTTCCTCTCCTGTCTTTGCCTTGCATTGCCTTGCCTTGCTTCTCTTTGCAGATGTACATGGTCGCAAGAGCTTTGGTGGCTGGTTTCCCGTACTTGAGCCACAATTAATGCCTAGTAAACCCACCAGGGTTGCCATTCAGGGTAGCTTGGGTGTAGTGGAAACCCAGCAATTTGTGTTTTTGACCCAGGAAAGAGCTGGACAATCACATGGCCACCGCGGCCAAGCCAAAGCTGACGCACGTCTACAAGTCCACAGGCGTCCGGTTTTCAGCGAGTGCGCAAGCTTACCAATCTTTCGGTTGCGCCCAAAAGTTTGTTTTGCTGTTTGCCAGCCGGAAGCAACCCATAGGTGTCCTTTTTAGGTTAGTTTGGCCAATGCACTGGTGAGAATGGCAACTGACGTGCAACAAGAAGCGTGGCTTCCCAGTGCACAAAAGCTGTTGGCATGCGTGATCTTGAACGCCGGCAAGCAATTGCTTTGGCACAGGCGTCGTGGTGCCTCGGCAGCAGCGGAGTATACCGAAAAGACGGCCATAGCTGGTGCCGTGCTTTTGAAAACAAAGGGGCTTATCCAGTCAGGAGAGACCTTAGGACCCCAAGATTTCAGACTTTGATCAGAGCCCTGAAGTTCTAACATGGGGAGCGGAGCCTTGAGTTCCCTTAAGGTATATGAGTCGGAAGAGGACGTGGCGAACGTGATTTCGTTGCTCGATGGCTCGGAGCTGAACGGCAACACGCAACTTTGGATGAACAGTCTCGAAGTCTCGAGAGAGTCAGGTTCTGAATGACCTGTGAGTCATTGACAATAGAAATTCCTCGTGGTCTACGGTTGGTCTGAGTATGACGAGGAGGGGAATCTCAGAAAAAAAACCAGGCGGCCTACTCAATTCTCCATGAATAAGCAAAAATTGTCCCGGGTTGAGTCGTAGCGGGCACGGTGTTCCCTCAGGCCAGTCCACCTGTTGAGGGTGTCCGAAAATCATGGAGCCTCACAGCGAGCAACACTCAGTAGGCACTTGGGACCCCAATTGTGGCCCGGCAATTTCCAAGGATATCTCTGAATGGGTACGAACTCTACGTATTGGTTGGGCATGCTAGGTGGTTTGCACAAAGGGTTGGCTTCCTTGGTTTCCACAACAACCAATGCGGGGCCTGCTCCCCATCTGAGCTTGGATCACACTGGCTTCTTTTGGTTCCAAGATTCCCAACCTCCCAAACAGGGTACCGAATCAATCGCAAACGCCCATGCCTCAAAATCAGAGAGCGGATTTTGCATGGGGAAACCTTGAACCTCCCCCCCTCTTGAGTGCTGCAGGTTGTGCAACTTGCCATTTCGGCAACTTTGACTGTGGCTTGACGGTTCAAGGCCGTACCCGTAGAGTGAGGCATCGAGACCATGTGATTGGAACACAGCGCTTATCCACGTTGCTTCAGGGATACATGTTCCTTCTCAAATATGTGATTTAGAGGGTGTGGATGCATCTTCCTTTTTTTCGGGGAGTAGGGGAGGGGGTGGTACTCATTTGTTGGCATCTTCAAAAGGAAGTCAGCATCGCTCTTGTCCAACTGTTTTTCCTTAGGACGGTGAAGCCTGTGAACACTGGCCGACACATCTGGGTATGGCTCAAAAAAACCGGTACCAAAATGGGTTGCCATGGTAAGTGGAGATATGGCCGAAAAACCTGCGCAACCCTAGCTTTTTAATTTTGAGCCACTGCCATCTACCAACTGCGCAGCGGAGTTCGTTCAGGGTTTTCGGGGCGACACGGCCCGCTGTTTTCTGGAGAAAATCCAAGGCTGCAGCTCGATGTGTGGACCATGCCGGAGAAGAGAGAGAGGAAGGCAGGTCCGCTTCAACGTCACTGGGGGCGATGGTTTTGTTGGTTGGGGGGTACTGAAAAATATATTTGGGCTCTGAGGCTTCTTTGGGTTGGGTGTTTTGGTCGTTTCCACGGAGGGTCAAATTCCTCGGGAGTCAATTCGGTTCCAATTTCAGCCAGGCGAAGACTATCAAAGTTGCCGCTTGGCTGCACCCGCTTGCGCTGGTTTCCTCATGAACTCCGCAGCCTTGTCTGTCTGAGGCTGGGTTTTTGGATCCTGTGAAACACGATGAACCACAAAACTGGGCAGGCTTCCTCAATGGTCCTTTCAAAGCCAATTAACATGGCGTCCCCGCTTCCATGAACGTGTCTCGAGTAAGGCGCCCCTCCAGACGATTGAATTCCTTCTGCTTGCCCTGCAAAACCGTTCAAAAAGAGGTTCGACCGAGCCACAGAGATTGAGGAGTCCAGTTTCAGTATTTTGACTCCCTGGATTGCTCAAAAAATAAATAAATATATATATATATATATGTCTGCAAGACGCTGATGCCAGATGGTGGTTTCGCACGCATTTGTTGCGGACTGGGATGGGGATTGCTCCCCATTTTGCACGAGACTCAGTTGGCTCTCTGAGGAAACTGAGAATTGATCGGCGTGGGAAAGGCGGATTTTGGAAGTTGGCAGCAGTCAACTTAGTAGTTGATTGGCTGCTCAAAGAGCCGCTCGCAAGGATATGACTGGCCGCTCGAGTTTCGTGCAATGAACGCGTTGCGTTGTCAATGCAATTCAGCTTGCAAAAAGACAACCTCGCACTTGCCGGACTGCAAGACTGCAAGCGGGGCTGTGGAGGCGTTCCCTGGATACCAGGGTATGCACCTCAACATGGCATGCTTTGGATGGACAACAGCCACCAGTAGGTAGGTATTTATCCCATTCATAGGGCTTGAACCATCCCAATCGGTGCATTTTAGTACTGTTAGCTTTAGGAGGACGTGCCGAGGGGGGGAATAAAGTTCACCGCGGAAACCAGGCCGACTCAATTCAATATGTTGTAGGTTTTTTGGGGAACGAATCAACCCAGCAATCACTAATCAGGGGGTAGTGCTGGAATCCCCCAAGAGGCACACCTAAGTGGGGGAGCGGCATGAATCATGGGTTGACATCATTGAAGCCGAGTGCGACATGGCCAGGCGATGGATTCCTTGGTTCTCAGCCAAACTGTTCCCTTGATTGGATGTCACCCACATAGTTGTCCTATTTAGGTTAGTACGGCTAGAAATAGATCGATTCCACTGGTTTAGATTGGTTTTATGGTCCATTTACCAGCAAGACCCCCAAAAGGTCGCCAACCAGGCCCTCCCCCCCGAACAACTGCTTTTTCCTACGTCGAAAATCTCAAACACTGTCAAAAAGCAGTCGTTCGGCTACGATTTTTCTCCAAAAGGTCGCCAACGGTGGAGCGAGCTGGCTCCCGCAGGAGCTTCACCCCTCTGCTGATCCAGGCAGAGGCAGCACTGGCCATCTCCCAGCTGGAGGCGAGCGGGTTAGCCAGGTTCAAGGACCAAGGGGAAATGACAAAAAGTCTCTGGTGTTTTCAATTGGAGAAACCAAGGGAGAAACAACAACGGGAGGTTATGTTTAGTTGTTTTGTTCGTTATGTTTTGGTCATTTTTATTTATTTATTATTATTATTTTGGGAGGAGGGGGTGTTCTGGGTTTGGCTTCTCGGTTTGTGCTCTTTTTTTTCTGTTTGGTTTTTATCTTTCGGATAAATCGGGGGTACATGGGTTTGTCTCAAACTATATCTATTGTTTGTTGTCATGTACTGCAGTCAAGGCGATATCATGGGTACACTCACCAAAATTTCAGGAAATGGAAGGTACTCAGCTGGAAATGGAAAGGCGGAACGTACTCTCCAACCAAGCGGAGCCCCTGAAGGATTTTTTCCGTTTTTCAGGGATTCCTTTTAGGTTCTACGCTTCTTCTAAACAGAAAAATAACTGTTTTTGAGAACCACAAACCAGGTCGAACCGTGAGGAGAGTTTCGAGGGTGCATCACCCATGGTATAACCACTCAGCTTTGAACAGGGCTTCTTAAAAGATACATTTTGCCCATTTGAAACATGGCTTTTTCCACCAAAATAAAGGGACAGGTGTATAATGTAAGGATCCCTGTTGAAGGGTATGACCACTATACATAATCCACTATACATAATCCACATCAAATACTCGACAGTTCCCCCAGAAACGGAGGACTTCCCAAAACCGACCCCATGAGCCTGCAGAAACCTAGTGGAACGGGACCCTAAAAAGTGATCTGATCAATGGTCCATTGATACTGTGGATGGACGAGATCCTGCACCACTTTGAAACCATGGGAAATCATTGCTTGTTGGTATTAACAGGGGACTCACCATTCCAGGGTTTCTTAGGTGGTGCAGGATTTTGTCCATCCACAGTATTATGACCACTTAACTGCCAAATAACTGCTAAATAAAGGGTCGCTTCTCTTCCCCAAAGAGAGCCAACGGCCCTGAAACGACTCACAGCGGTTTGGATGGACGCATAGGGGGTTCTCAAAGGAGACCTCCAAAGGTGGTAGGTTTGCTTTTGGGTTTCCAGATTGGAATAACAGCCAAAAGGTATTAGCCCGGTATCCCCATTGTGTAAGGGTGGCGTTGCCCTTTTTCCTTGGGGGCAGCGGCAACCCTGTTAGAGATGACCTGATGTGCGAGTATTGCACGTCGAAGGTGTGGGTTCCCTGAGAAATGGATCCTGACAAAGGTGTCCCTTGTTGCTTGACTTTAGGTGGAAAGCGCAAGGAGACCACGCAGAACCTGGCTGACAAGTTTAGTTTTTGGTGTTCTTTCCTAGACCATCACCAGAGTAGTTCTACTTTTGAGACGAACTCAAGTAGGTATTCCACCTTCGCTTAGCATTGACGGGCTACAAGGAAAAACTATAGCCATTCGATGGTTGGTATCATCTTGGTTTTCTTAGAGCCCCCACTTTTTCAGCGGCCTTGTTGCGACACGCGGTTGCAGGCGGAGCGTGATAGGCTGCCTGATATAGAGACATCGGTCTGGATCTGAGCCGATGGCTGGTCGCGCGTTTTGTTGGCCCTAGACTGCCCACTTCCCAAAGCGCGTAAAGGCCATGAAGCAAACAGCGCGACCTTTTGTTTCTTGTCATATGTTACATATGTTGCTCTTTGGCATGTCGGAGTCCGTGCACAGGGGGTTGGGGTTTTGGGGTGTGCCGGGAGAGGGGGGAGGGGGGTTGGGCACTTCGCCTGAAGCAGGCCAGCTTCTTGGGGGTTCATGGTTGCAAGACGTCATGCAAATGTCAGATGAATCCATGAAGGCGCGGCTGAAATGGGCGATGGCGTGCCATCAACACCCTTCTTGCCCAATGCGTTAATCTCAAAAATGCGGGGCTGGCTAAACTTGTATGAACCTCCGGCGAAGCAGTGTGCCTGGTGTTCCTGTCCCGACAAAGCCTTTGAGCTTAAGGAGCTCCCAACCCATACAACGCAGTGACACGTAAAATGGGTTTGGCTGAAAAGTGGTTTTCCAAAGCTCTGACTTCAGTGTTTCTCTCTTTCGACACGAATGCGGTTTGCACTGGCGTTCTTTCAGCAAGATTGCAAGCCCACACTTCCCAGCTTTTACCACTGCCGAAGAAGCTCCGGGTGTCCAAAAGGGGGTGGGGGTATGACCCAAATCAAAGGCCACCAGACCCGTTTTCAGCGCGCCCTGAAGTCTCGGCGGCAAAAAGTCCCAACCTGAATCGAGCAAGGGGGTGTCCCTTTTGCCCCCGAAGCCTATGTGGGTGGCTCGTCATTTTTAGGGAGCCCCCCCCCAAAAAAAAAACAATATGTGGTTAAGAGAGGGGTTCCACTAAAAAGGACAGAGCCACTGACGCTTCACAACCTCGGAGAGAGTCAACTAGCTGGTCCTCGGTAGGGTTTTCGGGAATGAACTGGCAGGTACCTAAAGGAATCCTAGCGATGATTCTTTCCGGGACCCGCTTAGGTCTTTGCGAATGGCCACCCTTTTCCAAGCCCAAACGCCAGGTTTTGATCTCCATTTTCCCTGGTTGGGCCCAAAAAGCAGGTTGTGTCAGCATAGGCCCATGTCAAAATATCCCTAACCCGGACGAGGCATTGTCCCCCCGCCACCACTCCAAAGCGTCGTCCGAGCGCTCGCTCGCAGTAGTGAGGTGGTCCGACGCCCTCGGCAGCTGCTGCTGCAACTCTCCCGGGAGGATCTGAGAGCTGAGCTGCTGGGGGCTGAGGGGTTGGGGGGGGGGGCGGGCGCCTAAGAGGGAGTTGGTTTGCTTGGAGGTTCAATCCCGTAGATGCCTGGACCCTCAAACTGGCCTTTGGGTATTGCCCCCCAGAGAAGGTCGGAAGCCGGGGGCTGGGGAACCAACCTTTGCTACCTGTGATGGGTAATTAAGATCTAAGCAGGTTGAACCTTCAGGTGGCTTCGCGGAGGTTCGTGAGACTCAGGGGTCCGCGTTTATCGAAATAACTCAACCCACTCAACAGGGTGCCCCTCTACAAAGACAGGTTGGTCTATGAAGCGGTCAACAGAATTCCAGTCTTTGACTACCACAAGGCGGACTTAACCCCAAAACCTGGTTGAAATTCAACCAAGAAAGGAACCCCTCAATGCAGTTTTTCCCTTGGGGTGGGCGAAAATTGGAAGCCTGGGTCAACATTCCAAGGCAAGGAACAAGGGGTGCGGAGCTCGCTACGTGACTCAGGTCAGTGCAGTTGCCACCTTCCTTTCCACTCAGGCAGGGAGTTGCTCTAGCTCTCCGGCTGATGAACTGGTAGTCTTTTAGTTCGAGGACGAGAAAGGGGTGGCCACCCGAAACTGCGACAAACACTTGCTGGTGCGATAGGCAGGGAATGAGGGAATGACTCTTTTCAACCATCGTTAACCATCCAACTGGTGGTTTCACTTACAGGGACCCCTGGATGTATTCCCACATTCCCTACTGAGCACCAGCAAGAAAAGCATGGCCTCATTTCCCCATGTCCTTTTCGGAAAGCACGTAAGCTTTGTCTGGGGCGCACCTTTTACTCCCTTCGGATTGGCCTCAGCGAGTTGGTCGAACTGAACAATGGCCATCCCAAACACATGGTCCCATGTTTTTTGTTTTTGATGGTTTTGAGTTTTTTTTTTTTTGCCAGCCACTGGCAACAAGTGAACAGTTGTTGTTTCGTTCGGAGGGACAAGTGCTTGAGAAGCCGTCAAGTTCATAGAGCCTCGGTTCATTGAAAGAACAAGGGTGGTCTAGGTGTCCCTAAACAATGTTGAAACGGCAGAGGCTAACGCAAGAGTTAAAAATGGGGCCCACCTTAGGTGGTCACTTTGTTTATCGCCATGCGGATTATGTGCTTTCCTCAGCATGTTCGACTCCTCGGCCCTCAGCGCATGCAGGCTGCTCTTCTGTTTCCAGATGAAAACAACCCTAGGAAGGGTACCATCAAAAAGACAGCCACATCAACCTACATGGGTGTCCTTGTTTGAGGAAACCGCTGTTTGGGCTGGTTTCAAGGGGAAAGCTTGTTTGAGCGGGCATGTAAGTTGATATGGTTATGCCTTGATGGATGGAACACCCTCAAAATTGGTTGGCAAAGGAAATTCATGTAGATGGTGTCCACAGTCAATTCTGGACCGCCCCCCCCCCAAAAAAGAAAGAAAGAAGAGGGAACAGTAGTCTTGAAACCAGCATAAGTTAGCTTCGTGTGGCCAAATGAAATCAACCCACAAACACGCACACACCCACCCACAGGACAAATAAGGCCACCCCAAGCAATGGTGGTATCCTTTTGAGCTTCCCTCTTAAACGAGCTTGTGCTGAGAGTCCCAACCCTGAACCCCTGGTGTAGCCAGCTGGTTGGCAGTGCCGTCCAACACACACAGAGGGGAGTTGCACCGAAAACAGCGGCGCTTGCTATGCACTTCTCACGGCCGAGAG
Source organism: Effrenium voratum (assembly GCA_963377175.1). Lineage (NCBI taxonomy): Eukaryota > Dinophyceae > Suessiales > Symbiodiniaceae > Effrenium > Effrenium voratum. The sequence continues at coordinate 136,813 of CAUJNA010003276.1, forward strand.
TTCTTTGCAGGCCAGCCAGGGCGGAGTTCCCCGAGAAGATGCCGCAAGCACAGCCGAAAGGTTGAATGGGCCAGGCCTGCCTGTTTTTTTTCTCCAGACATATCAACATCATACTTCCATTTGCTGAAATAAATATGTTTTATGTTCCCTGTTGGTTTTGAAGGGAACCTATCACCACTGGAAGTACTTATATTTTTTCCAGGGAGCTTGAGCAAATGGAGGAATATGAGATAGCAACATGCAATGATTTCGGTGCATGGGGTGCCAAGGACGTGACTTAAAGTCCACGCCAGGCATATGGTTGACAGACCAAGTCTGGCATGTATGGTTTTTTCGTCATGGCACTTGAGTCTGTAGGGCTTGCCGTTGAGCGGCCCAACAGTTGGCGGTGAAACCTTTGACAGACGGGGTCCATTTCTGGGCCCTTTTTTGTGCCCGTGATGCTGGGGCCACTAACTCACGCCCCAGTTTGGCGGAAAAGAACAAGTTCATGCTTGTTTGCGAGGAAGTGAGCCAAACCGGACATGGCTTGCTTGCTTGTTTGAGGCGAGGAGGTGTTCTCAAAATTGGTTCTGGGGGTGCAGCTATGACCCAGTGGCAGGTTATGTCTCGAGAAGGCTCAAGACAATGCTTGGGGTACTGTCCGCTCGCTCTCAGGCTTAATGCAAAAGCCAGAGCCACAATCTGGTTCAGATGATTGGGCTGTGTGAAGACCCCTCAAGGGGCATGTGAGCTATGGACAGTATTTCCAGGGTATGGGTTTTACGTAGGCCTCCTCCTAGTTTTCGTGTCGGATCCCCAGCTGAACCAAAACCGGTGCTGGGGATTTGGGGTGACCTCAAAATTGCAGGTTTCCCTTAGCTTCCCTTGGACAAAGACGCACCCATGTAGCCCGCTTCGCTGTCAAAAGCCATGGCTAGCGACGGGAAGCTCCACAAATGCGGGCATTGCGGGGAGGAGTGCGCCTCCCGAAATGCGCTCCTTGGCAGCCGAAAGGGGCTTCGTAAAGAGATTTGCTTTTTTGCAGCTCAAGGATTGGTTGTTTGTGTTGGAAGGTTATTCAGACTTGACTTTTGGAACTCGCGATTTCTGGGGCATATCCCACTTTTCGGTTGGGCTTTGCCGGGGTCGAACCAAGGCTGTTCAAGCACTTGGGCGCCAAGTGTGACCCACTGGCCGCCAAGGCCAAGGAGGGCAAGGAGCGGATCCCGAAAAGGGGAGGGTCGCTTCAGCAAAATCCCAAGCCAGACGAGTGGATTCTTTCCCCATGGGGAAACAAGTTGTTCTGACTGTGGCTCATGAGCACAGCCCGTGAGAGTCTTTTTTCGCATTCGTGGCCTGCCCAAAGGGCCTGGTGAAGGTTAACCCCAGGCAAAGAGCCGTGATAGTGTGGGTGTTCGTCCAGCATGTTTGCAACACACCTTGTGCTCCGTGCGGGGCGAAGTTTTTAAGGGGAGAGATGAGCAGTCAATATATAACGTTGATACACTCACCAGATTGCCAATAGAACATGGACGCGACTCACTAAAGCACGAGTGTCATGGCAGGACAGAATGGACAGAATGGACAGAATGGACAGAATGGACAGAATGGACAGAATGGACAGAATGGACAGAATGGACAGAATGGACAGACGTGGCTCAATAGCAACGGTTTCGGGTGAGCCTTGTTGGTCTTGCAGGTTGACGGGCGTCATTTATTATTGGTGGTCCCCTGTCGGTGTGTTGTGGTAGTATGCTCGGGGGACAAACGGTTTCTAAAAAAGGAATTTCAGCTTGCAAGAAAAGACAATCATGTGTGTAGCATCCTAAGACCCGTTTGTCGTCACCCATTTAGGGTCACCCACATTGTCCGCTGCTCATTGGTTTTCTTTGACAAGAATCCTGCCATGCTCCCGATGAAGGCCTATGACTTTCGACAGCCCAAAACCCCGCCCAACCCACGTGAAATTGTTGGCACTTGGGCGACCCTTTGGCTTATTGAGATTCGTTGGCCTGCTTTTGGTTGGTTTCAAAGGGAAACCAAAAGGAAGACCAACATGTTCTCGCGGGTCAGTAGGGAATGCCCCAGGTCTTTGGGAATGATCCCGATTTGGATTCCCTTGGAAACCAAATCGGGGACAGTTTTCTGGGGTCATTCCAATTCTCATTCCCTGCCTATTTTTTGCAAACTCTGCAAGGAGACTCGCCTAGTTGCCTCAAGTGATTGGCATAAGCCCAGCCCGAACCAGCAAGTGTTTGGTGTCCAAATCCTGAGAAGAAAGACGAGCCACCCATTTTTCGACCCAGACAGAACAGGAGCGGCTGCTCTTTGGCGTCGGGTATCTGGGCTCACGCTATCGCTGCGGCGCCCTGCAGAACGAGCGGGATGAGGCGATGATTTCATGTGGACGCCTACTCTGCCCAACGCCCGCCTTTTGACCTTTTGGTCGGACCGTGTTTGGTCCATTTTCAGTAAAGGCCCCAAAGGTCAACGTTTCAATAATTACTAGATCTTTTCTTGGGTAATCCCTTAGTTGGTGGTTTGGACTTTGGATTTGAATCCTTGGTTCTTGGGAGTAAATGGGAATCACGTACTGAGCACCCAGCCACTTTAAGTGGGGCCTTTGCGTTCCAGATTTGCATGCTTGGTGTTGATTCTAAAAGAAAAACAACAGGGAGAAGTCACCTTTTTTCATGGACACCTTTTTTGGATGTTGTGTCTAGCCATCCAAAATGGGTTTCGTAGGGGAACCCAAAGAAAGCAAAAGAGAAACCAACAGATGCAACAACATGTTGCATTCTGGCCAACTTCCAAAAAATGAATTCAAACAGAAAGCAGCAAGAGAGACCACTAATAAGCCAGCAAAAGACAATTTCTGAAAGAGGTGCCCGGTACAGTGGATGGACAAAATCCATTTCGCACCACCTAAGAAACCCTGGTTTCTGATTTGGTTCCCCAACGTAAATACCAACAAACACTGGGTTTCAACCATGGTTTCATTGACAATTCCAAGAAGCAGTGGGTTTATTGAAAATTTCATTCCCATGGGTTTCCAAATGGTGCGAAAGCCCGGTCGTAGGAAACCCCCCCGAAGTTCGGCTAGGATCACATGACAGGCGAGCATGGGATCGGTGGAGGGCGCGCTGATCTCGGCGGTGCAGCGCGCCTGGAAGCTCGAGCCCGCAAGTGTGCTGGGGGTGGCAACTTGGCTCGCGGATTTTGGGCGACGCCCGTGGTATTTGTTTGTGAGCAGGATCTAGGGAGAAAAAAGGCGCCTGGTGTTTTTTTGTCCGGGTGATAGAAATGAAATGCAGGCTTCTTGGGCTTGACCCGTGCTTTGAGTTGGATCTACGGATGGTTTGAGAGGTGTGGAGATGGAAATGGTGTGAGTCCAGGTGGTTTGGAGATAGAGATGCAGGCTTCTCCAGGCTTGGGCTTGACGCAAACGATCAAAGGTGAGGGCGGCGCGCACAGATCGGGGCTTCCATGCCAACGAGAACGTGGTGGTGCTGATGCTGAAGCCTTGCCTGCTGGAGGCCAGTTGCAAAGCACACACTACGTCTGTTTGACCCTCTCTGGCTCAAAAGGGAAGCCGAAAGGGAGGCCACTATTTGTTTACCACTATTTTGACACATGCCCGAATGGCCAAGAACCTGTCGGAGTTGTTTGGTCATTCAGGAAGTCAACGCCCACTAACGGGGTACGGTCCCTAGGGTGTGCGTGTGAGCCTGTTTTCTCCCCAGGCGAGCTCTTTCTCCCTCCACAATGATCCACACCAATCACCCCCCCCCCAGGTCAGGTTCCATGAAAACAGGTGTACAGAGGATGCAAGAATTGATCTACAAAAGTCTTGCGATAATGCATGAGGGGGCAAGAACCTACGTTCATTCTGAGTTTGTTTTGCCCCCCCAGCTCCCTTTTAACTTTTCCTGCAATGGATGTTCATGCTCATGAAAACACTGGCTCTTTTCCAGCGGGGTGCCAAGTCTTGCAGACATGACCCAATCCAATATGTTGCAGTGATGTATATTCCCATCCGAACCATGAAACCTGACCCGACCCCCCCCCCCAAAAAAAAAAAACAGCAAAACAAGCAAACAAACCTCCCAGTTGAGGGCCCAAAGCCGAAGGGAAGCAAATTTGGCCAGGAGGAGAAGCTCCGGAAGGAGCTGGAGACCTCCGAAATCTTCCTGCTGTGCCCGGTGAAGCCCGTCCCCTCCTTGGCACAGCCCACCGTCTTCGATAAGGTTTACGCGCCCAGGCCAGGACCCCAAGGGCTGCATCCCCAAAGACCCAGGTGAGCCACATGCTCAAAACCGATTCGGGTAGATGAAGGTTAGTAAGGGACAATCCCAACTATAAATAGCTGCGGCCGCCTTCTTAGTTCTTGAAGCATGGTTCTGGGTAGACCATTTTGATACCGGGTTTTGATTAGAACCCAGGTGGTTCTGCTACCTGGTTCGAGAGGGAGTTTTTGGTAAGGCCCCTTTGAAGTCTTAAAGAAAAGTGTAGCTGTGTTGGTAGAACCAAGAATCAACGGGTCTTGAGGACAACACGTGGGATTTGCCCTTATTTTGACATATATCCTATTTGGCCAACTAAACCATGAAGCCTTGCCACCACACCAAGAGCAATCACCATGCTGGTTGGGTAATGATTAGACTGACACTGCGAGAACTTTTGTGCTCCAGGGACCCCCCCTCAATCACCTCATGTTTGACCTGGATTTTCGGCTCTTTGGGGAAACAGATCGAAACAGACATCCGAAACCAGGTCCGGTGTTTCCGCGTCCCCTTGGCACAAATCGGTGCGAGTGAGGCGGAAGAGCTTCACGGTGCACATCCCCTACTTCGCTATTGTGACCAAGGATTGACTGGGGTCATTATTTTGACTGTTTCTGGGGTGTATCAACGTCAGAAAGTGTGGTTGTTTCCCTTTAACCCACCACTTAGGGGGTAACTTTGATCATGGTAAAATCATTTGGCCAGAGTGACTGCTCGAAGAGTCCCTCCCGACCACCAACCGAAGGAGTTTGAAGTGCCCTGGGAAATGGAAACAGGAAGCCTCTTGCAGGTCCCGTGTGTTTGGGATACCTTTAACCTGACAAGCCAAGCATCTGAAGTCGCGGGGGGCAGCTCTGGAGCCTCCAAGGCCAGCAGCTTGGGACTTCTTTTTGAAGCGCGGTTTATGGCGCAAAAATTGGAAGTCCCCTCCCCCAAATTGGCATGGAGAACCGGGAAATGGTCCTTTTAGCAGAGCATGGTCCAAGGACCGATTCCCCGGTCAGGTTCCATGTTGAGCTGAGAGGCTCGCTCCAACTTCTGATCCTCGAGCTTCCTTTGGCGGGTCAAAGTTTTCCAGCAGCGACCGCAGGGTTGAGTCCATGTTTCCATTTACCAGGGTTCCATGGTGAAGTCCTGTTTTTGACCCACAGCCGTTTTGGGTTTTGTGAGGAGGAGCAGAGCAGCTGGCGGCCCGGGCTGGGGGGCGTGTGGTTCGGGCCGCTCCACGAGAACTGCACCAGGGAGGAGGTGATGGAGCTGCTGGCCAGCAATGGCCTGGAGGTCATCGACCTGGAGTTCGCCCCTCAGATCTCATCCAAACGAAACCTTGGCGCAGCCATCCGGTTCCTTAGCCTTTTAGCCTTTCAGTGTGTCGTGGCAGTTTCCATCAAACCCACTAAAAGTTAAACCTTTAGCGGGGGATCTGAGGACAGCTCAGAAACTGCTTTGGGTTCTTATCAGGTTCCCTGATTCGGTATTGGACATACTGTGGATGGACGACTAATTGTTCACCGCTTCAAAACCATGGGAAACTATTGTTTGCTGGTATTTATAGGGAAATCGTCATTCCAGGGTTTCTTAGGTCATTCAGGATTTCATCCATCCACAGTACTGGCTGCTCAGGTGCACCGACCGATAGTTCAGCCCCTTACATTTGGCGAGCCCCTTACATTTGGTGACATGGATTCGGGGGAAGGGGATTTGGTCCATGTGCTCAAACCTGTCCAAGCTTGCAGTTCCGGGTCCCCAAGGGGGCAAGTGCGGATACAAGCCAGGGATTTGCAGGGGTGGAAACCACTGCCGGGCCCCACCGCCCCGATGACAACGGTTTCCTTTTGGTTTTCCTTTCAATACCAGCCGCAAGGGGGGGTTCCAGCGTTTTGAGACCGGGGCCCAGGGGGGGAAATGAGGTTTTGGCAGCCTGTAGGTGGTGGCACCTGATTCATATAACAGGATCCAAAAGGAATCCCTTATAGCAAATTAGGCATGGGAATCAAGCACTTTGGTATCACAGATTCCGGTTTCACCACTGCCACCACCACCGCCACCGCCACCCCCAACACCCCCACCACCCCCACCACCCCCACCACCCCCACCACCACCCCCACCACCACCACCACCACCACCACCACCACCACTACCACCATCAACACCACCACCACTCCTCGGGTTGCTATCCAGAGCCATGCCTTTTGATACTTGCGGTTTCTTCGTTCGAAGTGGTTGCATTGTTTTGTTGTTTGGGGTCTTGAAATTGCTTTCGGTGCTAGCTTTGATGCTCACCACCTTTTCGGGGTAGTTTTCAAATATCACTTGACAGGACCCATTTGTTTCTTGGTGCGAGAAAGGGAAAAGAGACCCATTGAGGGAAGATCGCCACTCAGAATTCCAGATTGCAAATGGGCTTTTCTCACGAGATGGGTGGCTTCCCTTCAGTTTCCCGCTTGAACTGTTGAACAACCCAGTGCCACTTGGTACGTCCAAGATTGGTTTGAGGAACAAACACGTAAGCTTTCCTTTCAGGATCTCTGGGGATCCTAGTGGGGGTGGGTTTGTTGTCCTATTTTTGAGAGATGTTGTCTTGAAGTCAACCCAGATTCATGAACCTTGATGGAATGTCAGGCCCCCAAAGTCACTTGACCCCCCCCCCCCCCGACCTCCCCCTGGCTGATTCACCACGGGCCCGCTAAAAGCAGGGGGCGCACCACTTGAGAGACGGACGCGCAAAACAAAGGATCAATCCGGCGTTAACTATGAAAGAGAAGAGACATGTGGGTGATCACTTCAAAGCACCCCAGAGCCCCCATTCCACTGATTTAGCCCTTTAATTTAACCCATTCCGAGTGGGAGGGGTTTGGCATTTGAGGAGCCGGGGCGCGGCCACGTGCACGTGAAGATGCATGAAGGTATGGCTGCGGAGGCCCTGCAGCGCTTGCAGGGCCTTTGTTGGCACGGGCGCCTCGCTGCGGAAGGGGTTTTGCCTGCCTGGGGGGGGGGGGGGCTTGGTGTGTGTGTGTGTGTGTGTGTTTTTCTTTTGGGATTCTGTTCAACATGCAAGGTGTGTGTTTTTCTTCACTCTTTGGAGTCCATTTAAGGTCAACCGCCGAAAGTGGCTGCTCTTTCTTTCCACTTGGGGATCTAATCGGAGGTGCTTGAAAAGCATCATCTTGCTTTGGGCCACGGAGCTTGGCTGGGGGGGACCACCATTAGCGGTGAAACTTATAGGGTGTCACTTTCACGCAGGATAAACCTCATTTAGCCCTGACCCTTGCCCTTTATTCCAATGTTGGACAGGGAAATTGGCTTTATTTGGAGGGTAACTCTGGGTATGCGGTCCCTTGTTGCGCTTGGTTTAGGGGGAACCCCCAAACAAAAACCAACAATTGTTTTAGGTCACTTGAGTGGACTAACCTCCCACCTACCCCCACCCCCCCCGCGAACCTCAACCGCAAATTCCGAGACAGGTCTAGCGCGGGGGGTTCTCATCCTAAAATAGTTCAACGGCTTCCTTTTTCCCTTACAAAGAGCCAAAAACGCCTCCCAACCCCCCAAACCCTCAGTTGGTTCTAAAATTTGTGCCCCCATGGCAACACAGTTTCCTCTTTCCCTTTCCATACCCCAAAGACGGGCCGAGTTTCCTTGCCTCAGGAACCACTTGGCGGTGGTGCCCTTGCGGGAGGCTTTGGCCAAGTTCCAGGTGCACCGCAGAGTTCGCAGCGCCCTCAAGGAGCTGAAGGGGGGAACTGCGGCCAGCGACCCGGAGGCAGTCCTTCGCTGACAGGCCTTTGGAAGGTCCGAATGCCAGGGTTCGGCATGCGTTCTCTTTGCATGTGCTTTTGGGTTTGGTCATTTTCGAGTGGCAGGGCGAGCTTAGAATGTGAGATTGCCGACATATGGTGCAACGGTCCCCTTTTTCAGACCGCCAAAGAGACCCAAAGAAAGCTCGGTTTGGGCGAGCTCACAAATATAGATGCGTCTCTGCTTGAGTTTGTTTAAGGGGGAGCGGCAGTTTCGTTCGTGCTGTGTTCTTTTTCGGGAAATCTCTTTCGTTGTATGCTGAATAGGGTGCCCTCAAAAGTGAACATGCCCAAATATCTGGGCATCTAGTCTCAACATAATTTGGAGAAACCCCAAGTTGGGTTTCTTTTGGTTTCAATCGTGTACGATCTAAGATAGACACCTGACAAAACAGGGACATGGTGTTCAGGCTAGGTGTCTACCTTTGTTGGAAAAGGAGCCTGAGGGGGCTTGGGATTGGCGAGATTTGGGGGATAGGCATGTGCAATCAGAGGTGCATTTGTGTACTGCATACCTCTTACTCCAAAGCTAGGCTTTTCAAGGTAAAGTGGGCACTTTGGGCCACATAGATGTGGCTTTTGGACGCTTCCCGGCCGTGGAACCAGTTTACCTCCCAGAATAGAAGAAAAAAACAGGGGTTTATTCCTTAGGTTCCAGTCTCCTTGTGGGAAGCAGGAAAAAGGGGGGGGGTCGTCTTTTGATCACCTTTACGTTTGTTTGGGTGTCTTTTTTGTGGGGGACCCCCCCCCCCAAAAGGGTGGTTTTCCTTGAGGTTTTCCTTCTCACGCCACTTTGAAAAGGGGGTACCCGCCAAACAAACAGACGGACCCAAATATGTAATATATCTCCAGAAAAAGGGTACCCTCCAAAAGCACATCCATTTATTCGTGTTTTGTTGGTGGGAAGCAAAACCAATTGGAGGGGACACTATGCCGTCAGCTGAGGTAAAGGCCTGCGCTCCTATCACAACTTCATGTCGCCTTCGCCTCCGTCGCGTGGACCAAAATCTACGCCAATTTGTGTTTGGTGCCATGAGCGGGTACGACGGACGTCTTTCTGCTTGACCCAGACGTTGTTTGAGTGCGTTTGCTTCATTTTGTCGCAGCCTCGTTTCTTTCGTACCAGAATGATGCTCCTTCGAAGCTGCTTGAGCCTTGGATTCAGCTCGGCAAGAGGTACATGGCCTGAAGTTGTGGCTGATTGCTGGTTCTCGGTCATTCTTCCGAGCGGAATGAACTTGGGGATTCCCTTTCGGGAAATCCTACCGGATGGTGCAGGTCATTCTTTCCACTCCTCAATTAGAACCATCAGGTTTGTGAAAGCCGGTGGTTTCCTCGTATACCCTCACTCACATGCCACCCTTTTCACCTGGTCCCTTGTGAAAAATCCTACGATCTCCAACGGTGTAGCAGTGCATGTTCTCGTTTTTTTTTCTTTTTCTTTTTTGTTTTTCTGGAGGCCACAGGGTGCCCTAGAGTTCCATGGAGATCCACTGGACGTTTGGTCTTTGCGAAAGCTGTCCAACACATATTCCGAGGATGGCAGTGGTTCCCTTGTAGTGGGATTGGGGCAGAGGATCCGGGACTGCCTTTTGCACCACCCGGTCAAAACTGGTTAGTTGGTTTCCTTTGGTTTCAGGTTTCGCGATGCTGCTGCCATGCGCCAGCTGCTTCATTGCTCAGCCCAGGGCTTGCAAGCCCAGCATCGTCAGAAAGGACCTGCCAGCCGATGCGCCGGTCAGGGCTCCCCATGTTTTCTTGGCGCAGGGTAGTTGTCACCCAACCAACGGACGATGTTATTACGTGGCCCCACAGCAAAACGGGGAACACGTGAGCGCCGAGTCGTTGCCAATGGTTTGCCTTTGAAACAACCCTAAAAGAGCCCCAGAGCCACCAGAGGAGGGCACATGCTTTTGGCTCACCTACGGTCACCAATGGCGCCGACCTTTCGCAGAGGAAAAGGGAAAGCCTTTTGGCTTGCGGGTGGCATTTCTTTTTATTTCAGACGATCGCCTCCAATTTTTATATCATGGTTTGTTTCAGGGGTGGTTGGTACAGAAGTTTGCTAAGAGTCACTGCATCGAACATGCAGGGCAAATTCTACGGAGTCGGTCGGTGGCCTGAGAGCCATATCGAGTCATCCCAGCGCAGGGCTCTCTGGATTTAATCTGCAAAGCATGACCCCACCAAAAGGAAACTCGCTGTCATTTTTCCCGAAAAGAAAACTCGCTTGCATTTCAAAAGGCCCCAACAATGCTATTTCAATCCAGCAAAGACTAGTTGCCTAGCAACACTGGAAGACAAAAGAAACCGTGTACTTTTGTTTTGGGGGGTGGGAAACACACCAAGCAGGATAACATGCGGGAAGGGAAATTGCATTTGACCGGGATTGGTTTTCCCCCATCCCCTTTTGTTTTTCCCACCAGCGAGTTTGAGTTGCCAAAGTCAAAGTTTGACCTACAACTACCTGGCAACCACTATGACTATATAGCCACGGCTATAAACCTTGTTTTGCACCCACCCAAACCGATCGTGTTGGTTAATTAAATGAACCATTAGTAAGCAATAAACCTTGTTAAACCAGTAGACATCCTTTTCAAACCTGGTTTGGTCACAGGTTTCCCCG
>CAUJNA010003276.1:150000-212500 GCA_963377175.1 Effrenium voratum
TATGTAATGTATGTATGTATGTATGTATGTATGTATGTATGTATGTATGTATGTATGTATGTATGTAATGTATGTAATGTATGTATGTATGTATGTATGTATGTGTATGTATGTATGTATGTATGTATGTATGTATGTATGTATGTATGTAATGTATGTATGTATGTATGTATGTATGTATGTATGTATGTATGTATGTATGTATGTGTATGTATGTATGTATGTATGTATGTATGTATGTATGTATGTATGTATGTATGTATGTATGTATGTATGTATGTATGTATGTATGTATGTATGTATGTATGTATGTATGTATGTAATGTATGTAATGTATGTATGTAATGTAATGTAATGTAATGTAATGTAATGTAATGTAATGTAATGTAATGTAATGTAATGTAATGTAATGTATGTAATGTAATGTAATGTAATGTAATGTAATGTAATGTAATGTAATGTAATGTAATGTAATGTAATGTAATGTAATGTAATGTAATGTAATGTATGTAATGTAATGTAATGTATGTATGTATGTATGTATGTATGTATGTATGTATGTATGTATGTATGTATGTATGTATGTATGTATGTATGTATGTATGTATGTATGTATGTATGTATGTATGTAATGTATGTATGTATGTATGTATGTATGTATGTATGTATGTATGTATGTATGTATGTATGTATGTATGTATGTATGTATGTATGTATGTATGTATGTATGTATGTAATGGTATGTATGTATGTATGTATGTATGTATGTATGTATGTATGTATGTATGTATGTATGTATGTATGTATGTATGTATGTATGTATGTATGTATGTATGTATGTATGTATGTATGTATGTATGTATGTATGTATGTATGTATGTATGTATGTATGTATGTATGTATGTATGTATGTATGTATGTATGTATGTATGTATGTATGTATGTATGTATGTATGTATGTATGTATGTATGTATGTATGTATGTATGTATGTATGTATGTATGTATGTATGTATGTATGTATGTATGTATGTATGTATGTGTATGTATGTATGTATGTATGTATGTATGTATGTATGTATGTATGTATGTATGTATGTATGTAATGTATGTAAGGAATGTAATGAATGTAATGTATGAAATGAATGCAATGGATGAATGTATGAAAGACGTCCAAAAACATGGAGTTTGTCCAGATTTTTGGCAAAAGGATGTAGGAAGCCCAAGCGAGCAAAAAAGCTGGCAGGGGGAATCGAGCCTGGGACCCCTGTTTTGCGACACCGGCTCCCCGAAGACTACGTTTAGTGGAACGTCATCAAATTGCCGCGCGGTACGCGGGGGAGGGGGGGGGTGGCGACCGAAAAACCATGCGTATTTGACGTGTCCCGGGGGGGGACTAGGGGGGGGGTTATCCTCTATCCTCTCTTAGGTATCCAATAGTCCTCTCTTAGGTATCCGACACGCCGAGCAATGTCGGCGGATACAGACCTACACTTTGACTTGGGTTTAAAGGAGGTACCATTTCAGATGTTGTAAGAGAGCGCGAGACCAAATGGCTTTTAATTTGATGAGGAGTACTCTCCCAAATGGCTGGTGGACAGAAATCCCAACATGATGTCCACGCAAGGGGTCCGGGACCCCTGAAAAAGTCACACCCAAATGGGTAGGTGTCAAAATACGGGCACCCCTCAAACTGGTAGTTTTCGTTTCGGTTTCCCTTTGCAAAAAGGGTATCCAACCGCAAAAGTCCAACAAACACCTGCTTCATGTACAGTAATTACTATAAATAGCTCTGCTTACACCCAGGGGTGGTTAATTTGGGCAGCAAATGGGTTCAAGGACAGCTGGGAGATGATTCGGTTGGATCTTCAATCTTAAACCGTTGTTTCCCGAAGATACGTAATGTGTTTGTTTCCGACCCGGTAGCAAGGAAGGATTCAGCCAATGTGTGACTTTTCCTCGGCTGCTATTCCCAGACAGGCTTGGAATCCAACAAACGGAGGGGTTCCACTTCCACCGCACCCATGAAGTCCGACTCGGGATTTGGCCCTATGGCTCTGTCGGTTTTTAAGGCTATGCTGCTGTAAACATGCATGTCTCCAAAAGTGTACGATCCCTCCAGAGAGTCTTGGGGTCTCCAACGAGCTCACCCATAATGAAGCTGGGTTACGGAAGCTCTGTCACAAAGACCAGGGATTTCTGGCAGTTCTGAAGACTTCACACGCACATCGGGCCCCAACGTCGGTTTCCCCACCTTTGGCCCGTTTTTTCCACCTGGCTCCGTCCTTTGTTTAAGGATACCCTTTTGGGGCTTGGTTGAGTTGGACACCAAAAAGGGTTTCCCCCCGGGGGCTCCGGCTCATGTTTGAGTCTCAAGTTGCAGGGGAAGCCAAAAGGGGCACCGCCCGGGATCACCCCATGTTGAGACTTTTTTTGGAGGCTTGAACTAGTCGGGAAACCAAGAAGGCTTCCCCCCCGCAGCCCAAACACCAATCTGGAGGGATCCGGATCGCCCCATTTTGAGACGTGCCTGGGGTAGACTTAGGATATAGGATACATTTCACATTTTACCAGTGACTCCATGTGAAGCAAACAATTCAATCTACATTCCATACATGGGCCGAACTCTAATCATGACGCGCGCGCGGTTGTTTTTTTGTTTTTTCTCTTTCGCTTCGCCGCAGGATCCTGGCTGGAGGCGGACTGGACGGCGGTGACCTTCGCGGCCACGGACTTCGGGGCGCAGCAAGTCCGGCGCATGGCCGGGGCGCTGGTGGCGGTGGCGCGGAGATCCGAGGAGCTGAGCGGCCCGGCTCCGACGTTGAATGCGCGGCAACTCTTCTCGGAAAGAATACTTTACTTCGAGAGATCCCCGCCTTTAAAAAAATGCAAGCAAAACACTGGCACGCAAGGTCTTTTCTCAAGGTCAGGTGCAGATTTCGTGGCAGGCGCAGCACTTTCGCAGGGTCAGGTACAGATTTCGACAGATAGATAGATAGATAGATAGGTAGATAGGTAGATAGGGAGAAAAATAGATAGATAGATAAATAGCTAGATAGACGGGTGGATGGGTGGGTGGACGGATGGATGCATGGATTAGAAGGATTATATAGATAGATAGATAGATAGGTAGATAGATAGATAGATAGATAGGGAGAAAGAAAGATAGATAAATAGCTAGATGGACGGGTGGATGGGTGGGTGGACGGATGGATGCATGGATTAGAAGGATTGGATAGATAGATCGATAGATAGATGGATAGATAGATGACATAGATAGAGGGAGAGAGAGAATTTGATACATAGGTAGATAAGAAATAAGGTATGTAGGTGTTTATAGAATCTAGAGACCCTCACCTGCGAGGGAAAAAGCGCGCAGTGCCTGCCGAAGATTTATGGATCTCTGTGCTAGCCTAGCCACGGCTGCGCACACGAAGGCCGCATTCGCCACTATTGAGCCCACGCGTCAACAGACGGGTAAGGAAGTCACCTTCTAGTGACTTGATGTTCACTCTCACACGGACCTGCAGAACGTGCATGTTTGCCTGGTGCTCTTTGAGGCCGAAATCGCTTGTTATCTGCACAGTGGGTGTTTCCACGCATCCGAAATGCATCTAAGCACGAAACACGAGTAAAAATCCTTTCAAAACCCTCCGTAAGTTAGGGCAGATACCCTGAAGCAAAACACCTGGGGGAGGGTAAAGGTTGGCGCCCTTCCAGGTTTGGGCGGTGACCGTTCCCCGATAAATCCTTACATTTGTAGTAGATGAATCTCAGGTGTTTGTTTTCAGGCTGCTTTAAAAGGGAAGCCAAAGGGAAACCAGCCAGTTTGAAGTTGCGGTAGGTAGGGAAATTGTGGTTTCCGATTTTACTTCCTGGAAACATGGCAGCATGCCCTTCACTTCACCAAACCCCGGGTGCGGTGTCGTGGCCCCACGAATGGTGGTTTGGAGTTGGATTGGTACTTGTAGAAGGGAAATGGGAAACCGCCCGGTTCACCACCAAACCACCAATCCAAACCACCAATTCGGGAGTAGGGTGAAGGGTGAGATTTGGCTCAAATGTGTCAGGGGCCGACTTTGGCAAACAAATGTTGGGACGGTCAAACAGTAGCAGCCTATGGAGTCGGCAGGCCAATCCTGAAGTTTGCAGGCGTCGTTGATGGTGTTTTTGGCGTGGATACGAACATGGATGTATTTGTACACATGTATAAACTTTAGAGCTTCTAGCTCATTCCGCTGACTTCTGCCGCGGTTGCCGGAAGGACTGGTGACATGTTCTTTTGAGTCGAATTAGCAGGACCATCGAACTGGCCAACGTGCCGATGTTCACTTGGGCTGTTGTGCGAGGGACGACTTGTTGTGACATCTTTAGAGGCACCGCTCGGTCAGGCTTGCCAAACCGCATTTCGGGATTGAGACGGGATGGTGCTGCGCCGAAAAATGATGGGTCGGCTACTGCATGGAGCGTGGTCACAGCGAGGAGCCGCGGGGAGTGCAATTGCGGTGCGGGATTTGTGTCCGTGCATGCGTGGCCGTTCTACAATCGGCGCTCTCTGATGTTGCCCAGCACCCGCTCGATGTGCTGCAAGGTAAAAGCTTAAAAGGCTCGGCTGCAAGCTCGTTACTTACCATGTAGCTGCAATGCGTATGAGATGCTGGGCTGCGAAAACCCCAATGGTCGTCGGAAAGCCCTGCTGATCGGGGCTGGGCTGTCCCCCAACCTGTCCAACTTGTCCTGCTGCAAAACAGAATGCTTTGCTACTACTGATTGTTTTCTTGCCGGCTGGCTGGTGTCACCAAGAGAGCCTTTCACAGAGAAATCAAAGCAAATCCTTAGCAAATCCTTCTCGACGCAGCGACATTTACTTGCTGTACTTGCATCCGGAGGTAACTAGCTGTTACAGGGAAACCGGGATTACCCGGTTTGCTCTGCTACCGCCTGACCCGCATAACGTTGGGAAAGGCTCTGCGCGCCGCTTGCCCACATGCCAGCAAACTATCTGACTGCCCACTCTACATTGGAACTTGTTTCTCGCGTGGCGCCTTTTTGCTTGCCCCGCAACTCACAGTGAAACAAACTGAATCTAGGATGTCAACATCGACTGAACCACAAACACTCGCGTTTGCACGCTTTTGTAAGCGTCAAGAACTTTTTTGGGCATTACCACAACCCACTCCTCTACCCCACCTTTTTGTTTTTTCGTCCGAGGCTACATCGCCCAGTGCTTTGAGGAGGCCTCTGTGCATGTCCCGGCGGTGCCGGCGGAGGCCGTGGCCCTGGAAGCCGTGGAACTGAGTCGAGACCAAGAGACATTGCCGGACTTAGCGAAACCGTTTCTTTTGTTCCTTGTTTAAACGCCCCCTTCGGTTTTTGTTCATTCACCCTTAACAACCAAAAGTCAACTTTTGATGCCCTCACCTTTCTTTTTCTTGATCCTTTTTGACCTTTGTGATTTTCTGTTGAACTACCATTTAGGGGCTAAGTTTGAGGCTGTCACTTTACCTACCCAGTTCTGGCGAACCCCACTGGCAAAACCAGCAAATCTAGAGGGTAAGTTGGAGGCTGTCGCCTTCATAGACCCGGTATGACCCGGTTTTGGTCTCCACACGTTTTCCAGCCGGCAAGCAGCGCCGAGCTTCTGCGCGAGTAAAGAATCCGTCTGAAGGACTGGCGCATCGCGGCACGGGTGGACGAAGTGGCGGTAAGGGAGGTGAGGCGAAGCATCGAGCAGCGCGTGCGCGTGGAGGCTCGGGTCTTGGGACGTGTCGTTGGTTGCTTTGTCCTTTTTTGGTTCTTGGGATTCGGATGGTTTTTGTTCAAAAGCCCAAAGGTTGAACAGTCGACCACCAGGTTGTTATAAGTTTGGATTCTGGGCCAGCATTCAAAGGTGTTCTTTGGCTCGGATGCGAAAGCTGAGATGGGTTGGGGAATGATTCAACTGGCAGGGGCCCAGTCTGGGCTGTCAACGAGTATCAAGCTGCAATTGGTCAAAAGTTGGCTAAGTCTCCTTTGATTTCGCTCTTCCCGACTTTGCCCCCAGCAACACGGACCGGGCTGAATGGAACGGGGGGACTTATTTCATAGGGTGTCAACTTAAGAGGGGGTCAGTGCTGATCAACAAGCGCACCCATTGTTCTTGAAACATCAGCTTCTTTACGTCTACCTTAGAGGGGCTAGGTACGTGAGATGAGCGGCTAGTACCCATGTTTATATCCCACCAAAGACATGATTGTAAGTCTCCAAAGTGGGTTTAAGCATGGCGTGTCCGCCAGCCGCTATCTCGCGTATCCTTCTTCAAAAGGCCGCTTTGTGGAGCTTGTGCTTGGTTCAGCCCCTCGCATGCGCCATGGTCAAATCACCGTGTTACTCGGGCTTAGTAGGGTGGGCATGGCCTCTTCATGTTAACATCATTCACATCTTGGGAGTTTTGACCAGGCACCAACCAGGTGATCCACAATCGGAACCCGGGTAGCGCGTCAATACCAGGCTTTGATTCTGGCTCAGGTGTTGGCCAACACCCTTGAACCATGGATTCAACCTGTGCTTAAAACAACTATGGTTCACCATGGTTTACACCCCCTTGTAAGCCCCCTTTTGTAAAACAGCAACATGAACTCACAACGTTGCAAAACCAAAACCAAAACCTGGTGATTGACCCACGGCGGGGAAAAAACAGAGGGAACAAAAAAACGTCGTTGAACCACGGCTCAAACCCTTGGGGGTCCCTTTAAAGGGCCGTACACGTCCTCCGAACCTTCGGCCCCCCGGCCTCGCCGAGCCCCGAGCCTTCGGCGCCCGAGAGGCGGCGGGTGGTTGGCGCCAGCTGGTGGCGAGCCTGGAGAAGGGCGTCACGCGCCTGGCGCTGAGCCAGGAGCTGTGCCGTGCCGCGGAGCGGGGCCGCGCCATGGCTAAAGAGTTCCGCGGGGCGAAAGAAAAACGCGGGTAGGAGGACTGGGGGGTAGATACGCCATGGTACAACCTGGAGGTAAAAAACAAGCGTCCGGTAGGTAAAAAACCTAGGTTTTTGATGGTGTTTGCCCCTTCGGATTTCCCTTTAAGCCACCAAATTTGGTGTCATTCTTTTGGTTGACCAGTCAAGAAGCTTGAAGGACCCAGAGAATGTTTAACCTGGAAAGCCGCATGGCCATGTCTTTTTCGGACGGAACCTGTATTTGGATCGTTTTTCCCGCATCATGTTTTGCTGGCCGGTGGCCGTATTTGGCCGTATGCCCGTATTTGTTCAGCAAATGGTCGATAAAAAGCGGTAAATGAGCGTATGCCCATGTTTTGTGGCCCAAGCCGAGACAAAACGCGTCACATGTGGGTTTCCAGGCACATGAGGATGGTCCCTTTAAATGACACAATTTTGGGTTTCCAACACATTTTCCCGTCTGACCAAGAAGGGACAGACGTGGGGCTCGATAGGCGTGGAGGAGGTGTGCGACTTGGTGCGGCGCGGGGCGCCTCCAGACTCGGCCAACGAGTACGGCCACTTGTCGATTTGGTTGAAATGACGCCCCTGTGATTCAAATGAGCCACGTGCTCAAAACTTGTGTAGATGAAGGTTAGTAAGGGACGATCCCAACCATAAATAGCTGCGGCCGCCTTCTTAATCCTGTACATGGTTCTGGGTAGACCATTTTAGTACCAGGTTTTGATTGCGACTCAAATGACCATTGAAGCAATGGGGGCAGAAAGTGGCCCGCAAATCCGCAGGGCATTTAACTTGCTGGTTCTCAGCAGGGAATGAGGGAATGACCCTGTAAAACATCCCCAAATTTTCCTTGAAGGGAATCCCTAGGTTCATTCCCAAAACCGTGGGTCATTCCCTACTGAGCACCAGCAAGTTGATTTACCATTTGGCAGGGCTTGGTGGATGTTACAATCACCATCCAACATTGATTAGCAACCTCAGTTTTCGTTCCAGTCTTCGGTTTCAGGCCCCCACTGAGAACCAGCAAGTTGATCGACCCATGGTGAATCACGGTAAAGCAGGGGGATTCCTTGTTTCGAAGGTAAAAGTTGCACTCGCCAGAGCGCGGCGTTTGGGCTTCTTGGGAAATGGACCCAGGTTGTCCGCCTGGGACCCAACCAGTCCATCACCCGATAAATTTCCCTCCATTTGTTCACGAAAAAGGTCTCTTTCCCCCACCCCAACAGCTACCGTTTTTTCCCCTGGTCCCAAAAACAAAAACCCCTGGCGCCGTCCCAAGAGTTGCGCCGGTCTCGGGCGCCGGCGCGGCCCCCGCCTTCGCCCGAGGCCAAAGCGCCGCGTTTTTGGCGTCGCTGGCCGGCGCCACGGAGGCGCTGCGCGCCTTGGCCGCGGCCCAGGCGGACGTGACGCGGCGCGCCCATGGGAACTTAAGCTGCTGCCAGGCGGCGCTGGCGCGGAGCCACCGGGAAACTCTGGAGGCCGGAAGGGGCTACCGCTGTCACAAGTGTTTGGGTAAGCCTTACTTGGTGTTTGGATTGGAATTGTTTGGAGTGGTGGTTCATCTTCTATGGGTATATGCACATGCTCAGGTCCTTAATTGATTTAGATGGGTAGTCTTCTATGGGGCGTTGATCAATCTTGATTTTTTTCTCGGGGGCTCACGCAAATGTCACAAGTTCGGGGCAAGCCTTACTTATTGGTTGGGATTGGTGGTTTGGATTTGGGGCTGTGGGGCTGTGGGGTAAATGGGTAACTACCTTTTGTCCACCAAACCACCACTCCAAGCCACCCATTAGTAAGTTGAAGTGTGGCTCCGAGCCCCCGAAAGAAGGTGAAAAAGCCACACGGGTGGAACATAGATAAGAGGACCCCTTTGGTTTCTGGCTTCCTTAGCCAGAAGGCATTGAGACCCAACAAATCCGGGAGGGGGGGGGGGGGGGGGCTGGCGGCAAAACACCATGGTTTGGTTGCAATGTAAGCCCTTGTTGAAGCTGTAGCGTGCACTAACACAAATCGGGGGTTGGCCGTTGCGCCTTTAGACGGTTCAGAGGATTCCCATGTTCAATCTCACTGTTGCTTCGGGTCACATTAAACACGGACGCCCAAAAAATGGCTTCGCCTAACCAGAGAAGCACTGGGCAACAAATACACGTTTGAAGGACTCATTTTCAACCACTCTGCTTTCAGTTTTCCCTTGTGTTGGGGGACCAAGAATTAGTTGAAGCCAATTTTGCCCAACCCGGGAGGTTTTGCGTGTTGTGGCTTCCCTTGAAAAAACAAGGATCCGAGTGCTGCCAATGTTAGGGAATCCCTACAGGGGAGTGGTCCAAGAGGGTGGTGCTACCCTGAGGAACCCTAGCACAATTTGAGGAGCCCGAAAGGGGCTCTCAACTACCCACCCCCCTTGTTCCCACTCCTTTCAAAGGCTCCAAAGCACTGCAACCACCCCAGGCCCTCTACGACCTGGCGCCGGAGCTGCGCGAAGCTTCCGCCTCTGAGGCTGCGGCAGCGGAGGCGTGTGACGCAAAGAAGGCTCGGGTGACGCAGGCCATCCCGCTGGACGCGCTGCACCCGGGGGCGGGGACTTTTGTGGTGGACGGCGCATTTTCGGAGGAGCGGCCCAAACAAACTCCTTTCAATGTTTGGTAGGTTCCTCTACTACTTGGGGTTCTATCTGGTTTAATTGGGCTTTTTGGTAGGTTGCTCTACCACCTGGTTTTTCTTGGGGTTGTAGCAAAGCTTCTCTAAACCTTCGTTGCCGTGGTAGCGGAACCCATAGGCACATGTTCGGAGGAGTTCCTGCGACGGTTGGACGCGCTTTGGCACGACCTGCCTTTGGCATTCAAGGAGAGGGCTGCTCGGAGCCAGAGAGTTGATCAAACACAGCCGCTTCCTTCGGTTTTCTTCGGTTTCGCATAAAGCCAACCGGGTATGTATCAAAATGGGGATTTGGACCCCAAGGATGGCTTTCGTGTTGACTTCCCAGCGAACCAAGGCGCAAGGGGTACCTCCAAGACACTCACCCAAAGTTCTAGCCTGCAGGAGATTCGCCAAGCACCTGCCAAAAGCAAGGGTTTGGGCTAATGTCCAGCGGAATGTCCAGCAAGCGTTTGTGACACTCTGGTGCCAGCTTAACATGAAAACCACCACAGTTTTTGAGACGTTTTGGTCAACCTCCCATGTGTTCAGTTGCAGTTTCTTTTCCGCGAGCCCTGGCTTGCAGGAGAAGGCGTCTCCTACGGACCGCGCCTACTTCGACGACGTGGAGGGCTGGGTGACCTCCGCCCTGGACGTGGCCATCAAAGCCAGCGGCCTGCCCCACGCTGTAAGCGCCACTCGCTAGCACCTGAAACTCTTCAAGATGAGATGCCTCAAATGGGGTGATTTCCAGTTCAGGGCTAGAATTTGTTCAAATCATGGGGTGATTTCCAGTTCAGGGCTAGAATTCTGCCTTTGACCATGAGCAGCAAACGCGCACATTGCTGGTCTCTGATCCAATAAGCCTTGGGTGTGCTCCAACTGTCAGCATGCTCCAGTTCAGGGCTAGAAGTTGAGGCTGAGGTCATTGTTTTTGAAGTTCCCGAGCACGACTACAGGCCATGTCCCGCATGCGATTTCTGATCTACCCGGAGCCGGGGGGCGCGCTGCCTGTGCATGTGGATCTGCCGCGCACCGACGCGAGCCTCCGCAGCTTGCCTTGCAGATCCCGCATGTGCGGCTGTGCGGCTGTGCGGCTGTGCGGCTGTGTGTGTGTGTGTGTCGGTGTGTCGGTGTGTCGGTGTGTCTGTGTGTCTGTGTGTCTGTGTGTCTGTGTGTCTGTGTGTCTGTGTGTCTGTGTGTCTGTGTGTCTGTGTGTCTGTGTGTCTGTGTGTCCGTGTGTCTGTGTGTCTGTGTTTTGGAGCTTTGGTTTTTGGTTTTCCTTTCTTTTTTAGGTTTTGGGTTAGTTTTGAAGGGTTGGTTTTGGGTTAGTTTTTGGAGTTGGCATTTTTGGGGTTAGCTTAGGGAGACTATGGTTTTCGGATTTGTTTTTTCGGTTTTGGGGTTGGTTTAAGGTTGGTTTAAAGGAAACCCACCATTTTGGGGTTCCCCTATTTGGACACACATACACATATGCCTCGACAAATGACAACAAGCAGAACCGATCTGGGGGCTAAACGAGGTTGTACTGAGGGGTCCAGTTTGGGAATGTTATTTTTTACCCAGATACGTGGCCTTTTAGTTTCGGGATGACTGCTCGCAAGACATTCAAATCTTTAAGGTAGAGTTTGAGAGCATGTTCCTGGCAGTGAGACGCTGCTTTGTTGTGCTGGATCTCGGATACTCCTTCAAGTCAATGGCTAGGGTACTCTTAACAACAAGAACAACAACAAAAACAAATCGCTTGGCAAACCAAAGGGGGCCTCACCCCTTTGGTTGGGCCTCCCGATACACGAGAAGACTTCGAGCCAGAAACGGAGCCTCAGTTCCCTCGACAGCTTGAGAGGCTTTCCTTGGACAGTGACATGGAACCTTCGGAGACTTGAAACCCTAAGTAGCGAAGCGCGCTCGACTTCGCCGAGGTAGCACCTACACTTTCCTGCTGTATTTGAGCGACTGTTCTGGTGGCGCGACTACCTTCCTGGAGTCTTGGCACTAAAAGTCGCACTGCTCGTTGAGTTTTTGGAGACCGAGGGATTTGCGGTACACACCAAAAACATGACCTTCCAGGGATCAGCGAACCACGATACATGTTTTTCTCTGAGTTGGTACCCTTTTTAGTAGTTTTCCAGGAACACTAAAGGATCACGTTTTGCAAGGGATTTCCACATTTGCAGGCAATCCCATTGAGGGGTCAGAAACCTTTAGTCTACTTGCCATGGTTGTAAGTTCCTGTGTGAGTTGCAACCGTGGCTACTGCACTACTAGCCCCTTGCCTTTCCAGGAGGGTTTCTCTCGGATTGAGATAGGAGTATGTCTGGACACTATGTGGTTCAACGTGGTGCAGGGAATTGGCCTGACCTTGGCGGAATTCAAGGATGCCTCCTTTAGAATTGTTCACAATATCCTTGATGAACATCCCCCTCGAATTATCCAAGTCCCCTTTTCAGGGATCACCGAACCACCAAGATAGGAAACCTATCATCTTGTGTATGTTGGTCCAAAATCAGCAAGGAATGCTGTACTCAGATTTGTACATCCGGCCATTCGACTATGCCAAGCCTTTGGATTTATTGGTTTTGAAATCGAACAATGTGAGGACCCCTTTTGGCTGGATGGTTGGGACCATGTAGAACGTGGTTAAAACCAGAAATATACATGGTTCCCAAGCACGTGCTGACTACGTGGCGCACCCTGCCTCACGTAAGGACCTAGAGTATATTAAATTGATATGAATCATACTTGGCGTTTCAGCATGTTCAAAAAGGGGATTGCCCCAACCCTTGTTGGCTTCACTGTCTTTTTTTTGAAAACAAGGAGTCGAAGAACTTGAGGGAGCTCATTTGGGAGGGTGAGCCAGGAGTCCTTGCCCGGGGACGCCCTGCTGGCACCCTCCGGCGGCGTGGCTGCGGACGACGCATTTTCCCGGCGCCCGGTGGCGGCGGTGGAACCGCGGAGAGGACGGCTGCTGCTGATGCCGCACGCGTGTCCACACCTGGCGGCGCCGGTGGTGCAGGTGCCCAAGGCCCGGACTGGAGATTTGACGATTGGGGTCGCCCCTTTTCAGATACGAAAGACTTCCATTTCACCTCGGAAGAGATGGTTCTTTTCCTTTTTTGGTCTTGAAGGGAATCTGGCCCTACGGGGCATACCTATATTTTTTCCAGGGGGCTTCAGCAAATGGAAGAATATGGAACAGAATCAGAGTTGAAAATGCAGGAGGGCGATGCTAAGAGTCAAAGACACCAGTTCGCAGAACTTCGTAGAGCCCTCCATCCCTTCGCAGAATGCTCTTGGGGCTCGTGCAAAATGCCCCTTACCTTTTTCAGCTTTCCACTGACCCCCTGGTTCGCACTGACCCCTGGTGGGTTCGCAGAAGTTCGCGACACCCTTTTTTGCACATTTGCAAAACTAAGTTCGCAGAAGGTGCCGCCTTTGCTTTCAACAGAGTTTTTCCTCTTAGAATTTCTGAATATGTTTTTGGAGTAATTGCCCCACATGTCGGCCAAGAAAAGAGTAACTGCTTCCCTTCAGATTGACGTGGAACTTAGAGAAGGGTCTTGCAAAGGAGATTCCTCCGAATAGGATGGATTTGGGGGTTCCAGGTGAATATGCAATGTTTTGACATGCCATGATTCGAGTGCGCGTGTCTTTCTGAGGATACCAGTTTTAGTCTCAACGGGAAACCAAAAGGACACGTCCAATAGGGGACCTCCAACTTGATACATGGCCATTTGAGTCATCAATTGCCAGACTTAGGGTCTGGTTCTGGGGAAGGGGTGGAGGGTTTGTGGGGGGGGGGGGGCGGGGGCGTGGAATGTTGGCTCCATGGGTTTGTTACCAAGTTACGTGGAACAGTGGTACCTTAATTCCCTTTACGGGGAGTGAGCCTCATTCTTGGGTCCGCAGGCTGTGGGGGATATCACCCGAGCTTTTTTTTGTGTCTTTGGTGTTTTTCAAGCGACACCAGAGGAACACCACCTTTTTGAAAAAAGGTGGTCTCCAAGGATGTGTTTGGGGTGTCAGCCCACGAGGTGCTTGTGCGTGGGGAAGTGCTGCCATCGGCTCCCTGCGAGCCCTTCCTGCCGCCGCCTGCCGATGGCTTTCAGACCGAGCTGAGCGCCATCGCGGACGGGGTGCGGACCTGCTTTCCGCAGAAAAGCGGCAGGCGTCATTGGTGCGTGTTTTTGTTGAGGGGTACCCTTTGTGGATATTTAATGTATATATATAGGAAATATGTACATATATATATATATATAATGTATTTTTTTGGAGTTGGTGCCACCCGTGGTGTGGTGGTGGTGGTGGCGGTGGCGGCGGTGTGAAGGTTCACATGGGCACCCCTGCAAAAAAAAGGTGCTTGCAGAATTGCCTTGGTTCAGGTTACGTGTGGATCCGACTCAAATTGTACACCTCCTCCTTCCAGGCGTTCAGTTAAAACTAAGAGGAAACCCCACCACCGCCACCACCACCGCCACCACCACCGCCACCACGGAGAAAGAGGATTTCGTGACCTCCTTTGGGCCTCGGTTCTATGGGTTTCCCTGGCACCGAAATTGGCAGAAGCTGGGCCTCAAAGGCGCCAGGAATCTCAACCCATGGGCCTCAGCCGCTATCTGTTGGGCCCGCAGTCCTCTTGGGCTCGGACCTCCTGTTCGCTTGCAGAGAGGTCACTCATGGCGGTGTCCTTCTTCCCCAAACTCTAAGATGGTTTCCGAAGCCCCCCAAAGAGCAGAGGCGGTGTCCTTCTTCCCCAAAATCCCACAAGAGTATACATGCGGCCACCCCACCCCACCACACCCCACCCCACCCCCACCCCCACCCCCACCCCCACCCCCACCCCCACCCCCACCCCACCCCACCCCACCCCACCCCACCCCACCCCACCCCACCCCACCCCACCCCACCCCACCCCACCCCACCCCACCCCACCCCACGCACCAGCGTATGGCCAAGATCAATCGGTCGCATCTCCGATGTCCCCTGCAGCCTTTCCACTGAGGCCAGGGATCCCGAAGCCTCGGGTCCGCAACTGGATCCTGCAGGCCAAACCGAGAGAGTGGCGGTTGCATTTTTTTTCCGAGGGGCCCCTCTCCCCTGTTTCGTGCCGTTTTTTTTTCAGGGACCGAGCCTCTCCCCTGTTTGGAGGGCCGTATTTCTGGGCTGACTTGTTTTTTTTTTTTGTTGGTGAGTTTGAGGTTGTCAAAGTCGGCTGGGGGTGTATCCCTTTGACTATGGCTCAATTGGGCTGTGAATCCGATCCCTTTCGCCGGACACCAAGCACAGAAGACCTTCATTTCGCAGAATCTCACCCCATTTTTTTTTTTTTGTTGGGGGGGTGTCCCCAAAAGGCAGCATTCGTGTTATGTGTCCTCTTCTTCGGGCCCTTACACAGAATATTATGCATGTTTGGTGTCCTGGCTTGTTTTTCCCTTGAAGCCAAGCGAACGTTTTCCCGTATCCAGCGAGGCACAGAAGGTATTGTCTGGACAGCGGCCACTCGTCGTGGGACGTGCTGTGCTCATGCCGCTTGGCACATGAGGTGCTGGTTTTATGTGACATGCCAGGCTGTGCCACCTTGAGAGGGAATTCGCATCATTTGCCGCTTCTCAAGGGATTTCGTGCGAGTATTGGGGAATGAACCGTTTGGCGTCCCCGTGAAGGAAACCCACAGTTGGATGGTTCCTCGGGGTCAATCCACGTCATTTCCCATTGAGAGCCCTGACAAAGACTCCGAAAGCCGACCGTTGTGGCGTCGCTCCGAGTCAGTCGACGGCCAACCTTTGGAGCTGTTGCTTTCTCCACTCGGTCTTGTTGAAGAAACTGCAACCCAGAAGGCTCATCGATTTGTCGAGTTTGCAGCTCTGAACTTTTATAGAAGGTATCGTCATTTTTGGCCAAGGCCCAAAGAATTTGCAAGTTTCTTCTGGCCAGTCAACTCAGCAGCTTAGGCCATGATTTCCGGGTCCTGTGGCCTGTGGCCCAACCCAATGTGAGCCACTCACAATCTTATCACTGAACTGGTGGTTTCGGGCCCGGGACATGCGGGGGGGACAGGCCCGAGGCCCGGACAGCGCAGGTTTCCTATGTCCTCAGTCATGTGTGCCACTCAAACCTTGACGGATGGTCATCCAGCTGGTAGAAAAGGTCCTTTATAAACGCTACAGTATTCTTACAAAGGAGACCACGAACGGGGTTTTGCCCGTTCACGTGACGCTTGAGATCCCTAGGTGGTCGAGAAGCTTTGCTCTCTACTTCAAGGGCGTGGAGGACCGAAGTTGCTGTCCAGGCCTCGTTTGGCCTCAGTTGGCCTTTGGGCTCAACTTACGTAAGTTTGCCCTGCTCCCCCAACAATCCTCAAGGCTTCTAGACTCCGAATCGTTGCAAAGGCTGGTTGGTGGTTGGTGGTGGGGTGCTTCCAACGCCATTCTCCCAGGGTGTTTCACTTTCGAACAGGTCTGGCGCTTTTTGGATTCGCTCGGCTTCGGAGGCTCCTGTTTCTTGGGATTCGCTTGGGAAATCTATCAGCGCAGAGCCTGTTAGCTGTTTAGGCTTGCAGGGGCCCCTGTTCTGTTGATTTGGGGGTGAGGAAGAGAATCATGGGGCCAGCAGTTGCAGTTGAGGGGTTGTCAGAGGCAGAAGCTGGGAGCGTTTCAAACAATCAGATGGGCGTCATTTGCCTTGCACCTACTTCCCGCTTGAGCTGACGTTGATGAACCAAAACATGGGGCCAGTTGCAGGATTGTCCGATTTGCTACAACGTGATCCAGCTCACCACGCAAACCATCCCCCGAAAGGCAGGCTAAGCCGCTCGGCCGGCTAAGCCGCTCGGCAGCGAGTTTTATAGTCCTAGTGGACATAGGGCATGCGACAACAGTAGGTCGCCCAGATTATGTTGTCCAGCTGGCTGAGTTTTTGCAGAGCCGCGGTTGAACAGATGTTCGGTTGCCGTAGAGGACAGAGGAGAACCCTCGCCGACGGATGTGTGTGGGACAATTGGCGATCCCTTCTCGTCTCCCCAAAGGCTAAGCAGTTGGCTGAAGCTCACCCCAGACCGAGCCGCTTCGACGGGCGCAGGGGTCACCGGGGTGCACAGGCATCATGGTTGCGGGCATGTTTGGTGGCTGAAGCATCGCTTGGGGCCATGAAAAGGACATGTATCGGTTTCAACTTGGCGGTTTAAACATTCGCTTGCTGGGCATTTTGGAGGATGCACTTTCTGGGTGTGGTGATATTTTGTGGAGACAGGAGCCCCTTCGGGCTTTCTTTTGGATCCGATTTGAGTCGAATCGCCAGGCGTGCCCCACCTGCAAGCACAAGTTCCACGACAAGCCGCGGCCCCAGTCGCAGTGGAGCCCGGCGCTACCTGGTTCAATTGGGCCACAATCAAAACCCGGGTAGATGAAGGTTAGTAAGGGGCAGTCCCAGCCGGAAATAGTTTCGGCCGCCTTTCCAATTCTTGAAGCATGGTTCTGGGTGAACGCCAAATTTTGGCACCGATCGGTTTTGAGCAAGTGACTGAATTGGGCTTGTGGGGCTAGGGCTTTCGAACCATGTTCGAAGGCTCAGTCCACGGGGCTCTCTCCAGTCAGCTCCCCGTGTTACGAGTGGACCGAGCTGGCAGCTGGAAGATTCCGGGGGAGGGCGCGAAGATTCCGGAGCCCCAACCTTGCCACGGCCTCTTCAGAAAGCAAGTAATGTTCTGTTGGGCTATGGGGGATGTGTAGGGGTAAATTCCCTGTTCTGATCCAGGGATTCGATTTTTCCCAGTGGTCAAAAGGCCCAGTTTTGAAAATAATGATGGTTGAACAGTTGCCCACCCTGTCGGAAGGGTTTTGTAAGGGAAGCCGAAGGCACATTGTTGCCATTTGGTGGGAGGTCCAATTCCTATTTTGGGAACCAATTCGTTGAATCTTTTCCAGAAAGCCACGAGTCCCAAAAGAAATCGTTGTCATTTGGTGCATATGGGTACGTGTTAGACGACCCCTCAAATGTTGGCGGTTTTCCTTTTGTCCTTCAAAACAATCAAATAAGGCGTACCCACAAAAACTGGACGCCCACATCTTCCCATTTTGGGAACCGTTGACCAATTTGGGGGGAGGAAGCCAGGCTTCGGGGCAGTCATGGGCAGTCGGCTTGGCCGTCGTCTCGCTGAGGTGCCTCTACCAATGGTTCAGGACCTCATCCAAGACCACGTGCCCCTTGTGCAACCAACCGCAGGGAGCTCAAGGATCGAGGCGACTCGACAAGGGATGCAGATGATCTCCGCATGTGGGAACCGTCTTCTTGCCTTTTGCTCAGCAAGGAATGAGAAATGGAACGAACCTGAAATTCCCCGATAAATAGGAAGCCACCAGTTGGATGGTTAGGGGTCATGTCCTGATTCCCTCCAGCAAGTCTTCCTTGCCACGGTGGCCTCCCCCCTTTTCCGGTGGATGCCCTTAATATTGCAAGTACATCAACCACAAACTATGGGAATTGACATGGTTTATCTTGGTCTTTATTTGTAACATTTAGGGCATCCACCACACTGTGGACATGTCCTGCACAGTTTGGTAGGTCTGTTTTCCCTTTCGACTAATCTGGATCGCTCGAGGTTTTGAGCGGCACTGGGCATAAATCGCGCGGCGCTCAGAATTCGGAAGGCTCCTGAATCTGAGTCACGGGTGTGTGTTAAGATAGGGGACTGCAAAAAAAAAGTCTTTCCTTTGGTGTCGCTTTTCAGCCACGAACATACACAGGCACTTGGCAGGTTGTCAACAGAATGGCCCCTTCTTACACCCTGGCACGAGACACTCCCATGTTCATCTCTTTGGGGATTTGTCAATCTCACTGGAATTCAATCAGAGTTTCGCATTGAGGACGCAGGGGTTCAGGCCAGCAGTGCTTTAGCGTCTTTTTGTTTCGCCTCGGTGTCTTCCGATGGCAAAGAGAGAACCGCGTTTGCCTGTGGGCTCAGTTGTTCAGTGGCATCCGTTAAATCCCTTCTGTTGGGCGGGCTCCCCACAAAATCAGGTCAACTCTAAAAAGGCATCCCTTTTTCTACCAGGGTGACTGAACGACCCGGCGGATAAGGCCAATCTTGGCTCGGCATTGAGGTGCTGTTTTCGTGGACAGGCCCGCGGTCGCTCGCAGGAGTTTTCCGAACGGGGCAGAGGTCTGCACGGGCAGACGCATTTGGTGGTCACGACCTTCAGAATCCCACAAGGTGTTCTTCTATTTCCATTTTAATGTTCACTGAATGTTGATCAAGTTCTGAAGATATAGTTGTCAGTTTAGAGAACGCCCAATTTTGGGCACGTCCCAATTTTGGTGGGGCACTCCACGCCCCGCCTTTCGAAGAACTTCAGCCTTCGGCCGGGTCGGAGCCGCCGAGTGCTGTACAGCTGGCACCCGCGCGTGTAAAAATAACACGAGCGCGCGATGCTGCTGGGGTGTGTGGTAGCATTTTGAGCTGTTCTTAAACACATCCATGGTCGCACCATGGGGGTGATTTTGAGGATGTTCTCAATACGGTGGGAAAACGCTTTAACGCCCCAGAAGAGGTAATTTTGAGGGTGTGAGACCCAGTGGGTTTTGTTCAGCCAGGAGTGTTCGACTTGTTTTGGAGAGGCACATCCTTTCAACACAGAGGGTGATGGCCCTTTTAGAGTCTCCGATGGCCTCAAAACCCGGAACTGGCGACCGAAATTCTAGGCATGCACTTCCTGCCATGAAGGTCGGGGGGGGGGGTGCAAAACTTGATTTGTGATCAACACCGCTCAACACAAGTTGAGGGTCAAAACACTGCACCGACCCTAAAGATTGGTTTCTGTTTGGTGTCCCTATAGTTTTTTGGGCAGGTCCATCCGGATCGAGGTCCATTCGAACCCCTGTAAAGTGTATGGGTGTATGCGTGGAATTTTCCCAACCCACACCGATGCGTTTTTGGGCAGGTCCATCCTTTGTGTGTGTGTGTGCGTATCCTCCTTGAGTCCTTGTATGTCCCTCTCTGGTTGTTTGAACATCTCCCTGTCTGGACCAACGGCCAACGATTTTCTGTTTTGGTGGATGTTAGGGACATTAAAGGGAACCTTGCCCTGGCTTCGTGTCCTAATTCCGAGGTTGGCATTGCGTTGGAGGACGGATCCCTAACCTGCTTTCAGGGCCCAAGCAGGTAGAATGGAGGTCATTTGGGTGGGAAAGGGTCCGCAATAAAGCTGGGTATGTGACACGGATTGGACCCCCCCCTTTACCACGGTCAAAAGGCGCCTTGTGGGTGAGTCAACTGAACTGGTACATGCCTTGCAGCGTATGGTCCAAGTCCAAAGCCCTTCCCGGCCATGGTGATGGTGAAGCCTGTCCAGAGATGGGCTCCCCGTGCGCCTCAGAAGGCCCAACCAAGTGAAGTGAAGGACTCGCCGGCCGTTTTTTGGCACAGACCTGGAACCCGGCGATTTCGGTCTCCGGTTAGAAACCTCGATCCTCCACTTCCACATTTTCCAAATGGGTTTGTGATTCTGTGAGGGTGCCTTTTTCAGGCTGGTGTCAAGTTGGAAACCAAGCGTTGGAAACGGTCAATTTGGCTGGTTTCCTATTTTGACGCACACCCAGCTTTGCAACGCGCCTTGCTTTCCGCATTAAACCCTGGGCCTGAATCTAGAAGATTGTTCAGATGGGCTTTGTCTCAAATTGGGATATCGAGTTTGGGGGCGGCGGGAAATTGGTCGTTTTGATTTCCCTTGGTTTCCGATTCAACAAGCAAAACAGCATTCCAAAGAAGACCCATTCCCAGCGCATCCCAAGGTTGGTGTTTTTCTGGTTGTTTTCCCTTCAAAACAGCCCAGCAAGCAAAGACATATATATATATATACACTGTATGTCATGATATGTAGAAAGCAGGACCAAAAGAGTAGCCACAAAATCAGCCCAAAGATTCCAACAACATCAACCCCGTCAACAGCCTTCCGGAACCTCGTCTGACCATCTATCTGACCGGATCGAACCACTTTGGAGCCTATTTGGGCGACCACATGCGCGCAGGTCATGCCAGTGAAGCGGGTGGTCCAGAAGGCTCCGAAGGGAGCAGGGACTCTTGTGCTGCACCCGTATTGGAGCGAGTGTAGTACTTGGATGTTCATCCCATTTAGAAAAGAAGTTGTATCCTTGCTTATGAATGGGACAGGAGAGCAGAAGACGCTTCCAAAAAAGGCTCGGCTAGTGATTGCCCCAAGTGAAGATCACGACACCCCTTGCCAGGCCCAGGATTACCCTTGCTGAAACGTTTTCCAATCGTGGGAAGTGGACCTTTTGAAGAGAGTTGCAGTTGTCGAACGCCCTCCTCTCCACTTCCGTGATTCTTGAAATGCGGGTGTCTGTGTGTGCTCTTTCATTCTTTCAAAGGATCCTGGGTTTATTGACCCTCAACCTCTTGTTTTTGACCCATAAGCCACAAAGTAAAATAGAGATTTCGGGTTGAAGTCGTCTCCTTTCTGTTGCAACAAGTCCGACTCAATTCCTGATCACTTCCTTTGGGGGCTGTCACCTTTGCGATTCACTGAGGCATGGCTGGAGCACCGGTGTTGCATTGAGGGTTCTTCAAGGCAAACAACCCATAGGAACAGAAGGAACCCATCAGCCAAGGGGTCCGCCTCCATGCCGATAAATTCGGAGATCGGAACCCCAAAAAAATCCGAGGATTTTCCCAGGTGATCTGGTTGTGTGTGGGTTTTTCCCCCAAGACGGGAAGGCCTGTCAAGAAGGCATCAAGGTGATCACCTTTGAATTGTGCCCTTCCTTGAGGTTTATGTTTTTTCGGATGTCACCCTTTTTTGAAGTTTCCTGAAATGGACACCACATGAAACACATTTGTTTGTGTGGGTTCCCCACTTGGAGACAAACGCAAATGGGTTGACTTTCCTTTTGGGAGCCACCTCCCCCCCAGTCCCCAAATCAAAAGAGCTGCTTGAATAGATGGTTCTACCTGGTTTCAAGGAGATGAAGACCTTCCTGAACCATGTTGGCAAAGCCAAACAGTCAGCTCGGGCTTGGGCACTGCTGGCATTTCCTCCCGGCCATGGGGCACCACAATCAGTGAAGAAGCCATGACGAATCCGAGCGCTTTGCATCCCAAAACATGCTCTTAAGGCGGACCCATTCAAACATAAGTTCCCGCCAACACATTCATGCAGATATAACTACGAGGGAATCCAACATTCTAGGTCTCCCTCTGACAGTGTCTAAGGGGGAACCACTCTTAGTCGCATACGTCGCTCTGGGTGTCTCTTTTGTTGAGGGTATGTACCCGTTTCGTGGTCGGTTTAAAATGGAAACCAAAAGAACACCAGACTTCGTTTTGGGGTTCCATATCCCAGTTTGAGACAAACAATCTGTACCCCAATCTTGATGCAACCATTTGCCTTTTTCAAACCCAAAGAGCTTTCACTTCTGGGCTTCAATCAAGAGTTCGGACCTTTCACTTTAGTCTGTCCGGGCAAGATGGAAGAATACGAGAAGCAAAACAACCGCTTGCACTTTACGTTGCAGCTACCTATGTACCTCCTGGGTACATGCGGAACAACATAGATTATATACCTGTTATGTGTCCCTTGTATTGGTAACGCCCCCAGTTAAGCCCCCGCGAGCCCTCGTGACCAGGTTTGTAAGTATTTCGCTAATCCCTTCGCTCTCTACTTAAAGGGGCAGAATGAGTAAGTGGTCAGCAACCAAGGTTGCAAGTCCCCAGGGACCTGCAACCATGGTGAGTGGGTTATGACCCTGGCTAATCAAATTAAATTTATTCAGTAGCCCCTCTAGCAGTGCCTGGATGTGGCTCAAAGAAAATACGGTGCTCACTTGTGGCCCCTTGGAACCAAAGACCAAACCGGTTTGCCCCTCTTCAATTTGGAGCCTGAGGAAGGGCGGGTCATGGGTATTCATCCCGGCCGGCCAACCTGTGGATACGGCCCTGAGATCCTCTGCTGCACGAGGTCGCTTCAGTGTATTCCAAAAAGGGCCCCGCCTTGTTGGAACCAGCGGGAAGTACGGAATTGTTGGGTCCCCCTATTTTGAGACATCCCCCCAGGTAGATGATATTATTATTGCTTGATTCTTTTTAAACAGACATGCCCTTTCCGTGTTCTCTTTGTGGTTTGCCGAAAAGATGGATCCCTGGACAAAATAGGTAAGTTGCCACTTGCTAGACAAGTGACCCAAGAATGGGTGCCCCTTTCAAGCCGACAATTCGGACGCTTTCTTTCTGAACAACCTTCTTTCTGAACTTATTTGTGTGCTTCGCGTATTGAAAATCATGACCAAATACAGTTGTACCAGCAATTGATATGGCTCCTGGGTTACTGCATACACTGGGAGATCTTTGGAGCCGTTAGGGGGAATGTCAACTTGAACTAAATCCTAGAGTCCTAGAGGAATCTGCCGACGGAGTACTTTCCTATTGTAAGGGGCTTGCCCACCGCTGATTCGTTGATTGGTATGGCCCACTCGCTTGGCATTACACCTGCAGGGTAAAATTTTGGCGCGGTGCAAAATTATAGTTGTGTATGACAAATGTGGGAGGCACATGGGGGACTCACTAGATGTCCCATGAAGACCCGCGCGCACGAACCCGAGTTTTCCCATGAGTGCCGGAACCGAAGGCATATTTTGGCCGTGGCTCAGATGACAACAGTTAGATGCTGATTGGGAGCCACGGATTCGAGTCATTGCAGCCGAATAGTAACTCTTCGTGACCAATATGAACAATCCCGGGCCATCGCTTCGCATCCCGTGGCTTTGAACCAATCACTGACTTCCTGAGTTCCTGGGCTTGAGACTTTTCTGGGAAGGCCATTTTGGCGGTGAATCGAAAAATCGGTTTACGTGTTTTGGCCAATCAACTCGGGAAGTGAAAACAATATGGATACGGTCCTTTGAGGAGGGAAAGGTCAGCGAGCGCTTCAGAAGCCACTTGGCTGCGCGCAGGCTTCCGTCTCGTTTCGTTCAGACCTGGCCTTTCGGTTTCCAGCTAGTGAGCTGGAAACCCTGGTCTGTGCTAGGCAAAACGCGTTTTCGAAGCGTTTTGCCATTCGCCGTTCAAGCATGACACATTTTTGGGGAGAGCTTTGGACAGCCATGGAATGTACGGTCAAATCACCCAGCTTGGGGTTGGTGGGGATCACCGGTCACCGTAAGCATCCCCAGGAGCCAGTGCCATGTTTGGCGCAAGTTTTGACCATGGCACATATGAACAACTGACAAAAGCATAGTCTACTTTCGTTTTGGGGGAGGACAAGAAGGTGGACAACACAAACTGCCACAAAGTTTCTCCATGCGAACCGGCGGACCGGCTCCAATTTATCCTCCCTAGTTTCATGATTTTGCAGAATGCAACTCACCTTGTAACTTTCAGGACACGTTTTGGCTCCATTTCTTACCAAGCCGTTGTCGCGCGCTTTGACTCGATCCGTTTGGCCGCGTCTTTTGCGCAGCTTACTAAGGCAGCCATCCAAGTACGAGGAGAAGCTGCGGGCCACTGACCCCACACTCAAGGCGAGGAGCCATGACTTTCCAGCACTGTATTTAACTTCCATTTGCTGAAATGAATCTTATTTTCCCCTGTTGGTTTTAAAGGGAACCTATGACTACTGGACATTTCACATCTTTTTGTCCAGGGGACTGAAGCAAACTAATTGAGATTCACCAAATTGAGATTCTTGGTGACTCTTAGGGACATTCAGGACCATGGACCATTCGTGACCTTCCATGGCTTGGCTCCGAATCCGAATCCGTGGACTGAGCCAGAATCACCAAAGTAGGCAAAGGAGGGACATTCCCCTTGCAACAAAGTTTGGTGCGGGGACCCTCTTCCAACACTCATGGAAGTGGACGTTTTCGGGCCTTGAAAAAGGAGATGGTAGTTTTCCAACATCCTTCAATCGTGCACTTCCATGATTGCTGTCAAAGGGGCTGGGTATCCACCCTGTTCATTGGTTGCCACGGGTTTTGGATATCCTCCTTCACTAGGTTTTGATTGTCACACACATGGTTTTGCAATGTGAAGTCTGCTTGGCCAGCGTGTGCAGGTATGGCTTCTTAGCTGCACTGTGCATCTCTGAAGAAAGCACTTGCCCCATTCTTCCCGAGTTCAAATCTTTCAGAAGAGCCTCAACACCAAGGGCAATCAGCCGGTGCTTGAAACAAACACATTGGTCAGAACGGGAATCAACCCTTATGACTAATAGTGCAAAATGCAAACTGGGTTGTCTCACAATGCATTTTTTTTCCGTTGACGTTTGGACCGGAGTCACATGAAGCGCCCCCGTCGCTTTTTTCGTTTGCATTTTCCCGGAAGCATTGTGAAGGGCTCTTCTAAGAGCGGCTGCAGATTTCACCTGCCATCGTGTCATGCCAACTTTTCGAGAGTTACTTCACCTGCCAACTTCACCTGCCAACTTCTCGAGAGTTGCTTCACCTGCCAACTTCACCTGCCAACTTCTCATGCCATACTTCACCTGCCAACTTCTCATGCTAACTTGTACGGCATACTTCACATGCCCACTTTTAGAGAGTTACTTCACCTGCCAGCTTCTCGTGCCCGACGGGAGCTTACGAAACGTACCCTTTTGCGGGGATTGTGCGTGTCGGATCCCCCCCCCTGTGGCGCCTTGCGACGCTGTGGCGCCGGCGAATGTGTCCTGGTCTCGGCGAACCGTTCTGCAGAGATAGTGCGTGTCGGAGCGCTCTCGCTGTGATGCCGTACGAATTTGCATTGACCTTTGCGTACCCTCTGTGGAGATCGTGCGTGTCGGATCGCTCTCGCTGTGGCGCCTTGCGAATTTGAACCCGCTGCGGAGATCGTGCATGTCGAATCGCTCTCACTGTGGCGCCACGCGAGTTTGTCTTGACCTCGGCGAACTTTCTGCAGAGATCGTGCGTGTCGAAGCGCACTTGCGGCGGCCCCGCGCGAATTTGGTCTTGACTTCGGCGAAGCTTCTCTGCGGAGAGCGCTCTCTCTGTGGCCCGTGCGAATTTTCTGACATTTGCTGCTCGTGAAATGGCCTTTGGACGTTGTCTCGTGGTTCGCGTGGTCGTAGGCTCGATTCCCCCCTGGTCCGCAACCGTTCCGGCTCGAAAATCGTACCTTTCAAGATCTTTCAAGTATCAAAGTACACGGAAACTGTGCTCCCGTAGTTCTGGCTGCGCCGGCCGCAAACTTCACCTGCCAACGTCACCTGCCAACTTTTCGACAGTTGCTTCACCTGCCAACTTCTCGTGCCAACTTTTTGAGACTTACTCCACCTTTCTCCCGCCAACATTTCGAGAGTTACTTCACCTGCCAACTTCTCATGCCAGCTTTTCGAGAATTACGTCGCCTGCCAACTTCTCATGCCAACTTTTCAAGACTTTCTTTCACACCTGCCAACTTCTCTTGCAATCTGTTCGAGAGTTACTTCACGTGCCAACTTTTCGAGAGTTACTTTACCTGCCAACTTTGCCTGCCAACTTTTGGAGAGTTACTTCACCTGCCAACTTCTCCAGCCAGCTTTTCGAGAGTTACTTCACCTGCCCACTTCACCTTTTCGAGAATTACTTCACCTGCCAACGTTGCCTGCCAACTTTTTAAGAGGTACGTCAGCTGCCAACTTCGCCTGCCAACTTTTTGAGACTTTCCTTTTCAAGAGCTACTTCGCCTTCCAACTTCTCCTGTCAACTTTTCGAGAGTTACTTCACCTGTGTCAACTTCTCAGGCCAACTTTGTTTTTCGATTTTCGAGTGTTGCTTCACCTGCCAACGTCTCGTGCCAACTTTTGGAGCGTTACTTCACCTGCCAACTTTGCCTGCCTTCTTTTCAAGAGCTACTTCACCTGCCAACTGCGCCTGCCAACTTTTTGAGAGTTACTTCACGTGCCAACTTCTCATGCCAACTTTTCGAGACTTACTCCATTTTTCTCCTGGCAACATTTCGAGAGTTACTTCACCTGTCAACTTCTCACGCCAACTTTTCGATTTTCGAGTGTTGCTTCACCTGCCAACGTCTCGTGCCAACTTTTGGAGCGTTACTTCACCTGCCAAATTCGCCTGCCAATTTTTGGAGAGTTGGGGAGATCTGAGGATCGGCGGCTTGTCAGCGGACACCACCTGGAAGGATTTGGAGAACCACTTCGCCACGGTGGCAAAGCCAGCCATAACTGCGCCTTCAAACTGAATTCGGGTCGCGCACCAAATGGCCGGTTTTCATTCTGCTGCCTTTGGCTTTCTTGGTATTTCTTGGTGGCTGCCTCCTGCAAAGAAGGTGGTTTCGCAGGTGACAATGTCGCACTTTGTCCAAGACTATCTGTTTGTTTCTGGGTTAGCCACGCTTATGTTGGAGGTTGGGCCCTTGGCAGCGGCACTCGGGCTCCCAGAAAGGCACCTGAACGTCAAAGCCCCCCATCTTTGGTCTTTAACCTCCAGCTTCTTATCACCACTCCTGAAAAGAGGAGCCAACCTGGCCCTTGCAACAAGCAGACCACGCTGGTTTGAGGGCCGCTGCTCAGGCGGGCAATGTAAACCTCCGGCTTTCGAACGCGAAACCAGTTGCGCTGGCTTGTGGTGCGGCCAGGACTGGATCACACCGCTACTGACAAGATTCAACCGAAGGTCATTCCTGATTCTTCAGGCATGCAATCAATCCATTGATGGAATTCTCTGCTTCGAGGCCTCACACCTGCATCCTATGGAGCTATGAACATGCCCGCAATCCTTCTGTGAAATGTGAAGCAGCCGGTGCTCGCAGGAAGGTGGGAGCCGAGCAGCGCTTGGAAGGGCGCTAAGGATGCACAGCACGTCCTTGACATCTTCAAAGCTGAATGGAGCCATGAACAACTTGCCAGCCACGTGTCCTCTCTTCCCAGATGAGAACTTCACGAAGCAGTACTGGGATTGTTTACTCTCCAGGACCCAGTCCCATCAAGAAGCTGAAGCGTCGGGCGTCTATGGATGGATCGTGTGCTGCCATCCCGAATACGCATTCGCACGCTACTGCCCGAATCTTCTGCCCCATGCCGAAAGACCCGATTGGTGAACTTCCTGCTCCGTCTGATGACCACACTTCTGGGACCTTGCAGGTTTAACCCTTTGCCTCGGCTTCCACAGCATGTCTAGGTGCGCCCACTTAAATTGTGTCCGCGCTGTCGAAACCTGAATGTTTTGTGCGGAGCAACCCGGAGACACTCCGTGCCCCGTGGACTTTTGGGTTCCCAGGCTCACCTTGGAAAACTTTGGCACACCGAGAAGAAGCGGGGGGGCCTTCAAGATGAGCTACCCATGGGAGGAATCTCATGTTCGATCCCTTTTTCATGGCAAAAAATCCTGGAGTACCGTGCGAATTTTTGTTTGGTTGCTTGGCTAAGCAAGACGTGCCTAAAATAATGCTTTGTCCTGGAGATTCAAACACCCGGGCGTTTTGGGAATCGCTACGATTGGAGGAAAGCTGGGCGTTCTAGTACGAACCGCTGGAAGACTAGTACGAAGGCCGGCATGTAAGGTGCTGCCGGCCGTTTGGAGGATATTTGAGCCAACAAGATCTGACATCATATCAATATAGTTTCCTTTGTCGGTGCTTGCATTTCCCGTTGCAAGCATGACCCTACATCGGTCCCCAATCAGGGCATGCTTTTGAGCGGGCAGTGCTGCTTTTGAGCGGGCAGTGCACGCAAACAAACCCAATTGACCCACTTTTTGGGATTTGCGCTCGTTTGCGGTTTTTTTGCGGGTGTTTTGCGGGTTTTCCAAAAGTGGTACGAACAAAGAGCATTTCTCACCCGAAGCATGTTTAGACTAGACTTGCTCCGCTTTGCGCACCACTCCCCCGCACAGCTAGGATTGAAGGGTGTTGATGGAGGGAAGGATTTGAAGGGTTGTCGAGTTTAAAAGTTTCAGAAGATTCGAAAATCAGGTTTAGTGGGCAACATCAAGCTGAATGAGAGAGAAAGACCTGTGCAAGAAGGAAATACCCAATAATTCCAATTTCTAGGAGTCTTAAAAGTCGTTTTGCGGTAAAAATGACACGAAACAGGCAAACGCAATACAATGACCAAACCGCCTACCTTTTTCTAGTCGTTTGAAGCTGCAGGGTCGTCAAAAAAAGTCTGGAGTAACCCGATTGCTGTTTTCGGTTGCTTGGCGTGGGTGGCAATTTTGTGCCTAAAGCAATGCTGGGCAATTCAGTGCTTTGAATGTGAAATTTGACCAAGACGGGCACCTCCGACTAAGTGCGGGGCACTTTCTGCAAACTCCATTCAAAAGCCGAAAATCAACGATTGCGATGTAAAGGACCATCGTAGCCCGTGCGGAAGCAGACCGGTTCCTGTTCACAGTGAGACTGCAAACGAGCAAGTCGGGTGCTTTTGCACTCCGCTGAAAAGGCAGGCTACCGGTGATGTCCCCCCGGAATGACGTCACTCTTTGCTACCAGCCAAAATCAAATACTCCTTGGGAGTGATGGCCAAAAGCTTCCACTAGGGAAGCGGCCAGCGCAGCCTGGCTCAAGAGGGTCACGATTTACAACGTGGCAAAGCGCAGAGCCGGCGAACGCTCCCAACGCGGAAGGCTCTGACTAAACGAGAACCCATCGCATCAGAGATGCCTTTGGGAAAAGCCAAACAGGGTGGCCTCCACAAAAGATAGGCCGACAGAGACACATTGCCTTTTTTTGGGGGCGCCCTTTTAAATCAGAGTAGTATTTTGCGGGGTCTTTTTCCTTTTAGCGCGGATCTAAGGACATTATGAAGAAAGGCACAGCTGTGGTCGCCTACAAGACCGTAGAAGACGTGGAGGACTCGCATGTTGTCGCTGCGCAGCTCATGAAGTTTGGTCACAATCCATTTGGGAGACTGGGGAGCTCACTCAGTTCCTCAGGGACTTGCTGAAACTATCATGTCTTTGTAGGCAGTCAGTTTGAAAGCACCCCTTTACCTTACCTGGTAAAGCCTTACCTCTTAAAAACACAACTTTTCAACTTTTTGGGTAACATGGGCTATATGTATGTAAAAGATTAACTTCCCCAGGGCTTGGAGTTTTAAGGGGTACGTTACTTGGTGTTGGCAGGGATGGCCATCGAATTATTCATAGGGGTTCTAAACAACTCATGTATCGATTCCTCTTGTGGGGGAACTGTACGCAATCACTTGCTGCTGGTACACTGTACACCCCCCGACAGCCATTTTGCAGATGCGACCGACAAACTTTGCGCATGTGGGTGGGTCTTAAAATCGGGGAACCCTTAAAGTAGATGGTTTCCCTTTGGTTTCCCTTTGGATCCCCCCTTGAGACCCCACAAAGGGCAGCCCCACGAAGTGGGTCTTTGGATAGCCACCAGGAAGCCAAAGCCTTCAAGCCGCGTCCGTGTTCGGACACATTCTGGGTGTTGCTCCGAGGGAACCCTTTGGCTCAAAAGGGAACTGGAAGCCTACCTGGCATTTCTTGCTCCGGCTCATTGTGAGAGCCGATCGCTCGAGCGGGTCCGACTCGACCCGTCGACCCGAACCCAGACCGCCGTGGCCTCCATGAATGGCACAGAGCTGAAGGGCAATGTCATAGAGGTGGATGTGCCGCCACCTGAGACGGTCCGAATTCGTCCGTTTCTGACCCGCAGCAATCATGTTTTTGGTTGCCCATGCGCAAGGCAAATTGGAGTTTAAGCAACAGGTTGGGGTGGGAAATCTGGGTCCTTCCAACATGTTTTATTTCAGTCCTTTTTCCTTTCTCCTTTCTCGAGTCAGATGGCTGTTTTCCGGGTTGTATTGTTCATAAGGGCTGTTGTAATAATTCAAAGTGGTTTGGGGGGAACCCGATTTGTTTTCTTCGGATTTCCCCGCTCGTTTTCTGTATTTTTTTCCTCCAATCCCAGAAAGAAACAAATTTACGTGGAGCCGGGTGGACTTGGGAGGTGTTCCCCGCCTAAACTTCTCCATTGTTCCTGGGAGAAAAATACCAGGGGGATGCCACGAATCAGAGCCAACTACACCACAAAACCCGTTAAATTTCGCGCCAAGCTACTGCCTTCCAACTTGTTTCCCTTGCAAGACAAGCATGTCGGCTCAAGGCGGCCTGGTTTTCTTGTGCCACCCGTCGCTTGCTCGACTGAGGTGGGTTCAGCAGCCAAAGACACAGAAGCCAATTGCGGCCAAGAAGCTGAGACTCCTCCGCATTCATGTCAGCGCAGAAGCTGAGACTCTCTTCCCCCCTTTGGGGTTCCCTGGAGCCAAATCGTGGCCAGACTGCGCGAACTGTTCTTACGTTTGTGACCTTGTGGGTTTCCATTTGCAGGCTGCAAGCTTGGCCAAGAGAGAAGGCCGGCCGGCGAAATTGTTTTTCGACTTGTGTGTGGAGCTCTTTGCTGCCCAAGGCCAGTGAAGAAGGCGCCTATGGTCAAGCAGGCCAAAGCAAAGCCCACGGCCAAGGCAAAGGCGGCGACTGACAAGATGAAGGAGTCCTTGAGCTCAAGACTGTGTCACCTGGGTCCCTCGAAGAAAGAAAACAACAACAGATTAGTTAAACGGGCTTCTGCCAATCTTGTTTTGCTCATCCTTAAAAGCCAAGCTGCTTGAGGTACTTGAAGCGGCGATCGGAACCGTTTTAGCCCACTTAGACATTGGAGGACTTGCAGCTATGGCAAGTGGGTTGTAGCCATGGTTACTGCACACCTACTTGACGTACCCTATGGCCCCATACGGTCAGAATTATGATCCAGACTCTTGCGGGGGTCCCGATTTGGATACCCATCACCTTTTGGTGGCCGCACCTGTTTGAGTTTCACTTTGGCGGAGTGATGTTTCAAGGGAAGGGATATGAAAAACCCAATTTGACAATCCCGTTTCATGACCCTACCTTGAGATGTTGTCCTGTTCAAAGGTACAGCAAGACTTCGGTGCTCCTTCCCTTGGGTGTTACGCACGGGGCTTCCCTTTGTGATGGTTCTTTTTCCAATAGGGATCAGGATTCACCATCTCTCCATTTTGAACATCGCGTTTCATCAATTGGAAGTCATCAGTTGCGTCCAGCCCCAAACGCGCAATCTCTAGCTAGCTGATGCAGTGGGCAAATCAGACCCAAAAGCAAATTCCGCCTGGTGGGGAATTAAGAGTTCAAGGACTCTTAGCTGGGCACCTGAGTTTCTCAGATTTCTCTTTGGTTTCTGTTACCCAAGAGAGGGCTCAGGTTTTGTTCTCCCCAAGCGGATCCGGTTAAGTTTGCAGCTGACTGTTTGATGCGCGCATCGCATAAGAAAGCTTTGGGCTTTGTTGCTCAGAACACGGCTTCCCTTGTCAAGAACCCAAAGAGGAGCTTTTTGAAACATGACAACAAATAAATCGAAGCGACGTGTCCCCGAAGTGACAACACTAAATCAGCACTTCAGGTTGCGGTGATGACGCTGGCACTTAGGATGCAATCAATAGTTACACTCCTTCTAGATGAACAGGGAGCCCAAAAGGGAGCCAAGGAGATATACATGGCGTCTTTTGGGGTTCCATGTTGATCCGCGTGCCCGGACTCCGGACAGGACGGCCATGTGAGTCGGATTTTTTTCTGAGGGTGACCACCCTTTGCTTCGGTCAAAGCCCCCAAGGACTAGGACACCAGTCGGGGCCCTGGACCCTGCAACTCCACAGTTCCGCAATTCTTCTTTGACAACGTTGGGTTGAATTTGCCGAATTTTAAGGAAGGATCCCCATAATCAAAGGGACCTGAGAAGGGCTGTCCTTCGACACAACCCACCCAAACGACCCTTAGATATTGCCTCAAAAAGGGGCGGTTGGGTCGATTCACTTGGCTTCGGATTGGTTTTCCAGGTTTCCGGTAGATTCCAAGCGGCAGCTTCAGGGTCCAGCGTTTTTTGCTTCCGAATTAGTTCCCCCTTTTGCTTTTTTGGGGTCCCCTTTGTTTGCCACTACCCAGGCAAATATATATATATATATTATATATATATATATATATATTTGCTGGGGTCCTAATTCCAGCCTAGTTTGGTAGAGCCCGAGCGAGGAGAAGCTGGCGGCTTTCTCTGCCTCGCAGAAGGTCTGGGTGGGCGGCCTAACGGAGGCGACGACCTGGTGCCTCGGTGGAGAAATGTCTTCGCTGGGGAGGATGTGGGTTGATCCAAGGGTACCGAAAAATTCATGGGACCAGTCGAAAAGCCAAAAACCATCACCACCAAATGGGGAAAGTGACCCGTGGTCATTTTGGGACCATGAAGATTGATTAACCCTGATGCGTGTGCGTGTGTGTGTGCTTTTGAGTTGGTATCCTTCTAAAGGTTGAGGCAAATCAAAGGAAACCCTGATTCCGTTGTGGGGGGTGCAAATCCCTATTTCGACACAGACGTACGTTCATTTTGAATATCACGAAAAGCTGGGAGGTTGAAGGTTAGTGAGAGGCCAGTCCCAGCTCCTTTAAAAAAGGAAAATTAAAATCGGCCGCCCTCTTAATTCTTTACAGGATTTTTGGTAGACTTATTTAAATATACCAGGTTTTTGTGCCTCTTGATTTTTTTTTTTTTTTTTTAGAAATGTCCAGCAGTCTATGTTCGATTCGGGAGGGAACTGGGGCACTCTCAGCTTCTACAAAGCCAGAGAACTCTCAAACTTTACCTTGTTCAGGGTAGCAAGTGTTGACCATGGCTTTGCGTGATTGGATATCTAGAAACATGGGCAAACAATGCCAGGTGTCTGAGTTTTCTTTTACCAACGAGGTCTCTTTTGTAAATGTTGCAAGGCACACCCGCAACATTTGTTTGGCTCTTGTTGATTTCAAGCGACAGCGTGCCGGCGCTTGAATGTATACGTCCACAAGCGAACCGATGGCCGTTCTCTTGCCACTTGCCGCTTTGGCTGGGTTCTCAGAATTGCAGGCCATATTGGTGAAGCAACCCAGAAACTCTGGCACCTCTTTTGATATTAAATTTTGCGGCTCACTAATTTATGACCCAGAAAAGAACTTCATGGCAGTGTTTTGGGAGCAAAAGGCTAAAGGTAGAACTCTGGGTCGGACCATGGTGAACAAACCAACAGACAAGAGGTTGATACGCGGATTCACAACTAGAAAGGTGTTTACTGAGCCAACGTAAGACTGACTTCCTGAGTTTCTGGACTAACAACCATCACAAGGGTGCTTGAAGGAATCAGACTTTGTCCCACATCTTGGGACTTTAGACGTACGCGCGCCCGCTTGCTACTGGAATTGGGTGTGGTGATTCCTGGAGCTTTATTTGTAACTTCCATTTGCTGAGGAATATTGATTCATGTCCCCTCTTGGTTTTGAGGGGCACTACACATGTTTCTATGTTGTCCAGGGCACTTCAGATGGAATTCTTCATTGCAAGGTGCCTTCTGCAAGAAGACTAGACCAGTAAGATCGAGGACCTGGGTCTATGGTCCCTGGTGGAAGGGGTGGTGAACCCAGCGCAAGGAAAGAGCTGGACACTCACATGGCCAACGTGGCGAAGCCAAAGCTGACGCACGTCTACAGGTCCACAGGCCCGAGTTGCCCGTCGGGTCGCTTGAAACGAAGGAAAGTCCCAATGCTCATTTGGGGGGGTTTCTTGGGTCTCCCGAGTGGAATCCCATTTTTTCGAGTTGCTCAAATTGGGCTCGTTCTTCATTGCCAAACTTAACTGTCCGTTGCGCCCTTTTGGGTTCGCTGTGTGTT
The DNA here is from genome assembly GCA_963377175.1 of Effrenium voratum. Classification (NCBI taxonomy): domain Eukaryota; class Dinophyceae; order Suessiales; family Symbiodiniaceae; genus Effrenium; species Effrenium voratum. Next base: position 184,237 of record CAUJNA010003276.1, read on the forward strand.
TTTCCCCTTCCTTCAGCAAGAGAACATTCTGCAGGGGAAGTCTGGCAAAGTTTCAAAGGGAAACCCCAATAGAGCAAGCCCGCTTTGCGAAGCTGATTGGAAAGGTTCCTTTTGTTCCGAGCCCCCTTTTGGGAGCTCCCCAGAAGCAACGTTCATTGGAGGTTCGTCCAGATTTGGTCAATATATCGGGGGTTCCAACACCTCAAGACAAGATGCACATGGCGATCTTTGGTTGGAACACCCTCACCGAAGCAGGGATATAATTCCCATTGCATTTTCCATACAGGGCTCCAACCTATAACCTATTGAAGTTCATCCACACATGGTGCCAATGTGTGCTCGACCCTTTTCCAGGTTGCACACGAGAGTTGGCCGCAAGTCTCTTCAGCCGCTGTTCCAAGGCGGCCTTGCTACCCTACAAATGGAGGATGGCGGTGTTCTACAACCCCTTGTCAGCTGTGACAGTTCGCCGCGGGGCAATGCCGCAACGACGTTTGAGAGATCTTCGAAGCGTGCTTGTTTGATTTTTCCAGGCCCCCTAGACTCTTTCTGTAATCATGGACGAGCTCCGAATTTCGGAAAGTAGCCTTCCCACATCTTGGGATCGTCAGCCTCCATGATGGAGGGTGGATGTTCCCTGGAGAGCATGCTCCGGCATATTTCCCCTTTGCCCATTTGCTGTGCCAGGCGTCGTAGCACCTCGGCTTCAACTGAAGAGGTTACACATCGAAATGGCTGCACATGAGGAGTTGATTCTAGGGTTGGTTGCGAACCTTGGTCCCCTTTCAAAGGGAAGCCCCAAGAGGAAGCATCCTTGTGTGAGCATGTTTTAGGGGCCGGGTGGCTGGCCTGCCGTTGCGAATTTCAGCCATCCTGGCCAGATTCAATTTTGACATTTTGCAGGTTTAAGCCCAGAATATCCTACTGCGCCCCCGAAATACTTATATATATAATATGGCCTGAACAATTGATATCAGAAGAAAGGCAAAGCTCAACCCCGGAGTGAGAGGTCCAACCTGCGCCTGGGATGGATCCGAGGTGTATGAGTCAGAGGAGGACGTGACCACCGCGATCTCTTTGTTGGATGGCTCTGAGTTGAACGGCAACGTGTGCCTCGATTTCGACAAGCATGAACAACTCTGCTAGATTTTAAACCCTCAACCCGCCTGAAAAGTGTCTTCCGAAACCCGCCAAATAACACAACCAATTTTTGGGAGTTCAAGACACAAACAGTTTGGGAACATGAAGGGACCCGCAAGATCTCCGCTGGGTCCCTTGAAACTAGAAGGGTTCAATTGGGGGATGGAGATCTCCATATTGAGCCATTTCCCGTTTGCGGTTTAAAGTCGAGAAAATGCACTTGGGACACCGCCCCCCGTTGAAAGACGAGAAAACCCCCCTTCCCCTCAAGCTAGGGATACTGATGAGAGGCTTTGCCTCGCTCAAAGGCTGCAGCTGGACGTGTGGACCATGCCAGAGAAGAAGGCGGGGCCTGCCCGGGTGCCAAGTGATTACCTCTCACACTTTCGGGCAGAAATTCATTTAGGTTTTCCAGGCATTCAAGATCATGCTTGTGGAAGACTGGGCTTCAGGGCCACTTTCTGTGATACCAAGTTCAGCCTTTAATTTAAAGAGACACAGTGGTCACAGGGCTAGCCTGCCTGGGTATCAGATACCGTTATTTATCACCAGCTTGAAGATTATGGTGGACCGTTCCTGTGCTCCCAGACTGCAAGAGGAGGTTGCTCCTGAAACTTTTGCAGGGAAAAGTGAGGACCAAAGTTGCCGCTCGGCTGATCTCCGAAGAGGAGCTGGGTATGTGGGGCTTGATCAATTTGCCATTTGGGGCGTCCAGTTTTGACCATCAATGGTCATCACATGTAAAGAACCTTTTGATCAACCCCCATGTGTCAAAACCCCAAACGTGGTAGGTTTCCTTTTGGTTTCCCCCTTAAAACGAGATAAGAACGGTCAGCCCTCAGCAGCAACACACTCAACCTGCAGGAAGCTTGGAGCAGCCTTTTGGAGCTCACACGCGGCAGCCCATGCCTTTTTCACCTTGCTGTAAGGGGAAACCAAAATGGCCATGGTTCAAAACCAATGGTACCGTTTTGGGATAGGTGCACCACCCATTGTAGTCTACTTTAGTGGGGATTGAATCGGATGTTCACTGGGGGTACGATTTGGCTGTTGACCCATCGCCAAAGGAGGGGTACCAGTATTTTTGTGGCGGGAGTCCCCTTCGACACCAAACCCATTTTGGGTTTGTTCGACCCCTGGCCCGGTTCCGAACGGCTGCGAATGGCTCACCTACGGGGACAGCCGGCTCACCATCCTTGGTGCTTTCGGGGCATCTTCAGGGCGGTGGTTCCACGCTCCCAATCGCATTCCGCTTGCCCGTCTTGAACTTCCGGACTGAGGAGGCTTGATTCTGAGCGCTCGAGTGCCCGTCGTGAATGTTGTCGGACCATTGCTGCTTGGCGAAGCGCCTTAATTTTGATGCACGCACGTCTATGAAGTCATCCAAACGCGGAAAAAGGCAGAGAGATGCTTAGAGGGTAACATGTGAGCTGGCTGTCAAAGCTGGGGAGCCCTTGCTAGCCATGTGAGCTGGCATTCACCATGGATTTCGGCACCTTTTCGGGTCCCTTCGAGCAGATTTGTTTCCTCCAAGGGGGAGTGTAAACCAACCAACCAAAGGGCACTTTTTCAGGTCCTTCACCTTCATCCTTTAAAAGTTCTGATTCTTCGTGCAGAATGTCCCCTACACAGTGAACATTCGGAACCACTCGACCCATTGAACAATCTCTGAAGCCTCTTTAGGTCGTAGGTTCAGGCCGAATATGCAAGATTCTACAGTCAATTTGGGTGGCTCAAAATGTCAAGATCTAGGGCAGCTCGGGTTACACGGGTTTTAGTCTATTTACAAAGGTGCCATCATGATTCATGATCTATGTTTTGAGCCACAGCCGTTTGAATTCCCCAACCAAAACCACGACTAGATGGATTTTTGTCGGGTCTTTCTGGCGACGACGGCGCTGACCGAAGCCTTCCCGGCTCCAGAATTCAATGGGGACGTTACCCCGCCCCGCGAAGCGCGCGAGGAGGGGAGAACTGACAGTCACTCAGATGGTGTGTTTCTGCCACATAATGTTGGACCCTCTTTCCCCCCCCTTAGGAGTGGAACCCGTTAGCTGGACCTCCTTACTTTAGTATTGCCAAGGCTGACTCTCAGCTGCCCAGTACTTACGTTAGCATTGCAAATTCTACTTTAGCATTGCCAAGGACCGTTTTTTTCAGCAATCCGCAAAAAATACTCAAGAGGACCCCAAAACAGTCTCATCAAAGAGGATCAGGGCCCCTTGTGGGCAACCCCTTTGTGTGATTGTTTGCCCGTATTTTTGTGTAAAGAAGTTATCTTAAATGTGATGGTGTGGGGGCCAGTCGCAAATTGAACTTCCTAGATGCAAGGCCTTTACCCTTTAGCTGGGAAGAGCTTGGTTAGGTGAACCGCCCTAGAAGTAAAAGGCTAACGCTCGAGCTTCAAAAAAAAGCAACCCAAGAAATCGTTGGACACTAAAGAGGACCCCAAACAGTCACATTGAGGAGGATCAAGGCCCCTTGTGGGCAACCCCCTTAGTGTGACTGTTTGCCCGTGCTTTTTTTTTTGTAAAGAAGTTATCTTAAATGTGATGGTTTGGGGACCACTTCAAGACAACACATCCTAATGTTTGCCCGGATGTGTTTGCTCGTCTTTTTGCCCAAGTTTGTTTGGCCCATAATTTTTCGGAGGCTTAGTCTAGCCTGAGCCAGACACGATCAGGAGAGCAAAACAAAATCCGTTGTTTCTTGGATTCATTGGGGGGAAACATGCCACAATTGAGGACCCCAAAACAGTCACAAGATCCTGAATTGCGAAAGCAGTTTGCTATAATGCAGGGTACTATTAATACATGAGGTGTAGCATTATGAAGGAGTTCCTCTTAGATTTAGCTGGGACACTGCCCCAACCTATGCTGCACACTGAAGGTCGGTTTATTTGTTCACCCTCAGGACATTCAGCTTTCAGCGTTTGGGTCTGCAAAAACCGTTCTTTGTGGTTCCTATGGCCAGGCTTTCTGAGGGGCATTCGAATGCGGAGCTGCCTGAGCCTCCTCTCAAAGGCCGGGAATATGGCTGTGGGTCAAAACAAAAGTACCAATTTGGGGCACCCATTTTAGTCTATTTTGTTGGGGATTGGGATGTTCACTGGGGGTATGGGGTTTGACCCATGACCATATGGCTGAATCCTGAAGAACAAGGAGGTTAGTGCCAAGCTGCATTTGGCTGTGGGTCAAAAATGGGTACCCAAATTGGAACCCTGATAAATGGAACCAAGGACTAAAACCTGCGGTTTTCTGGTGGTTTCATTTTGACCCATACCCGTATAAACTGCAGATTTACGTGCGGAAGCTCCGACGCATTTGTTTTGTTTCAAGAAGCCGAGAATCCGTCCCCCTGAAACCCGAACAACACGACATACCCATAGGTTCCCATTGCATTCATTGGAGCTCAGCGGAAAGGCGATGCGTATTGAAACAAAACACTATGGTTGGCAATCCTTTGGGGTGTTCCGGCGGAAAAATAGAAGCCAACCAGCCAATTTGGCCCCCCCCCTCTCCCCCCGCAGCCCCCAAAGAGAAATGAGAAAGATGCTGGAAGAACATACCCTTCTTAGATTCAAGTCTCTTGTGCAGGCGGAACTTGTTTTTTGGGCTCCTGTGTCAGTTTGGTAGGCAACTGGGTGTGTCAAACAGATCGCATGAAAGTGTCAGTCTTCAAGGAACTTTAGGGCGTTTAGGGTGGGCTCCCCTTTGTGGTATTCCTGGGAGCTTTTTGAAGCTGCCTTGGCCACCATTTCGCTTGCGAGGGTACTGGCTTCATCAGTTCTTGTAGAACTCAGGTGTCAAGCGCCCAAAACCGAGTCCTTTTGTCGAGTTCAGTAAGTGTTTCGGTCCTTACATAGTTTCATAAGATCAAGGGCTTTAGAAACTTTGATAGCCATGTTGGGCTCATTTGGGTTCCGAACCAAAAGTGAATGGGGTTCGGGCGCAGCTCAAATGCATATGTTTCCGAAAGGGTCGAACTCTGTTTTGGATGGTGAAGAAATCCAAAAGGAATGTTCGGGTTCCCTAAGTTTGGGTTGCTAAGTCAATTCTTTGAGCACCTCGCAGGTGTGAAGCTGCTCTATGATTTTATGAATGCCCGAGAGCTTGTGCGCAAGAACCGCGAGACGGGCAAGGGAGGTGCCCGCCTCTACGAAGGACCCAAACTGGGAGGAGTGAGAAAACGTTGGGTCAAATTTCTGGCAGTCTATGCGTCTATGATTCATTTAGGAGGGACATGGGGGATTGTCTCAGGAATTGTGGCATATGCTCTTGCTGAAACATCGCTTTTGACTGTGGCTCGCATGTTTCAATATCACTTCGGAGCCATGGCAAGTTTTATCACCTTCCATGGTATTCCATGGCCCTGAATAGTGACTCATTTCCGGCTGCAATGGCTCCCCTTCATTGATATATTATATGTGGGTGCCGCTTGGTGAAAACATCTTGGGGGTCCCCTAATTTTTTAAGACACCCACATTTCCAATCCGTTAACATCAGCGGGAGCCTCGGGCATCCAAGAGACAGCTAGCAATGGAATGTGCTAGCTGGGAAGCCAACTCTCTCATGTTGGCTTCCTGCTGGCTTCCCTTACTCTCTCAGAAGGGGGTCCGGTTTCCATAGGCTCGGGGATCCAGGTCTGCTCCTTTCGCTGTGGAAGTTTGATGTGGATTCCTTTGGTTTCCTTTTGCCAGGGCCCAGCTTTTGGGTCTTACGCCTGGTCAACTTTCCACAGAGGACCCCTAAGACAGTCACAGGATCCTGAATTAGAAAAACCGTTTCTACAATAGAGGGTACTACTACTAAAGGAGGTCTAACGTTACTGGTGAATCGCTTGCTGTCCCACTCCGCGAGGACTTCCGGCGGATCTGGCGCAGTACTTCCAACGGCATTGCTGTCCCAACGTGCATCGCTGGCATGACCGCACCACCTCCGGCTTGCACCACCTGTGTGCGGCCAAGCACAGGTGGGCACAGATGTGTTTTGTGGGCGTTTCAGTCCCCAAAAGCGGGGGGTCCAAGCAGAAGATCTGACAAACGAGTTTGTACACCGGGTACCTTTCCTCGAGTTTTGATTGAGGTTCGGCCAAAATATCCAGATGGTCAAATTGGGAGGTCACTCACGAAGTTCCCACACCAAAATCAAGGGACTCTCCAAATTTCCCAGGTATTTTCCGGAATCCATATTTTGACCATGCATGTGATGAGAACAGGTGGCGCTTGTGCCAAACCGACAGTGAGCGGTACGCCCTGAAGCAGCTGTTCATCCTAAACTTTGCGGTGTGGCGCTTCATTGGGGGCACCGTGCTCTTTGCGAGCGAGGTGGAGTTGGTCTTTAGCACAACGCTTTGCCCATTTGACCTTTTTTGATGGTTGCTGTTTCCCGACTGACTGTCGCACAGTTCAAGCCTTTTTTGAGAGGTTTGGTTATCTGTTGGTTTCGAATTCAATACATGCCAAAGGTTTTTCGTTTACACGTTCTTCCGGACATAGGACTTGTAGCCCGAATATCGGTTGCCTTGCTTATGGCCTCGCTTAAACACAATTCTCACTGGCACGATTCTCAACCCATTATCAGTCGGACGTAGACTTGTCACTCAGCGGGTTTCATTTCGGTTTATGTTTCCAACCTCAACAGAAACATCCGTTTGGGCATGTGTCAAAATGAGAGCCCGAAAATGGTGGTTCTCCTTTTGGTTTCCCTTGAAGAAGGTGAGCATTTGAAGGTGAACAGGGTACCAAGTCCGCAAAAGGAATCACACCCATTTTAAGACAGACTTGGGGGTGCTACTCTGCGCTTCACGGTTGGCCAGACTCGGTTCAAACAACCCTAATTTCGTTGCTCAAAGGCGCATGAACAGGAGGTTGTTCAATTGGTGTTTACATAAGTCAAGGTTTAAACCGAGGGTTTCTCACAGCATGCTTTCTAAACATGGGGTGTTTCAAGCAAGGCTTAAGCCAAGGGCTGTTTTCCAAAACCCACGGCCGGCAGGTGGGGTTCCTGCCGTCCTGGGGCAAGGACCAAAAGGCCTGGATCCGGCAGGTGGTGACCCGGGCCTACCGCCACGGCCGCATCCGCGATCTCTTCACCGACGCCTACAAAGGCCCGGGCGCAATACGCGCCGAGCTCAGCGCTGGAGACGAGGAGTCGACTGGCCCAAAGTGGGCTCGGACCTCTATGCTTCCCCAGAATTAGCTCCCCTTTTTGTTTATTTTTTTTTTGCTTTTTTGGGGTCCCTTTGTTTTCCACTAACCAGGTGAAAAAAATAAATAGCAAATATTTGCTGGGGTCCTAATTCCAGCCTTGTATGATCACTTGACGGCTTAGGAGGATATTTGTTTGTGGATCTGGTTTCTTAGATGGTTCCTGCAAGAGGAGCCAGAAGTGGAATATGATCCCTTGTCAGCTTAGGATACTCTTCTCCTTCCATTGGCTGAAATGAATTTTTGTTCTATGTGTCCATGTTGGGTTTGAAGGGAAACGAGTTCACTACTGGAAATGTGTTCTTGTTTTCTCCTCTCTTTTTCTCCAGGGGGCTTAAGCAAATGGAGGTATCTGGTTTCTTGGATGGTTTCCCCCACCACCCCCCCACCACCCCCGCACCACCCCCGCACCACCCCCCACAAAGGACCATTTGGGCAACTCTGAGTGACTTTTGTGACTTGCGATCCTTGGCCTTCGACCATGTGCCCGGAACTTCAACGATGACTCCCCGCGCAATGGCTTTGACTCAGTATTGGCCAAGATTTGCTTGACACACCCGCCCAAAGCAAATCGACCTTTTGCCCTTTGGCGTTTCCCGTTTTTCCAGGAGGCTAACCATAGTCTGTTCTTTCCAGGTAGTTTCGGCAAGCGAGCTGAAATACTCTCACCATTTAGTATGGAACCTGAAAATCTCTTCCAGAGGAAAAAAGGTCTTCAAGAACCCCCCCCCCCAGTCAGGTTCCTGGGTTTGAACCCAATTCATTAACAAACTCAACTAACCTTTTTGCCCTTGGCTCTTTGGGTTTCCTTCCCTTTTTCTTTTAGCCCGCAACAGTTGTCACTTGTTGCCGGGTTGTAAGGTTGGTCGAGGAATTCCGCTTTAAAAGGTCCATCAACATTATTACATTTCACCACATATAGGTTCTTTTGACATGGGTCCATGGTTGTTTGAGGATAGGGTGGGATGGATCACCTGTTTAAGCATGTTTACACAATTCCGGGCAACAAACTATAGTGATATCACAATTATTCGAGTTTACAACCTTCTGATGACAGTTCCTTGAATCGGGACACCCTTCATCATCATCCGCCCAGAAAACAGTTTTAACATCAACTCAATTTGGTTTGCCTTAAATCAGAGGATCTCTCCCCAAATCTCAAAATAGAACCCTAGCATGGTGTTGCCACGAGCTATTTTGCGGAAACAGGGAGGGGGTTGGAGGGAGATTAAAAGGGTGATGACTTGGTTTGAACAGCTCCAACCTTGTCGGTACCTATAAGGGGGGGTCGCTCAAACATCAACACATTTGGCGCTCGCCCTCGGTATGAATGGCCTAGTTTTACTTTGGAATCCGTACCAAACGAGTGCCGTGCCAGGATTCCCTGGAGCGGGTGTTGTACAATAGGGGGCCCAAGCAGGTGAGGTGGGCGGAGCCGGACCTCACCTTCCACACGCTCGTGGGGAAGTTTAGACTCATTGACCGACTCTGGGAGGAGATGCGCCGAGAGAGAGGGGAGGGGGTTGCATGACATGGCAAACAATCACAACAACACTTTTTTGTTAGTGACCCAGAACCCGAATGTTCTTGTAGGTTCAGAGAAGCTCCCTGGTTTTCTTGTTTTCTTTCTTTCTTTTTTGTTGGGGGGGGGGGGGCGGAAGTCACACATATTCACCAGAGGGACTTTGCATGAAAACTACCAGCAAAGGACTTTGGGGCGAGCGTGTTGGTCATGGACTGCAGGAGCCTAGATTTTGGTAGCAAAGGGCTGCAACACGGAGTGTGACTTCGTGCAACCCCCCCCCCCCAGTTCCTCCACAAAAAGCAATCAAAGCAGGAGTTAAGTCTTGACTCCTGAGTTTTCCAATGTGTTAGGTGCTTCTTCATTTTCCAGCATTCAGACCCACCGCCACCGCGGTTTTTGTGTGGCCACCCGGATCGCCTGCCGAGGAGTCCCCGTCCTTGGTGGATGCCGCTGCTCCGAACCCCCAAACTGGACGGGTGGAGATGCGCCGGGTGTGGCTGAGCTGAAGCCATCTTGGCCGCGTGCGATTTTTTGGAGTTGTTGAAGTTTTGGTAGGTCGGGTAAGCTTTACGGGCCGGTAAAGAAGTAGATTTGGGGGTTGAATGTCTGGGTGAAGTTGGATTTGTTTGGGAAGTTTTGGTACCCCTAGAATAGACGCACTAACAGGGGGTTTATTCCCCATGGAGAACTTCAGAAGGCGGCCAAGACAGCTAGATTTTTGTTTAACAGACCCTTTGGAGGCTGATTGCCCATGCTCTTCGCCCGTCGCTCTCTTCAGAAACCACCCATGTTGTCCAGGCTTTTTGGGGCACAATCTGAAGAGAGGGATCCCTGAACAGATTGGGGAGGCGGGGGTACGGTTAGACGTTGGACGTTTTCCCTTTTGGCAAGCGCCGTCATTCTGCCTTTTCAACCCCTCCACGGTGTTACTCCTTCCAGGCGGAGCCCACCTAGGTCCCCCAGTGCCCCTTTACCTTCCGGGGAGGGTTCCCCTACTAACTCAGACAGAAGAAAAGTTGGTACCAACTTCTTCCAACTCTACCGGAGGACCGGAGGTCGAAAGTCCGAAAGTCCGGAGGTGCGAGGTGCTGAGCGGGCTGCCTTACTTCGGCGGCACCGTGGAAGGGCGCAGGGAGCCTGGCTTCTTCGCCAAGGAGCTGGTCCAGGAGATGGGACTTGCCACGTGGTTCGTACGAGCGTTTGGAGCGGAGAATACTGGACGTTTCCGTTACAAACAAAGTATTGAGGCCCCTGGGATGGCAGCCAAATCTAGGGTTCCCTTGTTTTGGAAACACCTAAATGGGTACAATTGAAAGTTGGGAAATAAAGCCTTTGAGGCACATATGAGAAATGCATAGTCGGAAAAATAGTTTCGAAACACAAAACTTTGCTTTGTTGACTTACTTATTTGTATGCTTCATTTTGCTCCCTTACATTTCCCTGTGTTTCTTCCTCCGATTTCGTTTTTTTCTGCCGGTTGCCCCGGTTGCCCCGATTTCCGCCCGAGAGGACCTGCTGGACACCCCGGTCTTTGGGCATCGCTCGGCGGTGGCGGACCGCTTCAGCTACTCGCCCGCGGGGCCGGGCGCGCTGGAGGGTCTGCGCCTCATCTACCGGAGAAGGATCACGCCCTGCGAGGCGGGGATGAGGAGTTGGGAAGAATCAGGATGAGTGGAGGGGGGTGATCTTGAGGGATTCATGATAGATTTTCTCGAAACAAGATGTGATTGGGAAGGAGGAGGAGTGGAGCAGGGCTCCTTGAACGTGGCTTTCTCCACCAAAATGAAGGGAAACCACCATTTACAAGGCAATGTTCAGGTGTATAATGTAAGGATCCCTGATACATATATCCCCTCGTGTTCTTTTTTGTTTCCAATTTTTCGGGCACCACATGTTGGGCATGTTGGTATTGATTCCAAGCAGTTGTGGTGTGTGCGTGTGATGTCACTGTCGTTTGCCCAGGGAAATCATAGGATAGAATCATAGGAACCAAAGAATCCACACCAAATCACATCAAATCAAACCACACCAAGTCAAGTCACACCAAATCAAATCACACCACGTCAAACCACACCGAATCAAACCACACCGAATCAGACCATTGGAGGTGTTCCCTTTTGTGAACTGGCAGCGTGCAAGGCTGTGCCCTTGATGCTGAAGCTCCTGGCCTATGCCCACAAGCAGCTCCGACAAGAAGATTCGCTCGACAAAGCCTTCTTGCAGTTCTCACAGAATTGGGTGTGGCTCAAAAGGAGGGGCAAAGAGCAGATTTTGGTCCGTGTTTCCACTCACCAGGGCAAGCCATTTTGGTATCGGTTTTTTGAGCCACAGCCAATTGTCATTCATCCCAACTGGTACGAAGTGGAGTTTGTCCATCCACAGCATCAGGGGGGTTCTAGAAGGGACACCAGAAGGGTCCACCAGTAGGGTCCACCAAGATGGTATCCACTACCCCAAGCCGCCACAATATGCAGGCCATGTTTGTTTGGGAGTACAGATACAGTGCTTTTGTTGGGGCGGTGGAACCTCCTTTTGGGGAACCCCCTTTGCGGGTTCCCTGCAAATTTGCACAGAGAAGGGGTCGCCATGTTCTTAACCAACCCGTCTCGGGAGTCATTCCCGGGCGTGTTCAACATATTTGTAGGGACAACAGGGGCAGTTTGTCACAAGCCAAACAGGACCCTGTGCTGGATTCCATGTTAGTGGGGTGGGGGGGGGGTATCTACCCTGAATTTCAGCGTATGTCACGTTTCACTTGCTGTAGATGGGTACCATACGGGGAGACAAAGGAGTACGACATGATAAACTAAACAATGCCTCCCATGTTTTCTCTTTGGCCATCACTTACAGGGTCCTTGTCAGAATCCCCAGGGCAGCGGCTCCTGATATTCAGGGGGAAACAACAGGGAGCACTGAAAGACGGCTTCTCAGCCACAGTCTCAACTGCTCTGAAGGCCACTTTGGGCTCCATGGGGCACGTGTGTCAACCGCCAGCCTGAGGCACATGGGCAGATAGTTCTCTTTGGGTACTTTCCTTGCGACCATTGGTGGTGTGCAGAAATGGGGTGCTAGCTCAATCGCCATATGCATGGAGGAGGTAGCAGCAAATGCAACTGACCGAACACCTAGCTGGGGTTATCTTTCTGGAGATCCCCCAAACAAAATAGGGGCCTATACCCGAAATGGGAACCCATTGGATGATTCAACTCCTGGTTGATTTTCTGGGGGGAGGGTGTTCCCAGGTCAGGAGGAATCTGTTTTGCGGAACCGCCTGCCCAACAATCCACGAGGTTGATTCATCCGGTGGGGCAAATGACCCAAGGCAATTTGCCGTGCCTGCCATCACATCTTTTTCCCACGGCGTATACCCAATAGGCGTGGCAACCGTGGAACTGTGCACAATGGACATGTTCCTAGGCTCTGGAAGCAGGGCCCGGTCAACGAGTTGGAGTTGCACGACATCCAATTTATGCTTTGTGAGCTGCAGAAGTACTTGCACAGCGGCGCCAGCTTGCGGGATTATGCTGGCCCGCCGTGTTTGCAGAACCTGCCCTTGTCCTTGGACTTTGTACAGACGCTCAGATCGGAATTTCTGACTCCCAAGCCAAAGTGTGAAGCTTTTGAGCTGTTGTTGTCTTCCAGGGTTGTGGGATCAAGGGTTTCTCCCCACTTCTGTGATACAAGGGAATCCCCCTTTTTATGAACACTAGCGTTTGGGAAGCCGTTTCTGTTGTATCACAGAAGTGGATTCCATTCCCCACACCCCTGTTGTCTTCGTGTGGCGACCAACATACAAATTTGCAGCTTTTTGGAGCCTGCAGCCCTGGGATTCGAACCGCGATCCAAACCTTCCTCAGAATTAGCTCCCCTTTTTCCTTTTTTTTATTTTTTGGGGTCCCCTTTGTTTTCCACCAACCAGGCAAAACAAAAGAAGAAACAACAACATATTTTTCGCTGGGGTCCTAATTCCAGCCTAGAAGCCGGGTCTGGTTCTTTTTTGGGATTGGGGCGGGGTGGCATTGTTGGGAGCTGTTGTTTTGCGTGCGAGATAGGGCACCAGTTCCTCGATGATATGGGGCCACCCCCCACTTCACTTGTTTTCCTTTTTGTTTTCCGAAGAGCTCGTTTGTATTTGCTCAATCTCGGGACCCGCCCCCCAAAAGCCCTGCCTTTTTGCGGTATTTTAGGGGACGCGAAGGCAGATGCCGCAACGCTGCAATCCACTCACCCACATTCAGGTGGGATTCTACAATGATCTACTTTCGCCCCGCCCCCTTTTTGCTGCAAAATTCCCCCCCCCCCCCCCCTGGCCTTTGTGCGTTGATTTTGGGACCCAAATGGCCGAGGAAGCGCTTGGAGGAAGCCTTGGTGCTGCACCTCTTCACCGCCAAGGAGTCGGATCCGAATTGAATCGGCCTTGTTTCGCGGGAAGCCATCCGGGACGAATCGTTTCTGCCAGCAATCCGGGTAGAAGTGAGCACAAGGGGTGCGACTCTTTTCTCCCCTGCTTGGGTTGCTCTTTTTTGTTGTTGACTCAAAGTGGACTCAGCTCCGGAACGGGGGTTCCAATTCTGTTTCTACCAGGACGATAGAGGAACACCAGAATGCTTGGGTTAGGAGCCATGGTTAGAACTCACGGAAAGGGGACTTGCAACTATGGCTTTGGGGGGTCAGAACCATGGTTACAAAACACTTACCTCATGCACCCGATCGATCGTTGTTTATCTGGAATGGTTCCCCCGCTCCCCATCAAATTGACAAGTATTTGGGGTGTTCCCCTCAATTTGTTTGTGGGCACAAACCATACAGACCTGCAGATTTAGGTTTGGAGGGGTGCAGGGTTCCCATTTGTAGGCGACAGGAAAACCACCCATTCTGGAAACTAGAGGACAGCCAAAAGGTGGCTATTTCTAAAGAATGCCAGAAACAACCACTCATCTGGTCCCATCCTCAGTTTTGGTAAGGTTCGGAGGGTCCGTTCCGTTTCATTTCAAAATCACCACCCAATAATTGGCGGCTTCAGTGGGATTTGGAGGGTCATCCGTTTCCAGGGTAAGCCCAAAACGAACGCCTTCCGGGTATTTCTTTCGGTGGACATTTTCCCTCCGATTGGTTTCGACTCAGGGGGAGGAGAGTGGGCGCATCGCGCGGGAGCTTGCGGATTGGTTGGGCCTACGCCTGCACCAGGGCGAGGAGATCCGGGATGGAGACCACGTGGTGCTGCGCCTTTTGGCTTTCGTCGGTTTAGCCATGTCGGAGGGGGGTGGTCCTCGGTTTTTGGAGTTGGCATCTCTTTTTGGTGGATTTTACCGGGAAACCCAAAGGACACCCATTTTGGCAGGTCACCTACACAAGGGCGTACCCACGTGGGTGCCCTGGTTTGCAATGGCAAACTAATACATAGGTGGACCTCAGCTATTGTCACTGACTCATGTCACAAGGGCACTCCTCTGAGAGACATGGCGCGCTCAAACCAAAATGAGGCTGCCAATGGAAACAAAGCTCGTCAGCTGGAACCTCCCCTGAATGCTTTTCATGGCTTCAGCGTGCAGGAACCCCTTGGAAAAAAATGCACACACACGCGCGAACCACCGTTTTATAAATTAAGTCGGGGGTGCCTGAGTCCCTGAACAGGGTCACAAACGGTGCAAAAAGGGTCACATTAGGTGTGGTTTCTCAAGTGAGAAATATCCAGGGGGAGGAGTTTCTGCATGGGTGCGATGCAAGTAAACATCATATGACAATTGCACCTGTACAGGGACTTCCAACGTTTATTTCCCTTGAGTGTTCGCCCTAATTATTTTCTAGGATTTTTGGGGATCCCTGGTTATGACATTAATTGAGGGGTGGGTGAGTTGTGAGTGAGTGGTCGGTGAATAATGCATTTGTTTTTAAAAAAAGTGAACACACTTCATAGTTGCCAATCAATTTCACAAACGATTCATTTGGGGGGGTCCAATCATTTCTGTGGCATGGAATTGCCTTTCAATCCATCCCCCAAACGCTTACGGGGTATCTGGTTTAATTCTTTCACGCAAATTCAACGCTTAAGTTTCACCATCTCAGTCATCTCACTTGCCCAAAGCGAATCGACCTTTCGGACCTTCTGGTTTCCCATGGTCCATGTTTGGTCATGGCTTCGAGGCGAGGCGGGCTCCGGGGCCTTGCTGGAGTTGGTGAATGGCCTGCTGCAGCCCGCGCAGCGGAAAGCCACGCCCTTCCGGGTGGAGGCGGAGAAACGTTTGGCCTCAAAGGAAGAGACTGAAGCTCAGAGAAAAGCAACCAGAGCGAGTCGAGCCTTTTGACCCCCTGGTTGCCCTGATGTGGTCCCAAAGCGAATCGACTCTTTTGACCCTTTGCCTTGATTTGAGTCAAGGTTCCAAAAGGATGGCCTTTTAGACTTGATCAAGGTTGCAAAGGTGAATCTTTTCATTTCTGGGTCCTTTGCGCAACTGAGAAAAAGAAGAGATTCCCCGCAGATTTGCCTCCAACACAACTCCGAATAAGGTACCTGGTGTGCTTTTGCAAAGAGTGTTGGAAACAACGAACACAGACATGTGGGTATGTGACGAAAGGTCCGTGGTGTTCATAGAAACGTTTTTGCCCAGCCCCACACTCGGGGGCAGGAATGAACACTGGCCTGAAAGAAGATGTAGCCTGTACTTATCAAAATCGGATATGTGGCACGACTAGGGTCCGTTGAATAGTTGCTTGGATGGCTAACTTCTTTGAACATGAAGAAGAGGGCACTAACCAAAATCGTAGGCTACATGCACAGACCAATTTGTCACACAATCTTAGCATTCAACAGCAAATGCCGATTGATTTCGACTTGTTCCTTTTGCCAATTCCATTTGATTGTTGTAATTATTCATTATTCATACTCGCCTAAGTCTACTAAAATTCACTTCCATCAAATGGTGCCTGGGGATTTCCAGCATTATTGTTCTTTCGTTTCATGAGAAGCACAGTGAGAATGACTACCATCGTGAGGGTCCGATTCGGCCAAGCCCAAATGAGGGATCGAATATGGGGTCTGCATTGGAGGAGGTTTGCAATGGAGGGGTTATCAGTCATAAGGTTTAAGAATCCCATCAAAGTCAATCAAGGGTCCATCAAGGTTATAATCTGACTGACAGTCCATCAAGGTTATTGTTCATTGTCAGTCAGAGAATCCTTTCCGTTCAAAGGGAAGGAATCCCAAAGGGTCTGATACCAGGAGAGGCAAGCTCACAGGGTGTTCCCATGTTTTCCATGTTCCCTATCTGCACCAGTTTCTCATATCTCCTCCATTTTTGGTTCTTAATGTTTTGAAACAGAACCTGAACATCTCATTTTCTGTGTACCTCAGTGGGCCAAGGGACTCCAACGTAGGATGCCAGATGCCGGCCTTTCAGGCGCGCTCGGGGGCCTTGTGTGGCCAGGACCCCGTGGGGCTCAGGGATCATGCCCTACCGGCTACGGATGTCGGATGGGAAAGCGACCCAAGCAAATTTTGGGGCAAGCCGGCAAGCCCCCAAAGGTAGAGGGTGGGTCCAGCAATCTTGAGGGTGTTGGTGCCCTCTTTCGAAGGACACCGGCGGGGCTTTTCGAAGCCCTCAGGCCCTGAGGCCCTGAGGCCCTGAGGCGTCAGGAGGGTTTTGGATGAAGATCCTCTTGAACATGGCCCCTTGTCCAGCTCCATGATTGGAGAGATAATTAGGAGTGGCTTCAGGCCCAGTATATCAACTTGGTTCGAACAGCTAGGTTTCCAGGTTTCTCCAAGCAATCAAGGGCAGTTTCAGGCTTTGGAGGTGTGGGGGATATACACACATACATATATACATATATATATATATATATTATACCACTTACAGCAAGGGGTATATACTCCTTTCAAGCTGGTCTTGGTGGTATATAAGCATCCATATCTGCAAACTCCATACCTGCCGTCCTCCATGTTAAGAGGAATGGCTTGAAGCCCGGCCGCCCATCCCAAACCAAGAAGCCCAGCCGCCAGGAGGGCTTCTTCCTGCGCGCGCCCAACGGCGCACACCTGGGCCCCACCTCCGCCTCGAGCGCCTGGGGGGCGCCGGCGCAGAGCGGGCGCTTCAGCGAGGGCCGGGAGCTGTCGGTGGACGTGGGGAAGGTGTCCCTGGGCCAGGCGGGAAGTGGGAAGCCGAGGGAATCTCCGCTCTCCGGGTTTTTCTTGGTGTTTTTGTTGTTTTTTGGGGGGAAGGGACTCCCATGCTTGGTAAGGTGTTAAAGGGAAAGGAAAGCCGATGTCATGTTGGGTCCCAAAAAAGACACCAAGGAAGAGGAAGTGAATTTGAGGCTGAAAGCCTCAAGTTCCCTGACTTGAGGCTCCGAGTCTTATTTCAGGTTGAATGACCGTAAAAAATGGTTCCGTGAAAAGCAAGTGGTAGCGTAAGTGGTAGTGAAATAGGGGGAAGGGCTGGGGTTTGAAAAGCAGAACCCAACAGCGGAGCCCCAAACGATGGAACCGACGGAACTGGGGATCAATCGCCGAAAGTTCACCTGTGAAGGCTCAGGATCGGCCAAATTCCATGTGAGAGGGTGGGGTTCTTTCGGGGCGGTTGAAGGCAAGCCGAAGCGAAACCAAAACAATCTAGGGCGAATCCAACATAGGTTGATTGGTCCTTCAAAGCCACCTGGATGCAAACGGAAACGAAGAGGACACCGTTTTGGAGGGTCACCATTTGGAGACTCATGGGCTTGAGCGCCTCCTCTAGGCACTACTGGCCATGTACATTTCGGGAAGATGGATGGATTTGGAAGGGTCCGTTAAAGGCGTACCACCCTCCCCGTCCCATATGGCCATGGGTCAAAATCCCCTACCCCCAGTGAACATCCCAATCCGCATTAAAATAGGTCCTAAAATGGGTGGTGAATTCACCTACCCCAAAATGGCATCACATTGGTTTTGACCAGCCACAATATGTTGGAAAAGGGGTCGTTCCCCTTTGCATGGTTGTTGGGAAACATTTTACATTTTTGCTTCTTGTGGTTTAGTGGTGGGGAAAAAATGGAAAAGGGGGTCATTCCCCTTTGGCCATCTCTGACTCCAGGCGGTGGTGCTGTGCCCAAAGTGGCAGACCAACGACTCCTGCCCCAAGTGCTTCAAGCTGTCTCTCCGAGTGCGCTTCGAGCGGGACATTTTAACCAAGACCCTGGAAGATGAGCTTTTGGATTTGGTGGAGCAGGTGTGGAGTTCAGACCTAGTTGCTTCGTTTGGATCTGTCTCCAAAAAGACTTTCTACTTTCCGGAAAGACTTTCTACTTTCCGGAAAGACTTTCTACTTTCCGGAAAGACTATTGTGTGTAGTGGAGAACAGCCAGTTTGAACTTGTTGGGCCACTTTGCCAAGAAAGTGAGTGCTTCAGTTCAAAGGAACATGAAGCTTCATTGGGCTTGTTTTGGTCATGTCAGCTGGATGGATATTTCAATGGTTGCTTTGGTGCATGCTGCTTGGATGTTAGGACTTTAACTTTTTGCCAACTAATGGGTTTTTCATTAAACCCACTAAAAGTTAAACTTTTCGCAGGGGAGCAGAAAGCAAGCGAGGTTGATTTCGCTTTGGGGGCTCTTCGCAAGATCAGCGAGAGACACTTCCAAACTTCCACGCTGGAACTTGGCTCCGAGATCGAACCTCCCAGCTTGAGCCAAATGGGAAGGCAACCCGAAGCTCCAAATCACCGCTGAGGGGAATGAGGAACTGAATGCAGCCAGTGGAAATCATTGGTGGTTTGCGAATCACTCGAATCCGAGCCCCAGATCGATGCTTGGATTTGGGCGCCCCACCTCATTCCCTTTCTGGGTCCCCTTACCCTTTTTTGGGGGAGGGTCCCCCTCTGAAATAGACTACAGAAAAAACAGGTCCCCTTTTTCTAACCTCTCTACTGGAGGACCAACCTGGCGGAAAAAAAACAGGTCCAGCTAGCTTCCTGCCAGGTGGTGCGCCTGAAACTGGGCACGGACGATCTGGGCCAGCTCTGCGCGCTGGACCCCGGCAAGGTGCGCGCGCGGCTGATCGGCTGCGAACCCAGCTGGACGGACCGCCCGGACTGGCAGACCCGGTCTGCGCGCCTGACTGGAAACTGGGAGCAGGAGTCTTGGCTCGAGTTGTTGACAAGTTTGGGCACATGAGAAAGCGCGTGTTTTCTTTTTGTGCGTTCACATTTTGCCTCCCTCTAAGCCCCTCCCCCCCAGTCTGCAACCGCCCTTGGTTTCCCCTTAAAGTAAAGGAGCTTCTCGGGTCTTATTTGCGGGATACAAGAGTTTGGGAATTAGGGGAGGGGGGTTGAGATTTTACGGGTTTTGTTTTTTTCCTCAACTAGTTTCAAGGCATATGAAGGTACACGAACCAACAACAAGAGCAGGTTTGCCTTGCAATAGCTTGGTAGCCCCAGGCCAAAGCAGCTTTCTACTCTGCCGCGTATTAACATCGAAACCCGGTAGACCACAATTCTACAAACATATCCTTTTTGGAGACCCCCCCCCCTTTGGTTGGCGGGGTTCCCCAACAAACTGACAGCAAGTCTCTTCGTTTGGCAGGGCAAAGACCAAGCCAGGACTGCGGAAGTCTGTGATTCGACGAATGCCATGTTTTTATGCGGACCTGACAAAGTGCTTAGCCCGCCGAGAAAAGATGAAGCGACGGTGGGATTGAGGCTTAGAATGAGAAAGCTTCCGTGGACTGCACAAGGCACAAGTTTCTGCCTTTCTGAAGGCCAGAGTTTGCAATGTCAATATGTTGGCCACGGATCAAACCAGGTGGATCGTCAGGGTTATGGTTTCCGCGGTAGAAACAGATTCTCTAAATGGGGCACCTATGAATCCACCAGAGGTCGACTCATCCTTCCCATTAGCCCAGCGCAACCCCCCAGCCTGGTGAAACAGGCTTCATGGTCCCGTAGGAGATCCAAGTCCTACTTCGGGTTTTGGATTTTGATGAAAATTTGCAGATGGATGGAGCGGCTCCCAAGTTGTGGACCCTGAACGCCGTGGCATGCGGCAGCACCTTCGGAGGGGATCCTCGACTTGGGCCATTTGAAGCATTTTCGTCTCCACCAGAGCAGGAAGTTCATCATTTTGATCGCTTGGGATTAATGTTCAGGTGGACATGGTGGATACCACGCCCTTGGTAGCTTGGCCGTTCTTAATTCAAGAGGTGAAACGAAGGAATCGTTGTGATCCGTCTCTGGAAGTCGGCGTGGGCACATGCCACCTCTGAGATGCGCACCGTTTTCGCCTCAAGCCGTACGGAGGGCAGCGAATCGTGAGCCGAAGGTTTTTTAGCCGAGAGTTCGTGGCAAGTAATCAACCGCTACTCAATACCATTCGTACGGTTCGGAGATGTTTTTCTGATTGGCACCGTTGAACTTACCCAAACCTATGCTGACACAAAAAATCTGAGAGCTGGTGGGGAGCGGGGTTCCGAACCAGCCGCGCTCATGGTTCTGGCCTTAGCCTGAACCTCCGACTTGGGCCTGGGCGGCTGTATTGCAAGCTGTTCCTAGAAGATGGTCAAACCATATCTTCCACTTGCTGGAACAATGGTTGTTCATTGTCCCCTGTTGGTTCTGAAGGGAATCTGCTGGAGTTTTGTTGTTTTTTCCAGGGCTCTTAAGCAGCTCAAGACGCCGTCGAGTGGAAACTAAACCTGTAGCAGCAGGGATATATGGCAGCTTCCTTTGGATTTTCTTTACCCAACTTCTACCCTTGCACCGATCGGGTCAAACGGGAGCTTTTGAAAAGATGAGCCGTGATGAGCCCTCTGTTTTCAGGGAGGCTCCGGGTTGCCGCTTTGCGGGGAGCAGGCTTGTTTCAAAATCAGTGAGTTTGCACCCACCAAACTGGCCAGGGCTTTCTTTTGAGGCATCAACAAGCGCCAAAAAGTACTCGCACAAGTATCTACACATTTTGTCTCCCCACCAAAAAAGCACAACATCGTCCCGTGCCTTGCCTTTATCTTCGAGGCAATTGGCACCAGCCCTGCGACAGCAGAGCCTGCCGGGATCGCTAGTTTTAGTCGGCAGTTCAGACGAGGCATCTCTCAAGGGGCCCCAATTTCGCAAGTAAGGGAATAACTTGAAACTCCGTTGCCGTAATCAATTCACGCTCGGATTTTGCGGTCGAGTCTGGTTGGCTTTTTCTGTACTTGAAACAGCAAGGTAACTTCCGAATCCTTCCAGAAAACTGCAGCATATCCATGAAACACCATTGCTTTTTGGAAGGAGCGATGGTTGAAACAACATGAGAAGCCCACCCTTAGAGCTGAAAGAGGATTCTTGGTCGCGGCTACAAGGGTTCATTGGTTTAGGACTTTGCCATATATCATACTCTGTCCAGTGTTGGCTTTAAGCATCACCGTGTGGGGACTTGAAAGTGAGCTCGCATTGGGGGGCAGGCTGGTGGTTGGGGGATAATTTTGTTTTGGGGAGACCCTGAGGCCATCACTGGTTTGCAAAGTGCTTGCAAAATTCGAGCGAGCCGCAGGCGTCCGGCCGGCCGATGGACACTCCCACGTTCGCAGTCTGCCCTGTCTGGCCAAAAAGGGACGGTGCCGGTGGGTCAACATCCCATACCCCCAGTGCACATTCCAATCCCCACTAAAATAGGTTCTAAAATGGGTGTGAATTCACCTACCAACCAAAATGGGAATGGGATCCCATTGGTTTTGACCCCCAGCCATATTTTTTGGGGAGAGCTGAGGTCTTTTTTGGGGTCCGGGGCTGCACAAAAGTGGCTCACCAGGCCTTTCTCGTTGCCTGATTTACGCGCGAGGTGGACTCCTTGTCGTCGCTGCCGCGGGAGGTTCTGCCGCGAGCCCTGAGAGGGCTGTACATGGAAACGAACATCACCTTAGATCCCCCAGTGCATTTCACCAATTCTTGCAGCACTGTTCATTGTTAATCCAGAAAACGGTTTGGATGTGGCTTGTGTGGATTCACCCCTGTAAGATAACACGGGGGGAAGAACAGGTGAAAACACTAACAGCGCATCCAAGCCGTTTTCTAGAGTGACTCTCCCACCAATTAACACGGAACCTGACAAGGGGGTCCCTTTGAAAGGAAAATGGTCTTCCAAATCTTCCAGGTCCCCTCCCTGTCAGGTTCCATGTTGATGGGTGGGAGGGTTTAGCAGGGGAAGTTACCAGTGTGGCGCAAGCCTAGAGACAGCTCAGGAAATGGCTTCAGAGCTTGGACTTGTCCTATAGGCGCGCCGAATTCGGAATGGGGACAAGGCCCCAAGCGACTTTTAGCGATGGCTATACTGGCTGTGGCGTGAATGAATTTGCGACCTGACATTTTGAGATTTGGTTTGCGACCTCATCCATGAAGGTTGAATTCTTGGGGTCCGTTTGTTTCAGGTTGGCGTGCTAGAATTTCTCCAGACGGCTTAGGCATTTTCATGCGTTTTGCACAGCTGCCGCAGTGTGCGAAACGTGAAGCGCGACTTTGCCAACGGCTTCCTCATTGCCGAGATCTTCTCGCGATACCACTCGCAGGAAGCCGCTGCACTGCACGAGCTTGGTTTCCTTCCATTTGCTTAAGAATATTTTGATTTTCCCTTGTTGGTTTTAAAAGGAATTTATCACTACTGAACACAATTTCATTTTTTTCCAGGGGTCTTAACCAAATGAAGTTTTGTAGCCGGATTTTGCTTGAGCCTAGGGGCCAATCCACTCATTTCCTTGCTTTTTCCAGGGCCATGTTTGAGACTTGATTCAGAATAGCAACCTGAGATTGATCCGGACCCATTGGCGGTTCCCTGTCTGGTTCCGAGTATGGTGCTCCGGATGAATCAGCTACTGCCACCTGGCCAGAGGCTGGGAACCTGTCTGACACGTAGCCTTGTATGACACGTGGCCTTGCTGGCGGTACAACACGGCGATTTTTTTTG
The DNA here is from genome assembly GCA_963377175.1 of Effrenium voratum. Lineage (NCBI taxonomy): Eukaryota > Dinophyceae > Suessiales > Symbiodiniaceae > Effrenium > Effrenium voratum. Next base: position 207,015 of record CAUJNA010003276.1, read on the forward strand.
TCAGAGGGTATCCCTTCAACCAAAGGAACGCCGAGGCCCCAGTTTTCAGGCACTTAATCCGTGACTTTTGAACCCCAGTTCATGTTTGAAGCCAAACGGGAAAAGTCCCTCCCGAATGTCCACACCGCCAAACCGCACCAGCAAATTTGGACAAGAAAAAGTCTGGCGGCCCCCCCCGGTTTCCTCCATCCATCCACAGGACATCTCCATGCACACCTTCGACAATGGCCTAAAAGAGGCCACCCGGAAGGACAACTGGGAGCAGCTTTTCAGGCGCTTCGGATTTGGGGATGGATTTCGGCTGGTTGGAGTTTGGGTTGGAAACAACTAGCCATGGACATTGAGCCAAGGAGCCATACTTGAATTTTAGCTAGATAGGTAGCCAAAGAGCCGCATTGCCTCAACATCATTGGATTGATCAATAATTGTAACATACTACTGATCAACTGTTGTTTGAATCTCTTGGATTCCTTTCAAGGCCCAAGTCCCCGCAAAACCCGTCTTCCTGGTTTCCTAAGCAGCGACACGGGGGCTGGGGGGAGTGTTGTGGCTTCCCCTAATTCTTCTCAGCGGGCGCTGAGCGGACGGATCCGGAGTCCAGCGGCCAGGTTCTTCCGCAAGCAAAACTACCCCATCTCGAAGGCGCTCCAAGAGACCGTCGGCCATGTTTATGGCGGTTCACCATGTATAACTCCCTTGCCCTGCCCGGGATGTTTGATTTCAGATTCAGTAAACCGTGCAGAAGGAGGGGGAGTGATCCTCAGGGCTACAGCGGGCTGACCCTCTTCCTAAAAATCGTGGAAATGGAGGGCGTTGGGACCATCCTCTCGTAAAGGCCGCATCTCTGGGGGGTTGATGGGCCCCAGTTGACTCCCTCATACTTCCTTGGAATACCTCGGTAGAACCTAAAGTCAACAGGTGTTGAGCGCTGCGACTCAGCGAGAACCGCCAACTTTCGTCAGGGGGAGTTCGAGCCAGTGATGAAGAACCAGCATGGCGCCGCCATCGCCCTGCTCATCAAGCACCCCGGGCGCCATTTGTTCTTTTAGTGTTTGTGGTTGTGTGTGTGTGTGTGTGTTTTGAAGGAACCACGTTTGCGATTGGCTCAAAGGGAAACCACAAGGAAACCAACCATTTTGGGAGGTCCCTATTTTGACACAGACCCAATTGAATTGTGATGTTCCGTACAAAGTCCAAGGCTTGTGTCCTGTTTGCTTTGTCACTGTGGCACGTTTGGATGGCTTTGGGCCGTCTACACGCGTCCTTGGAAGAGGTCTACGCTCAATTTGTTTTTTGTGATACGCTGCGCATAGCACGTGTTTGACTGTACACTTGGAGTGATCAAGAAAGTTCGAAGTTGGCAAACAAAAACGTGTGGAGACCAAAAGGAAGATTTCCCCAATGGCCTGGGACTTGTGTTGTTTTTTCACTCGCCACATACCAGTTGGATTCCTTTGCTTTCAATGTGGCTCTTTTTTGATGTACCAGAGCAATCTATCTATTAATTGAATGATTGCTAGACTTCCCCACATACCCTTTGTTTTGTTTTGCCCTTTTTGTTTGGGTTTCCTGATTTCCATTTTTGACCAGCAACAAGTCAACTTTGGGGGCGCAAGATTGTGTCAGGATCTACACCTTGCTGACCAATAGGACAGTCCCTGTCTTCATGGTGGAGGACAGTGCGCTGGATTTGTCGTGGAGTCTTCGACCTTGTTGTTGTCTCAGAATGAGTGGACCCAAAACTGGCAGAGGTCTTCCTTTTGTGCTTTCAGAATCAAAATGGGGGGTCCCGAACAACGGGACATCCAATTGGCCAGAATGAGGTTAGACTTCCCCAAAAGTGGCTCTTGTCCCCCAAAACTGGCCTGGCGTTTGGGTTGGGACGGGGCCGCAAGAAACATTCGCGTTGTTTGATATTCTTTGCATCACAGATCCACAAGTAAATTTCCCTGCCAGCTGAGTCAGCCCAGTTGCCTTGTTTCCTTTCTTGGGAAGGGTGTTCCTTTGAAATAGTGAAATCAACCAAATAAGAAGGTGACTGGACCCTCAAACTACCAGGAACAATTGTAAACGCTTCGCGTTGCCCGCCTCGGCCCAGCCTAGTTTGAGGGAAGGGTCAGGAACACCGAAATCCAGTGTTGGGAAGGTCCGAATACCTGAAGCTGGCTCCAGACAAGTCAGACAAGCCGGCCTCGCCTGGTTGGGCTGGGCCACATGCGCTGGGCCTGAAGCTAGTCTCGGGCAGCTTGGCTGGACCTTGCTTGCGTGGGTTGTTGGTTGAGCTGAAGCTAGTTTACGGCGGGCTGGGCAGCCGCACTGAGGGGGCTGGGCTATGGCTGGGCTGGGCCTGAGGCCAGTTTCAGACACGTCAGACAGGCCTGGCCAGCAGGCGGACTGGGCTGGGCTAGACGCTAGTTGAGCCCAGGCTGGTGAGGCCCAGTCTCGGCGCTAGATAGGCTGAGGCCTGCGAGTCTCAAACCGGGTGGGCTTGGGTGGGGTTGGCTTAGGCGGGTTGCTGGTTGGGCTGGGCCTGAAGCTAGTCTCAGCCACGAGGCTGCGAAGCCATGGGTGGTGCTGGGCAGCTGGATTATGGTGTTGGTTGCGCCTGGAACTTCGGCTGGCTGGGCTGAGCTGTGCTTGGGCGGGTTGCTGGATGGGCTGAGGCTGGGTAGCGAGTTGCTGGCTAGACACGTAAGACACGCCAGCAGGCGGGCTGAGGGACTGGGCCTGAGGCTAGTCTCAGGCTGGCATACCTTGAGACCAGTCTCAGACTGCGCCGAAGGGGCCTGGTCAGCCTGGGCTGCTGAGTAGCTGGCATAGCTTGAGACCAGTCTCAGAGGCCAGTCTCAGACATGTTAGACAAACCTGACCTTGGCACACTGGGCTGAGCCTGCTGGTGGGCTGGGAGCTGGGGGCGGTAGTGGCTGGCATGCCCTGAGATGCGCTGGGGCCTGGGCTGGGCAGGCTTTGGGCTGGGCCTGAAGCTAGTCTCAGCCACGAGGCTGCGAAGCCATGGGTGGGTTGCTGGCTGCCGGGCAGCCGGACGCTGGTTGTGCCTGGAACTTGGGCTGGGCGGGCTGGGCTGAGCTGTGCTTGGGCGGGTTGCTGGATGGGCAAGGCCTGTTTCATACACACTTGGGCCCGAGGCTGGGTGGCGAGTTGGCTGGGCTGGGCCTGAGGCCAGTCTCAGGCTGGCGTACTTTGAGACGGGGCTGGGCCTGCTGGATGGCTTGGGGCCAGACGCAAGCAGGAGGGGCTGAGTTGCTTGGGCAGCCGGACTGAGGGGGCTGGGGCACGTCAGACGGGCTTGGTGGCTGGCATAGCTTGAGACCAGTTTCAGACACGTGAGACTGGGTCGTTGGCGTTAGACAAACCTGACCTTGGGGCCGGCCTAGGGCCTGGGCTGGGCGCTGGGCTGGGCTTGCTGGATGACTTGGGGTAGGCCTGTTTCAGACAAGCTTGGGCCTGAGGCTGGGTGGGGCTGACAGGCCTGGCCAGCAGGCGGGCTGCTGGTTGGGCTGGGCCTGAGCCTAGTCTCAGACACGTCAGGCAGGCCTGGCCACCAGGAGGTCATGCTTTTCAGGACAAAAAAGCAATTTTTTAGTGATTTTCGCAATTGTCAGCACATTTTCGACAAAAATGGACCCATGGAGCTGGACGCCGACGAACCCCGAAAATTTCAAGGCCCGCCGGACAGGATTTTGGGCCAGCCGACATGGGTTGGGGGGGGGGCCCGGCAAAATTTTGGTCGGGGAGGGGGTTGGGGGAGGGGAAAAGCGAAGATTCTCTTTGGAGAAGAGATCTGAGCGCCCTTGGCCCCTTTGGGGCCGAGGCGAATTGTATATTACTCAATATTCTGGGGGTGATGCTCCCTATGTGAGCGTAGTCTGAGGGTCCAGCATGTGAGTCCACAGAATTCCTTTTCGTCATTTCGCCATTCGCGGCTTTGAGGACTTGCCCGAGGATGCTGGCAGCATGAGCAAGAAGGCGCGAGCGAATCGCGTGGCATCAAGTGTCTGGACTTACTTGGATCGGACCTCTACAGAATCTAATTTTGCGGAGTTCCGGTCGAAGGACACACATCAAGCACCCCGAAAGGAACCAATGAGAGACCATGTAGGGTCAAACTTGGACATGTGGCCATGGGTCCAAACCCCGTACCCCCAGTGAACATCCCAATCCCCACTAAGATAGGTTCTAAAATGGGTGGTGAATTCACCTATCCCAAAATGGGATCCCAAAACGGTTTTGAGCCACGGCCATGTGACCGACCAGCTTTCTTTTTTCAAGATCTCACTCCCATGGGGTTCCTGGACTTGATTTGTTGGACGGGAATTGAGAGTTCGAATATTTTTTTGGGGGAACATCCGCTGAGTGAACTTCGGGCGATTCCGATGCTTCGCCGTGGCAGCATAAGACCGTGTCACCTTGGGATCTCAGCAGAGGTAGGTTGAGGCATTGGCTCATGGACACCAGAGAGCAAGCACTTCTCTGATCAACACGAAACGGGTCCCGAATGCCTCATTTGTAGAGGAGGCAGACGAGTCTTGTTCTTTTGGGACTCCCTTTTGGGTCCGCGAGCTCTTCTTGCCTGCAGATGGCAGAGACGCTGCTGGAGCCTCCTTCCAGTGCTCCCATGGAGGCGGGGGTGCAGCAAGAAGCACTTTGCAGCCAGCGTCATGGTGCCCTTTGTGCACCTTGTGGCCAGCTGTATTGTTCAAAAACCACGCACAAAGCACATGCTTTCTGAGTATGCATCCAGTCAGTGGTCATTATCCTTGTTTAGGGTTGAGGTACACAAGCAAATTGAATGTGAGAGCACATAGCCTCCAACAATCACGGAAGCTGACGGTCGCGTTCGAAAGCCCTTGGGTCCCACTTCGTTGGAAAAATCATCCGCTCGTGACGCGTCCGCTGCGCCAGCCCGCGGAAGAAGTGCGGGAGGAGAATCACCGGCAAGATGCCTATCAGATCTTCCAGGCACGGTCTGGTAAAAACAAACATTTCCAGGGGTACCCATTTCAAGGCTGGCTAAAGGGAAAGCCAGAGCGAAATATTTGGTCAAAGGCAAATCTGCAAGACCTTCACGTGGGTATATGTCAAAACAAGACCCTACAAATTGTGGTTGTTCTTTTGTACCCCCTTCAAACAAGCCTGCGACCCTGCAAGGGGGCATCCCCACGCCCAAACGGTTTGGGAAGCTTACACTTCCAGGCCTTTGCAGTTTTCAATCTCTGGCAATCCTTTGGGTCCAAAGACAAACCTGGCTTCCTGCGCCCGAAACGCAAGTCCGGCTGGGCTAGGGGTACTCAGCGAAGCCCAACCAGGCCAAAAGCAAGCTTACATCATGCTTCGTGTTGTTGTTTTTTTCGGGGGGGGGGGTCGGATCCATACGGAACTTCCCTTGATGTTTTTACCCCACCTACCAAGCGGGGGGGAGTTGGCAGGGTCCCTGACAGGATTTGGGTCTGGGGCTAGCGGGTTCC
>CAUJNA010003276.1:217500-325000 GCA_963377175.1 Effrenium voratum
CTTTTGAACAACCTCGATCCGCTCAACCCAAATGGAGCTTACCAGTCAATTGCAACCTTCAGAGTGGAAATCCAGCGTCTCCGTTTAGCGCTTCTCCCATGATAGGTTTTGTCAGAATATCCTGCGGTCTACCGTCCATTTGGGAGTCGGGAAGGACGTGGGGGACGTCATTTTGACGGTGCCTCATGAAGCAAAGCAAGATGGCAGGTGCAGGCCATGCAAAAGAGCCGAAACACCACCTCGATGAGCCAGCGCAAGCCGGGACCTTGGCGCTAGAGACTTGAGGCTTGATGCCCTTTGGCAGGTTGGCGTTTTAGGAAAGCTAAAAAGGAAGCCAATCTTTTCGGGGGTCCCCCTTTTTTGACACATACTTCCAAATGTGGAGACATGACAGTGGACCTCATTCCAACGTTATGTTCTGCAAGCAACCGTGCCCCGGAACTGACCGGCACTGTGTGTGTGTGTGTTCGTGGCTCAGAAACTTCCGGGTGGAAACCAAAAAGAAAGTCCCACTTGCACCCGTCATTCAGGTTTCATCGTTTTCATCCCCGACCAAAGCAACCCTGGGGGTCATGTCAGTTAAATCAATTTTTCTTAGACCAAAACGGCCCTTTGGGTACCGAATTCAGAGACCCAAGTGAGTTTGGATGCGTTGGACATGGGCTCTCTTTGGCACTTCATCTCTCCGCACTCGAAACTGTTGAGTTGTGCTGGGCCAAAGGTTTTTCTTTGGTATTGAAGCATTTCGGAACCATAGGTCTCCTTTTGGGAAGATCGATGGCCCCTAAATGGGGCATAAGACCACTCTAAACCAATGGAACGCATCTATTTCGAACCAAGCTAACGCCAAAAAGGACAAATGAAATATTCCCTTCAAAATGGGTTCTTGCCCCAAACATATGGGGTGCAGTGCCCCTTTTGATGGGTAGCTTGAGGGTCCCCGCACCTCTCGGAATCTTCTCGGGCGCTCGGCCGAGCGTTTTTCGGTTCGGAGGTCCACGGGGAACGCCACCGACGTGGGGCCCACCACGCCCTCCATCGGCTTTATGGGCACCGGCAAGCCCGTGGCTTCTCGGACGAAGCGAAAGTCGTTTTGTGTCGACCGACGACCCCAGATTTAATGAAGCAACCTGTTTAATAATGGGTGGGTGGGTGGGTGGGTGGGTGGGTGGGTGGGTGGGTGGGTGGGTGGGTGGGTGGGTGGGTGGGTGGGTGGGTGGGTGGGTGGGTGGGTGGGTGGGTGGGTGGGTGGGTGGGTGGGTGGGTGGGTGGGTGGGTGGGTGGGTGGGTGGGTGGGTGGGTGGGAGTTTATGAATAGGGGTGTGTCCGATTCGCGGTTTGGTGGGGAATCAGACCACTTTTGGTAATGTCGACCAGATAGCTTGATGCAAACAAAAATAAAACCTCAGTTTATCAATAGGGGGGTGTAAAATTTTCTGGGTGAAATGTGGGGAATCAGACCACTTTTGGAGGGGAACAAATATGCGTGGGTGGGTGGGTGGGTGGGTGGGTGGGTGGGTGGGTGGTGTGGGGGTGGGGTGGGGGTGGGTGGGCGGGGGGGCGGGCGGGCGGGCGGGCGGGCGGGGAGCGGGCGGGCGGGCGGGCGGGCGGGCGGGCGGGCGGGCGGGCGGGCGGGTGGGTAAGTGGGTGGGTGGGTATGTGTTTATTTATAGGGAACCCTAATTTAGATTGGCGAAACCAGGGATGCCACTATTTTGACTGTCTATCCAAAAAGACGGATAACGAAACTCATCAAAGGGCATCACACCTCCTTATTGGGCTCTGGTGAAAGTGCTCTGAATGATTCTTGGGTTGGAATGCAAAGGTCAACCAACCTTTGCCATGATTGCCGGTGGGTGTTTGCTTGATGGTACCCACATGCCCCGTTCCTTTGCCCACCCAGACGGATGATTTCAGCTAGGTGGACGTGATGCGGCCCATTGTGGCGGGCGTGCTGCAGGAAAACGACCAGGTCGGCTCGGTGGCTGGGTGGTCGGGGTCGGCTGGTCAGGCGGTTGGCGGCATGAGTCGGGTGATGCCACGAGTCGGAAAAACAGCATCGGAATGGAGGGCCACGTGGCGCAGTCGAACAAGCTTTGCTTTCGCTTAGGAAATGGCCCTTGAAAAGTAAGTTGGTATGTAGTACCCTCCGGCTTGTGTTTTGTTAGTGGGAAGAAGGGCAGACAACTAAGCGACATGGTTCGGCTTGAAGCATCCAGCAGTAGTATATGGTTCACTTGGGAGGGACGAGAAAGGGGGGCTCTCCAAATTTCCCACAGCCAAGGATGAACTGTACCTATATTTTCCGACCGTGGCTCGCATGGACATGAACATGTGATAGACAGGAATCCCCACGCAAGTGTTGTCCAAAAATAATCTCCAATTCAAAATGATACCCATGTGAAGGGAAGATCTAAATGCGTTCATGACAAGGGCCCTCCAGAATGATTATCACGCACACATGTCAGACACGCACAATGTCCACCACAGGGTCCTTATCCAAGAAATGTTGACTTCCGTGCCGTTGATTGTCTCAAAAAGGCTGGAACTCCCTCAGTCCGCCCAGTTTTCGGACACATGCTAAAATGCATTCCCGCCCAGGTTTCACTGTAAAGTGTAGGCCGAAAAGGGGGTTGGTGACCTTTGAGAAGTTCTTCTACAGCCCCGCCCCTTTTTAGTTGCACGTCCATTGTTTCTAGGCATCCTTGTTTTTCGGAAGACTGTGCCAGAATCGAAAGAAGGATCGGGGACAACGAGGAATCTATCTTCGTGGTGGGAAGTCGCCCTTTTTGTCATACCCGAGTGGGATTCCCACTTATGACTTTGGGTTTCGGGATGTTTGGAAGAAAGGTTAGGTAGCATACTCAGGTAATGAGAAGGATTGCAAATCGGCTAAATACGGGTTCAACTCCTTCTTAGCCTTATTAATAAGGGGATGTAGTTTAGTTATTAGAACGAATGCTTTGCAGGCAGAATGACATTGGTTCGAGTCAAAAGCAGCACCGCTTTTCTTCGGCGAAAAGCATTCGCCGCAGGTGATGAAGTCCTTGGACCCGCGCAAGGATGTGGTGGTCTCCTTTATGGTGCGCCCAGGGATCCGGTCGAGTTCTTTTCCAAGCCAGTTGCCTATTGCAGCTATACTCGGTCTCAAATTAGAACGGGGCTGTGGGTTATGTTGAAACCAAAGTGATGAGCTTGAGAGAATCGATTTGGTGTGTAACTTTTTGGTGAGGGCATGAATGAGAATGGGGCTGATTCTGAGAGAAGGGTTATTTTGTGACGGTTATACTGCAAGGGGTATTTTGTCAGGGTTATGTTGAATGCAGCTATACTAGGATTATTTTGAATCCAAATAAAGTGTTTGTTCTATTATTTTTTGAAAATGAGGTGTGTTGCTACTTTACCCCCTTGCGTTAATTCCCGGGTATTTCCAGCCATTGCAGCCATGGGCAATTGTCAGACTCAGCCTTTGAGGTTCTTTGCACTTTCCACTGTCGAGTGTCCTTTCATTTTACCCTTTTACCAAGATGCGTTTCCTGCAAACCTAAGCAGCTTTGCGTCTAATTTGTTCAGCCCGTTCTAGCTCTACTTTATGAGGCACGTGCCTGTCCTCTACAAACTTTTGGACTGCTTCAAGGGCTTGGGTTCTTTGCAAGTGTACGTGGTTGGTTACACTTAGACTTACCTTGAACGCTAATTGCTGAAAAATGGCAGCACCAAACATCTTCAGTCATCTTTTGGTTGACCACCCCCGCTTGAAAACTTCCGCCCTTTGTGGGAAACCCCCCACCCCCACCAATCCACCAGGTTGACGACCCGGATCGGAATTACCTCACATATCCTGCCACTTTCGCCACTTGGTTCTACCTTTTTTAGGGACCCCCGGACCCCCCAAAATTTGTGGTTTTCCTCTTGGCTTCCCTGTAAACCCCCTCCAACCACGGAATGCCCCGCAACAAGTTCCCCCAACTCGCCGCACTCGCCGCACCTCGCGGCCGGGAACCGCGCGGCGGAGCTCAGGAGCTGTGCCGCACGCACGTGCCGCAGCCCATGTGCGCTCGGGCCTTCCAGGCGCTCACCGCCCAGGCACGGGGCACTGGGGCCCTCGGCTCAGGGGTGGGTCTTTGGGTGGGCGCCCGGCCGGTCAGGAGGGAAAGGACTTAAATACTTGCAATCCGTGCGATAGGCGGGGAAGGAGAACCGGAATGACCCTTATCAACCATCCAACTGGTGGTTTCCTGTAAGGGAAATCCTAGGTTCATTCCCAACACCCTGGGTCATTCCGTACTGAGCACCAGCAAGAGAAACATGTTCGAGTTGGGCAAAGTGTTTGTTTGTCTATTTTTATCATTTAGTTTTTGGGGGAAGGGGGGCTGGAAGAATAGGGTCAGGCTGCGCGGGATTCGGGTTTGCCAGAGGATCCCTTCGAAAACTACCGACTCGGCGGCTGTTGACTTCGGTTGCTCTCAGTTTCAAGACTGCACATGAGCTGTACAGTCCGATGCTATTTGCTTTTCCCAGGCCTGCACTGGAAGTCAGAAGCGGACAGCCCATGTTTTCATACTTAGACAACAGGCACACTCACCAAACTGACAACATGGGGGGGTACTTGCCAAATGTCCATATCATTTATGGAGACTTGGTGAATGTGGCCCGCTCAGTTGCAAAGTCCTTGCTGTCCTGCTCTTTCACCCCCAACGGACCTTTGTGAGTCGTCGTGTTCGGAGGAGTCCGCGTCAGTTGTGAACCCCCAAGCAACTTGTGAGATCCACTCACCCCCCAGCCAGGCACAAGGGATGGTTGCAGGGGTTTGCCGACCTTCCGACAGGCGCACTTACTGGTCGAGGGCATCATGAAATCTCCCGCGGAGTTCTGGCGCGTTTGGGCCCCGTTGGCTTGAGTATGGCGTCGTCCTTCAGACCGAATCGTCGCCGGTGGGTTTGAAGGGAGAACCCCCCCTTATGTAAGGAAACGGGTTGATGAAATATGTTGAGACAAACCCGAGTGAGCAGCAACCAACACCCAGCTGAACCAAGGTCACAGCCAGTCTCAACCAAGATTCTTTGCATATTTACTTGTTGGCAGACTTGTTATCGGATTTTCATTGTGATTCACGTCTGGGTTCTCCAACTTTTCAGGAAATAGCTGCTTTCCCTGCCTCTAATTTGTTTGCTGACTTCTTGTCTTCCCTTCAAAACTTCAAGCCACCGAGAGGGCAGTTTCCCCTTCTCGAGCTTCGCACTTGCATGCTGCCAGCCCGAGTTCGGCAGAGGTGTGGAAGTTGCTGTGCCCTGCCCTGGTCGAATTCAGCGAGAGAAGTGGAGCCTGCCGAGTTTTACGCCAAGAAATGTGGTACTGTAGCCCGCTCTCTGACTGTCAGACTGGAACAATGAGTCATTCCTTTTGCCCGTTTCCACATTGCTGTAGCGGGGAGCATTGACATTGGACTTCTGCATGCGTGCTGTCTTTTTGTTTCCGCACTTATGTCGTTGTCGTTGTTGTTGGAGTCGTTGTATTTTTGAAGCCAAATTTGGGTGGTGTTGGCTATTGGCACCGTCTTTCAACAACCACTGTCACGCTCCAGTGCCAAGAGCAAAGTCAATGCTTGAGTGCAACAAATTCTTGATTCTTGACTCTAGACTGATTGTTGCAGCAAAACGGACGCTGACACGTCGAACACCGGGGTTGGTCCAATGCTCATTGTTTACACATTGTGAGGCATGTTTAAATCATGAGGCTAAGATTTGGTTTTCCATTTTCGGGTTTTTTAAGGGCTCAAGATCTGGTATGTTTACGCAGACTGTGCAACCATCCCTACCAAGGGGTTCCCCCTGAAACCTATGCTCAAATCAGATTCAAGATGTCCTTTCCTTTCGAGGATTTGCTGTTCTCTTTACCTCGCTTCCTCAACTAGTGGACTGGATTTTCGTGACGATCATCGAAGTAAAACATTTGGACATGCTCGACCAATCCTCTCAGGAAATGAGTGAAAGGCGACCTTCCGGCCTATACTTCCCTTTGCTTAACATGTCTTTAAAGCGAACATATCACTGCTCGATTTTCCTTTCAGGGTTTATGCAGTGGAAGTATATGGCTGTGGGTCAAAACCAATGGTACCAATTTGGGGTAGGTGAATTCACCACCCAGTTTAGAACCTATTTTAGTGGTTGGATTGAATCGGATGTTCACTGGGGGTACGATCGGGCCTTCTGACCCATGGATGTGCTTAACATGTTTTTAAAGCGAACATATCACTGCTCGATTTTCTTTTCTGCAGTGGAAGTATATGGGTTTGCTCAACCAGTTCTTGCAGCCGAACTCGGGCCATGGCGAAGCTTCGCCAGATCCCGTCTTCGAGAGCGTGGTGGGTTTCTTCAAGCGCTTGGGCCAACTGATGAGCGAGGCGTGGGGGAGCGAGGGGGCCGATATTCCCCGACCAAAACCGATATGGCCGTGGGTGTCAACACCGTTAAAGGGGATCCCATTTTGGGTGGGATTGGTGAATTTACACCCATTTTAGGCTTCCTATTTTAGTGGTTGGATTGGGATGTTCACTAGGGGTACGATTTGGATTTTGACCCATGGCCATATGGCAACTCTTCGGCCTATTCCCGTATCTTTACTTGAGAAAAAAATAAATGCGCACCATGGATAAGTGTGCGTTTCAGGCAAAAAAAGCAAAGTTCCAAAAACCTGCGCAAAGGTTTTTTGGCTGGCTTGGGTAAAGGTTCTGAGTGTATATAGCCTTGATATCAACCTGACAGGCTGCAAACAACTAGGACAAGGTTTGATGCGCGCCTTGTCAACAAGAACTCGCCTCAATGATCCAAGAAAGCAGCATTTTGCCTGCCTCTGGGGCGTTGTCGGGCTTGGCCTTGCATTTTGACAAGCCAGCTTGATGGACAAGAGAAACAAGCTTCAGCTTTGAGATTCGAAGAATCCAAACACGGCTTCCAGGCTGAAAGGGATCGGTGCAGCTTCAACTGATCACATCTGGCTCAGTATCAAGCTTTTGGTTGGCAATTCAGGGGCGGACAGGGGGAATCTTCTGCCTAAAGAGGTCCGAACTTCGCAGATAAATGTGAGATCATGTGCGAAATGTGGCGCGATAGAACTTGTCGCAAATTGCGGGCTGGCATGGGGCTGAAAATCGACAAAGTTTCACCTGACAGCGACTTGTCTCAACAAAAAACGGGCGCGGGCACAGTCCTGGAGCAAACAGCGGATCCGTGCAAACCCCAGGCAGAACTTGCGGGCTTGGAACTGTTGATGGAGGTTGCGGGTTGCAAAATGAATGGCCACAACTGGCCACAACATGTCAAGTCCAGGTGATAGGCGGCACTTGCGTCGTGTGCCATATGTGCATCAAAATGCCTGTCTAAACCAGGCCTGGGTTGAGACAAAAGAAGAGCTAGTTAGGATGTAAACGTAAGAGACTTCAACAAACAGCTGCGCCGGCGGAGGAACGGGTAGCGCAGTATCGATTGGTTCCACAAGCGGTACCAGATATGGCTATCTGAGTAGTTTCATCCGAGAAGTGCGCAAATCATCCAAAATGTTTGCAAATTCCACAAAAATCTGCAAACACACCACAAACCGCGCAAAAAACAAATGGAGCAGAAAAAAGTGCGCAAACGAAGATATATACAGGTTCTATGAGAACTTCTGAAGTATCATAATGTGATAAGAGCAACTGACAACACTCTTTGCGGGCTCACCGATCCGGAGGAGCTCACCACGATGAAAATATGTTGCTTGGGGATCGAATTAGTCGTTCCACGTCTGGAATTATTGTAAAGCATGCAGAATACTATTTTGTAGTCTACTGTTGGTTGGGGGAGTACATGGAGGGACAATCCAAATGTCCCGCAAAGACAGGGGACTGGGCCCCAACTTTCCAATCCTCTTGAGAAACAAGCATTGTCCGTGGGTCATATGGATACTGTGTTGATTCCGGAAACGAAGAATAGACTGCCATTAATATTGATTTAAGCCGACATGAAGGGTTTCATCTAGGTGTCCCTTTCACAAACCAAACAAGCGTAACCCAAGAAAGGCGTGTACACGTGTCTTAAGGTACAAGACTTGTAAACCAACCGGTCAGTTCTCCCCCTTTGCCTGCCACGAGAAAGCCACCCGAAAAGGGCCCCTTCGGGCGAAGGTTGCAACCTCCTTTGAGGCGTCCTTTTTTTGGTGGACGGGGGGGGGGAGCTGGAGAAAAGGACACGCGAAGTGTCCCTGGCACGGGGTAACAATGGGTTTTCAGCCATCTGTAAGGGAGAAGAGAGATGAAAATGGGCATGCCTCCGAATGGGGCGCCTTCAAACTGCTCCCTTTTCCTCTTAACAAGATGGCTTTCCCGGAGCCTCGAGACATAGACCCATGCTTCCGCCGGAAGAACTGGAGTCACTGGAGCTCATTTACTGCAAATTTCGAACGAGTTTTTGGCCGGAGAGATGCCGGACACTTGGAGACCGACCAAGGCGGTTTCCATGTTGTTGTTTTGTTCAAGAAGAGAGATACCTTTCCTACATGTTTGATGGTGTCTGGTGGAGGAGGGAAAGGAACCCCAGTACTTTTCTATACTTTTCTGGGCTTTGGGGGTCCTTGGCCAGTTTTTGAACACCGTGGACATTAGTTGGGGTTGTGGATATGGGTGAAAACAGCTGTTGGGGGTGCTGGAGGTCCTTTGCGGACCCCGACGTATTTTTCTGGGTCCATGAACCGCAAGGTTTTATCCGGGCTCAAGCAAAAGGTTCGGAGTTGGACATGCGGGGCCCGTACACTTTTTGAAGAGCGGGGCCATTCCCCAAGTTGTGTCTTTGTGTGGAGGGGCTTTCCTTTGAAACAAGGGTTGTGGGATCGAGGGGTTTCTCCCCACTTCTGTGATACAAGGGAATCCCGCCCCTTTATAAGAAAAGAGTCTTTGGGAATCCCTTTCTGTTGTATCACAGAAGTGGTGATTCCCCACAACTCTGCTTTGAAACAAGGGTGGCCTTTTTCACCATGGCGTCCTTGTTCCGAGTTCCCTGGGAAGCATTTGTCGGGTTTCGACGATGGGCCCGATAGGAAGATCCGACGCTCACCCAGCAGTTCATGGCACGGCAGCTCAGACTATCGGCTGTTAGAGGAAATGGGATCCATTCAAGGAAGTTTGGTGTGTCCCGTTTTGGAGTCCCCCTTTTTATTGTAAATAGAAACATGGAAGAAGAGGAAACGCCTTTCCACGGGCTTGCTCCGAGCCGTTCCAAGCAGAAGCTGCAGGGGCCATTTCTACCCAGCCCCTCCAAGCTTTGCCACAGCCCAGTCGAGCACAGAAGGATTTCCCTCGCTTGTTTTGACTTGCCGGCTCCGGTGTCACTTCCGCAGTGGACGTCACAAGGCACGATCGATGGATTTTGGGTCCTCGAAATGGCGACTCGTAGGACCCAACGACCTTCTTGGCTGTCATAAGGGCCCGGTTTATACCAAGCCCCGAGATCCTTGTCAGGAAATACATGTTTTCGCTTCTGTTTCTTTGGTTCACTTCGGGGGTCGCCGCCGTTCTCGTCCCAAAGCCCACAAATTGGCCATAGATGTCCTTGGACAGGTGGACCCAGCCTCAGACGAGTTTGTCCTGAAGCCACCCCAGAACAGTTTTGATTTCCCCGTGGCTTCCCTCTAGGCCACCCCCAAACATCCCAAAAACGCGGTGGCTTCCCTTTGACTTCCCTTTTGAACCACCCCCCCCAGAAAGTGGCTCCGTATACCTTTAAAGTTTCCCTTCGGTCTCCGCCCTGTTGGCACCAAACCTCGCGCCGCAAAAAAAAAAAGAACACCAACGTCCCCCCCCCCCCCCGGTTCATGTGTTTGTGAGCCCCAAACCTCGCGGCGCGAGAAACATCGAAAAACAACTCGGCAGATGGACGGCATGCTGCCGTCCCTGGCGCCCTTGATGGTGGACACCGCCGGCAAGCGCGAGCCGTTGTGCGAGGTGGCCGGAGCCCTTGGACCGCGAGAGGTCGGAGGTCGGAGGTCGGCGAAGGAAACCCGCGGTGGCTTTTTGTTGGTGGAAAGGAGGAGACCAAGATTGGCTCGTAACAAGCTGGATTTTTGTCCGGAAGACCTGTTTTGGTTTCACTGTGAGTTTCATACGAGAACATGTCAGAAGGAAAACCATGCATTTGGGGGGCTCCATGTCCAGTTTTGAGACACAGCGAACGCTTTTGTGTTTAAGCCCGTTCGATTTGGGCAAAATTCAACAAGCTACCTGGTCTATGATAGTTGTACACGTCTTCCCTTGGGCAACTCGAGGTGGGTTTTTGTTTTCCGTGATCGGATCGATGCGACTGAGGTGTACTCCTACGCGCAGCCGCAAGTGCTGAGCCGGCTGAACGTGCTGCGGGGCTTGAAAGAAGCCATGGCCAAGATGCCGGCGGGGTGCCCGCCGCGGGGGGTGGAGAGCGGGTTTTCCACCGGGGAGATGCGTTCGGCACGTCTTGTCTGCCCCCAAGAGCCCAAGAATCAATGACAGAGAGCTTGAAAAGGGCCAGAAGGAAATGACAAAAACCTTTCTGGGTTTGTATGAAGTACGCCAACCTAGTCTTGGACCAAGCAAAGGCGTGCATTGTCCCTTGCAGGGTTTGCAAGGCGCGCTTGCAATCCTCTTGTTTGAAGCGAGAAGAGAAGCAGTCCAGATGTATCTACTAATTATGTGCCTCGGGCAAGAGCTGACTACCGGTCGATTGAAGGATCAAACATGTGCCGAGCTGCTCATTCTGAAGTCATGGATGCCCTTCCAACTTACGGAAGTCATACGCATGGAGAACATACTTGCATTTGACTGTCTCTTCAATTCGAGGACTCTCCTCAAATTGCCTTTACCGGTTGTCTCCCAAAAAGGTAATCCTCGGAAAGGAACACTCCCGTTCCCAACTTTGGATTTTGGTTCCATGGCAGGCATACATCTCGTGCCTGTCCTACTTTCTGCCGATGGAGATCCAAGTGGGTCGGCAACTCAGAGGACCTGTGTCAGGGAGCTCCCGAAAGCCAAGGGACAACGGAGTCTACACGCTTGGTGTAGTGCTTGTACACCCCCCCTTTTTGCTTGGGTAGTGATTTTAGGGGTTGTGAAAATACCCCAGCATAGAGGACTCTTGCTCTGGCCTGCTCTTGTTGGGGAGGTGCCCTGGCATCAGCACCATTCCCGATTTTATAGCTCGATTTTGATGACCCAGTTCAGGGGGCTTTTTGGTGGATGTTTGAGGGGAAAGTAAAGGGAGCTGTTTCTGAGCCAGTTGTCCGATGTGGCTGTGGGTCAAAACCCATTTTGGGATCCCATTTTGGTTGGTAGGTGAATTCACCACCCATTTTAGGCTTCCTATTTTAGTGGGTTGGATTGAATCGGATGTCTGGGGGCCACGGAATTTTGGCTTTTGACCCATGGCCATGTCCGAAGCTCCCGGCTTTGTTCTCCGCTCGAAAACGCCGCCGGCCCCTTTGCCAGGTCTGCAGGACGAGCACTTGCTGCGCCATTACCAGTGCCCGAAGCTGCACGGCTGCGCGCGGAACGGGAGCTGCAACAGAAATCGGCAAATCGGCAAATCTGAGAAAACCGGGAAGGCAAATAGGTTTCGTTTCCCTTAGCTTTCCCGCCAGGATCCAGTTTTCTACCAACTTGCGACTTGCTGTCGGTCGGCGACTCATGACTCCCCAACCCCCCCCCCCCCCCCCACAAGGCCAATCATCCATGGGGTTCGACTTCCTGATTTAGTCGGAACCTATGCACACATATTGAAGGTACAGCCATGTTACGTCTCATTCATGTTCGACTCACAGGGACTGACGGCTTCTCAGGTTGGTTGATAACTTGGGCTACTGCATCTCCTCACCTGCACAGGGGAACTGCCAGCACTTTCCAAGGGTGCCATTGCACCTGGAGTATCAATTTTTGACGGCGGGAATGTCTCGGAAATCGCAAGGGCTCCAAATGCATTCTCCTCCGCAACTTATGACCCGAAAACAATATTATTCAAGTGGCCGGCAACCAACAGGTGATGTTTAACCCAGCGGGAAAGGCAGCGACTGACCTTGACTGCTATTGGGTTGGATCTTTAGACTTTAACTTCTTGGTCGAAGTAAAGGTGTGTTTCACTAAACCCCCAAAAAGTTGTTTTGTAAACTTTTTGCAGGGGGTTGTTACAGCAACCAAGTGACTTCATGGGTAGGTACTACGCGCTGGTGGCCTTGCAGTGCCAAGAGCCCGCCATCCGTGTGGGCGGCCTCTCCATGCTGGCAGCGGCCAGGGAACCAAGGGGAGTCTGGAGACTCGGCGGTTCCGCACCCCAAAGCCGGGTGCTTTCCTCTGGTGACGTGGCTTCCCTTCGGCTTCGCTTACCCCAAAGAGCAGAAGGGACCTCTAGGCACATGAGAATTTGGGTACACGGGGCATGCCAAGGGCATTCCTTTATGGAGGAAGACGTAGGTTTCATGTTAGTGGGAGGTCACATAGTTGATAAAGGAGATATGAGCCATGGACGTAACATTGCCGGAGTGCGGGTTTTGGGTGGGCTCTACAGGTCTGTTGTGGAAAGCTTGTCAGCTGCTCACTGAACTTTTGATTTTGGAGATGTACAGCATTGGGTTTGAGGCTTGAGTGTACAATTTGACTGTTTAAATTAAAGCTTCATTCCACGCTTCATATGGAGCTGGTGCTTTTTGAGAGCAGCCTGGGGTCGTTGTGAGGGCAATCGAAAGGGAAACAACAAATTGTTGGGTTCCCTATTATTTGGAGACATACCCATGTCTTCATCTCCTTGCCTTGTGATATATTGAAGCTTCACCAACTGGTGGTCCCTAATTTCTGTCCGACCGGGAAGCATTGCTATGTATCGAGTTTTGTGTTGGATGTTCGCTGAACATGGTTTGCCCCTAGGTAGTTTCCCTTTGGGTTCTCTTCGGCCTTCCCTGTCCCATGTTTCTGGACATCCATGGTTTCCCTTTCAAGGGAGAGGTCCAGTTAGTGTTCGTGACTCTGGGTTTCCTTCAAAAATACCACAAAGGGTGTTCCTTTGCAGCGACCAAACAAGGGAACCCTGAACAAGGACCACGATGCAATGCTCAAATCTGCCAAGTCTTGATTGCTATTGGATTGGATCTTCAAACTTTAACTTTTGGGCCGAAATCAAGTTGGCTTTCCGTATTAAACCCACAAAAGATAAAACACTTATGGCGGAGGCGTCGTTACAGCAACCAAGCTTGTGAATGTGATTGTTTGATGCATCCAAAGGATGGTCCTCTCTTCATGGCGCCAAATTCGAGCTGGGAGTAGGTACCAGAGGGCCAGATGGAGACACGGCTATGGCTCAGAATTTGACCAGGATATGGATCACAGGTTTTAGCCCATATTTCCCAGAACAACCCATGTTGGGTACATTTTTTTCACCCACGGCCAGATTAAAGTCCTTCCCAGAGCGCCGAGTCCTTCCCGCAGGTCTCGAAGCAGTCTCCAGCCTTCGCCCAGAATGCGCCGAAGGGGCGGTCGAAGGTTGCACATGGGATCCCTTCGGACGACCTTTAAATGGGCTTGTCTCCAAATGGGCCCCAAAATGGGTGGTTTCCCTTGACCTCTCCTCAAAACCAGCCTCGGCTTTACCTTATAGTCGGTTTTCTTTTGGCTCCCTTTGGTTTCACCTTCAAGCAGGCAGTTTCCCCTTGGTTTTGCGTAAAACGCAATCCCCAAGAATAGGAGGGGTGCAATCCCAAATGCGGTCAAAGCAGGTCATCAACCTCTGAATAGTGGTTTTAGACCAGCAGCGCAACCTGCCACGATGGAGTTTCGAGCCATGACAATGGCCGCAGTCAATCGGCAGGTGCTTCACGAAGCGCACGCCTTTGTGAACCTGGTACGGGACGACTGGTGGGAGGCGCCACGCGACTTGCGTCCAGGGCTGACATGGTGAAGTCATGGGGGAAATTGTACTGTTAACCTGTGGATGGTTGCGAAATCTGTTTCGCACCACCGTTTTTACCAACCTGGTTTCTGATTGGTAAATGCCAATATATGAACGGTATGGTGTTCCATTCAACCAAAATGGTGCGAAATGGTTTTCGCAACCATCCACAGTCTTGCCTGAAGAATAGACCGAGCTCACTCATGAAGGTTACCTGGGGATTCCTTATGTCCGGTTTTGGATTAGAAATTTGCCAGATAGTGGCCCCAAAAAGAGGAGCGCCTTTTGGATGGTGTTTAGAGAGAGAGAGAGAGACCTACCAGCACATTTCGGTCTGTCCTCGATTGTAGGATCATGTGCTGAACCAGCGGATGGCACTCGTTCGTTCTGGGTGGGTGGCAAATGTGGATTGAACAACCACTCCCACAAATGTGAAAGCGTACTGGCCAGCAGTCCAAAGATGGAGTACTGGAATCCAGGCTTGATGTTCGACGTGCTCCTCCAAAAGGAACCTGCGCACTTCCATTTTGGTGTGTGGATGGTTAAATCGAGGTGGCTTCTTGAGGGTACTTTTGCGGTGCTGAAAGAAGAGCACAGGGAACGCGCTTCCCCAATTGAAGACAGACCCCAAGCTATGTTGGTGTGGCTCAAAATTAACCAGGAGGAGTTACGCGCAGGTTTCGGTCCATGTTTCCACTTACCAGGGCAACCCATTTTGGTGACCGTTTTTTTGAGCCACAGCCAAGCCCAGAGCTGTGACAGTCTTACAGGTCCAGGCGCAACTGATGGTTCTCACTGGGTGCCTGCTTGAGCTGGCTGGCTTCAGCCTCGGTGCGAGCGGTCCGAGCGGTCCGCCGATGCCTGTTGGCCATTTGAGGGAAAAAAACGTACCCGGGCGAATTTGGATGGCAAACGCCTGTAGAGTCTCCACACTTTCAAATGGGGTCACCCGTTTCTTTCGGGTAATGACCCCAGTTTTAAAGGGTCAAGGAGACTCTAGGTATCCATTTTCGTAGAACCAAAAGCCAATGGGTGTGCTGCCGACCTGCTTTAGGAATAGTTTTGACACTGAAGGCAGCTGAGAAGTGCCGGCGCCAAGAAGCCGGGGGCACCGTAAACACTTTGACTCTAACTGCTAGCTGCCATTCCTCTGAACACATGGATATGATTTTGGGAAAACGCTGAAGCATGGTTGGACATAAATCCAGCCATGTATTTCTGATGTCCACCAACAGTCCAACGGACATATGATGGCTTGTGCTGATTCAGCGACGTAGATTCGGGAGCCATTGTGTTGGTCCCGCAATGTTCATTCAGCCCGGCTGTGGCTCCGATCCAGGGGACCGTAAGGTAACACGCATGGCCACCATTCAGCTGCAACGAGTGGCTCCGAGCTTTGAGGCACCAGGCGAGACGACGCAGCCCAGGCTCGGCCTTCAGTGGGAGGCTTGCCTACAAGGGCGCAGTCCCACAAAGTCTCGACATGTTCGGGTGTTAGTATGTTGTATTGCCACTTTTGGACGGAGTTTGACAGAAAGACACTCCACTTTACTAGGGGTTTCAGGGATTCATGCCGGGAGTTCATACTTTAGAGCCTCCGGCTCACTCCGCCGACATTGTCCTCTCCCTTTTCTCCTTCTTCATCTCTCCCTTGTCTCCCTTGTGTGTTCTGTTGTCCTCTCTCCCTTCCTCCGCTCCCGATCCTCCCCATCCCCCCAAGCCTCTCTCTCCTCAATCTCCCTCTCTCTGTCTCTCTCTATCTGTCTCTCTCTCTCTCTCTGTTTCTCTGTCTCTTTCTGTCTGCATGTCTCCTTCCTGTCCACACCCCTCTACAGAAAAAGGGTACCCTCGTTCTAGCCTCTTTTCTGGAGGACCTAGTCTCTCTCTTTCTCTCTCTCTCTCTCTCTCCCTCTCTACCTCTCTCTTTCTCTGTCTCTTTCTCCGACTCTGGCTCCGTTTCTGTCTCTCTCTCTCTCTCTCTCCCTCTCTCTTTCTCGCTCTCTCCCTCTCTCTCTCTCTCTCTTTCTCGCTCTTTCTCTCTGTCTCTCTCTTTCTCTCTCCCTCTCTCTCTCTCTCTCTGTGTCTCTCTGTCTCTCTCTCTCTCTCTCTCTCTCTGTCTCTCTCCCTTTCTCTCACTCTCTCTCTCTCTCTCCCTGTCTGTCTCTTTCTCTGACTCTGGCTCTGTCTCTGTCTCTCTCGCTTTCCATCTTTCTCGCTCTCTGTGTCTCTCTCTCTCTCTCCCTCCGTCTCTCTCTCTCTCTCTTTCTCTCTCTCTCTCTCTCCCCCTCTCTCTCTCTCTCCCTCCCTCCCTGACTCTCTCTCTCTCTCTCTCTCTGCATTGCAGCGTCACGTACCCCCCGAGTTGCCTCGATGTCCGGGCACTGCCCCTTCATGCCCCTGAATTGTCATCTCACAACTGGCTTTCCCCTTGACCTCCCCTTCATGTCCTTTTCACGTTTCTCATGATGGCCCGGTCATGTCCCTTCCCATTCCTTTCAACTCCCCCTTCATGTTCCTGACGTTTTCTCGGTATGTCCGCTTCATTTTCCATGTATGTCCCGTTCTTGCGTTGCGAGTCATTTCCCTACATCTCCCGTCGTGCCGATTGGTTTCCTTGTGCTTTGTTTCCCTTTCATTCCCCCTGCACTCCCCTTGTTTTCATTTCTGTCCCTTTCATGTCCCTTTCAGTTCCTCTTTGTTTCCCTTTCATTTCCCGTTGCTTTCCTGTCATGTCGACTTCCTATTTCCTCCCCTCATTTCCTTGCACTTCCTTGCATTTCCTCTCCCCCAGTATTTCCCGCAAAAAACCCGGTCTTTCCAGCGTTTTCGCAAAGAGGAGTTTTTCCAGATTTTCGGCAAAAGGAGGCAGGAAGCCCAAGCCAGCAAAAGAGCCGGCAGGGGGAACCCCTGTTTTGCGACAGCGGCTCCCCGAAGACTACGTTTAGTGGAGCGTCAAATTGCCGCACGGTACGTGGCCCCCCCCCCCACGTATCAGACGTCGGGCGGGGGGGGGTAATGTTAGGTTGCGAATAATAAATGGGGAGTCAATACACAAAAAAAAACACAAAATTGTTCACACCCCTGAAAAGCAAAAGGGGGAGATAATGCACAGAAGTTTTTGTGAGGGGCAAAAAAATCCGGAAAACGTTCCCCAAAAAAAGTTTAATTAATCCCTAGTTCAGCACAACTCCTGTCTCTCTCTGCCCCGCCCGCCCCCCCCCCCCCCCGCCTGTCAGATGCAAGAAACAAGGAGATGATGATTTAAGTCCCTGAAAAGGAAGTTTAACTGAGGTCCCCAGCAGCCAAATTCTTTATGACAGCCCTTACTAAAAGTTGCACCCTGCCAAATTTTCAAGGGGGTAGTACAGGGAACACCCAGGAAGCCAATAATGAGATTTGTTTAAGGGGAGTTAATTGAGAACAGTTCTTTAGGACTGGGGCCAGAACCAATTCTAAACAGTACTAAGCCAGTCAACCAGAATACTAAACCAACAGTACTAAGCCAGTCAGCAAGAATACTAAACCAATACTAAACCAAATCTAACCAGTACTCAGCCAGTCAGGAAGAATATTAAACCAATACTAAACCAATTCTAAACAGTACTAAGCCAGTCAACCAGAATACTAATCCAATACTAAACCAATTCTAAGCAGTACTAAGCCAGTCAGCAAGAATAGTAAACCAATACTAAACCAATTCTAAGCAGTACTCAGCCAGTCAGCAAGAATACTAAACCAATACTAAACCAATACTAACCAATACTTACTGGAATACTACTTAGAAAAGACCCGGTCTGAAACTCATGTTGTTTCAGGGGGTTTCTCTATTGACCCCTCCCATTTTGTTTGGGGGGGGGCCCTTTATTATTCACTCCCCAACATTATCCTCTATCCTCTAGTAAGTATCCGACACGCCGAACAATGTCGGCGGATATTCACCCTTTGCCACACAGAGGAAAGCCCTCAAACTACGCCGACAAGTAAGGCCAGCATTGACCGAATCGCGAACCGCAGGGTGATGGCGATGCCACCCTGTGGAAGGTGGCCACAAGCTCAGAGGGCGCAAAAGTCATGGACTACCTGAAAGGGACCAAGGGGATTGGCAGTTCTGTCATTCCTCGAGGTGACTCCTCCTCTGACCGTCAAGCTGGTGGACAAATACAGGGGTGTTTCTCCCGGGAAGTAAAACGTTGTAAATGGGACACTCCCTGATTGCTCAACCAACGACTAGGGCTTGAAACTCATCCTGGAGATAAAAGTTGGTGGCTGAGTCGGTGGTTTGGAGCTTAGGGCCTGTGCTCTCCCTGTTCTGGTTTCCACTTGGCTGCTTTCTGCTTGGATCTTTAGACGTCTTTTGGGACAGCAAACAGCAAGCAACAAGCTCACCTTTGACCACGGATTGGCCCAGCTTCATGCGTCAGCCAGGCTGAGACAGAGGCCTGGCTCTCGTCGGCTTGGAGTTCAGGTGCTGAAACCCAAGTCAAGCCATTGCCAAGCCATTTGCTGAAATTGGTTTTGTATTCATGCTTCCCTTTGTTGTTTTTTAGGGAATCTATCTTACTGGACATATGTCCTTTACTTTTTTTTTCTGGGGGACTTCAGCAACTGCAGGCCGCCATTTTAGGCTTACCAGGGCAAGCCATTTTGGGTATTCCGGTTTTTTGAGCCACCGCCATTCCTTTTCGCTTCTGAAGAAAGGGTCCAGAACCGGGGTGGACCCACATCCCCACTTGCCCCTCTCTCCAGGCTGGGGAGAGCCTGGAGGTGGACGAACTTGCGGTAGAGCAATTGCTGAACGTGCGGTCGCCCAATTGATTGCAAGTGAGCATTGGCTGCAAAGCTTGAGGCGACAGAATCCCAGGGTACGGGGTGACCCTTCTATTTTGGATGTGGTGGGTATTCACGGGAAAAGAGCCAACAGAAAGCCCCCCCCAAGGCTTTGGTGGGTCATTGGTTCATGGTCCCACTGACATTGCCATGCGGAACCCACCAAAGGGTCCCCTTTAGAGTTTGTTTTGTTCGAGGTTCCCCCAGTTTGCTTCCATGCTAGTGGGTGGGAAGGTAGACTCATGTTCTTTCCTAACATCCAAGCACTGGACATATGTTTGCCATACTAATGCGGAGAGTGCCCAAAAGCTGGGTTCATGCGGGATTCTAGTGCAAGTGAGAATTCGATATGTTAAACAGAACAAAAGAGGTAGGCTCAAACCCAGTGGGCAAGCTTTTTGCATAATGCTGACCCCTGATTAATTGAACCCCTCAAAATCAATCAAGGGATTCCTCCCGGAAGAAAGGAAGCCCTGCTAAAAAGACAGCCCCCTCAACGCGTTGTTTTTGTTCATCCTGATTTGCACAAACACAAACTGTTTGCAGTGTTGGCTTCCGATTTGGTCCCATCCAACTAAAAAGACTCAGGGGTTGGCCAAAAACATGTGGGGGTGTCTCAAAATCGGGGGTGCTCCCCCACGTTTTTGTTGGCTTTCCAAAAAGGTGTTCCCTTTTCGAACCCAGCAAAACGGTGGTCCTCCCCCCAAAAAAAAACACACACAAAACACGAGAAGCCCAGGCGGCGCTTTTCGCTTCTCCCGAGGTGGCCAGAGAGCTGATGTCCGGCAAGGGCGGCTTGGCCCATTCAGGGTGCGTTGGGGTGAGCGGCTAACAGGGCTGTGGCTCAAAAAACCGGTGCCCACAATGGCTGGCCCTGGTAAGTGGACACATGGACCAAAACCCGCGGTTGGCCCCTCCGATCGTTTATTTTTGAGCCACACCCAAATGGGACTTTGAGGGTAATTAGCCCTTTTTTGGTAGGTTTTGAAGGTACACCACAAGGAATTTTAACCAATTTCAGTGGGCCCCCCAAAAGACACGCCCACATTGTCACATGACTGGCCGGGGGACTTGAAACCATGTGGTCTATATCCATGGCTACTAGCCAGCTGCTGAGTACCCTGCCCCTTCAAGTGCTGGTTGAAGCCTTCCTCTAGCTAAACCGAACGGCAGCTCTTTCCCAAAACCCCCAGTGCTGTCAAAAAAACAGAAGTTGGAGAGTGCCAGAAGATTTGTGGGTGTCTTCAACGACATTCGCCCCTTTACAGGAAAGGATCCAGACATCAAGCGACTGACCAACGTTGCTGAGAAGTTTCCCAAACACCTCGGCTCGACCCTCGGCTTTTCTTCGCGAGGCAAGTCCAAGCTGGTGCTGCAGATCTGCCTGTGCTCGCTTTGCAAGGTCCTGAGGCGGGAGCTTGTCAGGGGCAAAACGCGCTACTTTTAAGACTTGCGCGATATGTGCGAGAAGTAGGTGAATGAGGGAAAGTAGGGAATGAGAAATGGAATGAGCCTGGGGATTCCCTTACAGGAAACCATAGCGGATTGTGTTTGTAAGGGTCGTTCCCTGATTCCCTGATCACCAGCAAGAACATCTACACGCGGGCTTGTCGTTGATTTAAAGGGGAACCGATTGGACAGCTGCCAATGCGCGGTCCCTCTATACTTCGACACATACCCAAAAAGTTTTAGCCCACTGTCCATTCCTGGAACTGCCTGGTGGCTACCTCAAGGATCTCTTTTAGAGCAAACGATCCAGGACCTCCCAATTAGGGTCCATATTAGTGGAAAGTGGCGAAATGTGGAGTCCGAGGATGTGGATTGATGCTGATCGAATGCCTTGGATGCTGATTGGGAGGTGCATGCCGACAAAATCAGAGCAGCGCAGCCCGCGAAGTGATCCGATCTACACGGGGATGTAGAAACGCAATGCTTTTGGAGCTTCAAAAGGAAGCCGAGATGAAAACATAAGACTTGGAGGGGCCCTAGTTTTAACCAATCCCCACTTGCCTTGAGTTGCCGCTCTTGCTTTGACAGCCACATTGATGCTTGCGCAGTTTTGCGTGGACGCGCTCGCAGGGCATATCCCTCCCTGCTGCCGCCTTATGTCAATGCCCCGCGCCCAGCGGGAAATTCAAGAAGCCCCGGGGAAATGAGAAACGCATGGCACCCCCGGATCATATCTGGCGGATTCACAGACGGCGACCCCGGTGCTTCCATTTTAGTCTCACGTGTTGTTTCCCTATGGATCTGAGTTGGGGACCAGCCCCATCTTCAGGCAGCCCAGGTAACCAGAAGCACATGGCTTGCTTGAGGGAAGGCGGGGGGGACTTGGATCAGGGAATGATTAAATGAAGCTAGGGGAGTGAGGCAGTCCGGGCGCGACACCGAGTATTGACAACTGTTGGGCGTTCTAATCCCAAAAGGTTGGCTTGCACTCACTTATCAAAAGTCGCTTCAAGGCCCCTGAAGTGCTGCAACTTACTGGTCCTCGGCGCAAGGCACGTCCCAACCTGATCCAACTTTCGGCATTGGACTCAAAGGGCAAATTTCTCTCAGGTCGTTGCCTTGTTTCATAGCCGGGTATTGAAGTGCAGGATTCGAGATGTGCTCCCCAGGAAACCATTCAGGGCATTCTGGGCCGCCCATTTGAGAAGGAGTCCTCAGACTGCTTCAGTTTGCACCAGCAGGAAGGACCTGCGAATTTCCCGCGGACCCCGATGTGACACCAACCTAACTCGCAACTGCCGGACAGCGCGAGTCGCAACCGAGGTGCTGCTCCAGCAACCGGCGGCCTATCGCCAGCGACTCTTGGAGCCTCAGGCGGGGTCCCCAAAGCTTTAACAACTTCCATTTGCTGAAGCGAATATTTGTTATTGTCCCTTGTTGGTTTTAAAGGAAACCTGTCACTACTGGATATAGTTGTATTTTATTTGTCTACAAGCGGCTAAAGCAAATGGAAGTTAAGGTTCTTTGGTTTTTCCTATGTTAAGCCACTTTTAGTTGTTCGCCCCAAAAGGCGAACTTTTTGTGTGACCTGGGGCCTTTTCGGGCAAGATGCGTTTGGGTGTGTCGCCTACTTGTTTGGGCCCCATATTTTGAGACAAACCCACGTTGGCAATACAAATAGGATATTGCCACATGGGTTGATTTCCGCTTGTTGAGAGTAGTTTGGGGGTCCAGGTGCATTGTGTTGCATGTTTTTGTGGTGATGGGGTGCCGAGACAGCTATGAGTAGCTGGGGCCCGGAAAGGTTTTTTTTGGCACAAAGTTTCGGGGGCGGTTCCCAAGCTGATTGCATTGTATGGAGAACCCCGCCAATCATCCACTTCCGTGATTGTTAAAAGCAGGGTATTAGCTTTAAGACACCCTTTACAATCGCTGAACATAAATCCAACCATGGACCCTGACAGAAGAGCTTTGTGGAATCGGATTGGATTCCTATCCTTTGGTTCCAGGAAGAGATGGTGTTAAAGGAAGATGATCATTTGCTGAAATGAAGATGTTCTATTTTCCCTTCTTGGTTTTTAAGGAATCTATCACTACTGGAAATGTGTTCATTGTTTTCCAGGGGGCGAAAACGCAAATGGACCCAGACAATCCCCCTCTTTTCTTAGGCCGGGACACGGCGGAAGCGCTACACCATGGGTACATCCTGCCGGGTCTATGAGGCCGTCGGATCGACGCGACTCGCATTGCCGCGTGCGGGATGGCCCGCCCAGAGGGTTCAGCTGGTTTGCTTGCACAAACGTTTCAGGTTAATGCTCAGTTAATCGCGGGTCAGGAAGGAATCACCCACTAAAAGGGAGCCCCCCTTAAAGATAGGCGGTGAGTTTGTTGGTCAGGGGGCAACAGTACCCTCCCTCAGGCGATTCCATGGAAACCCCAGGGACTCTATGGAAAGAGGACGTTCTACTTTTGATTCGGGAGCCACCAACCAACAGGTTAACAGGCTTGCTCCGAGCCACTAGATGACCACACAAAACACAAATGCTGCGAATTGGAATTGGGTCCTTTTCTGTTTCTAGGGACCAACTTTCCAAGAGCCGCGTCTGAGGCTTATCCAGGTTTTGGGCAAGCCCCGTCACAGTTTTCCTGTGAAGGTTGAGGAGAAACACCGCAAGACATTTTTTGCTTGCCTCTCAACTGCCCTTTGAACTAGGACAACGTCTTACATCTTGAGTTCGGTTCAGTTCGGTTCAAGCGTTTGAAATTGGAGCTCCGTAAGTGTTCCCAACCGCACCCTCGTTTGTTCCAAGCCAAACAAAGATGCCCATGGGTCACAACCTATGGCGATCCCATTTTGGGGCGGATGAACACCCATGTACCACCTATTTTGATGTTCACCAGGAGTACAGGGTTTCGACCCACAGCCACATGAATTGAATCCAGGGTGTTGGGGTGCCTACGAGGACCCATGTTTCAGTTCACAAGGATGCCCTTTACCCAGGTGCCGCCATGTCTTGGGCAGCATGTAGCCGGATGGTACCCAATACGTCATGGTTCCAAACATCAACTTCTCCAGCCTTTTGCGGGACCCAAGACTTTAAACCAACTCTCAACCCCCTGTTGTTTGACCTTGTCTGCTCTTGGTATAGGCCGACCAACAGGTAGGGTGGAAGAAACGTGTGTGCAAGGACCTGTCTCCCTGATTCCTTATGGGATAATGCAATCCAGAAGATCCATGCGCCCATACCATCCTTTCGCCAGGAGTGCTGTATCCTCGACTGGCCCAGTGTGGAGGTTGCTAGGCGCGGGCTCGCTCGACGGGCCTTGCGAAATGGAAATCGGTTAAAGAACTTCAAGCCCGGAAAGGGGCGCCCTCCAATATAACGCAAATGACATCGGAATCCGAGCAATCCACTCAACCCGTGGTTGATTCATAAGGAAAGTTTGGGACCCCCAAACGTGGATGTCCTTGGATTGATCTGCCCTCCAACACACGCCCAAGTGGAACCTGGAGGCTGGAATAGGTATACATCTGCAGAGAAGGGACGATCATTGCACGTCAAGAAACCAGCTGCAGTTGAATGAGACCCAGCAAGCAACCGGCGGTACACACCAATGAAAGGGAAGCCACCCTTTGCTACAGTTTTGGCATCTGGTATCCTGACAAGCCCACCCCCTGGAAGAAGACAAGAATTGACCAACACTGGGATCGGCGTGTTGGTGGTGTGTGTGGGTGGTGGAAGCAGAATCGTGTGATTGGGATTCGGTACTTGATTGGGATTCCATGATTCATCGAAAGAGGAACAACCTGAAATCAACCCCAAACATTATTGGACACAGTCCTGACAAGTTGACCAAACAAATCCCCAAAACAATCCACCAAAATCCGCACATTGGCCGCACGGACAGAATCCCGCAAAGCTGCCGTCCTGCCCGTGAGAATTCGCGGCGCGCTTTTGCGAGGACTCTGGCGGAGCAGGCGGAGCTGCAGAGTTTGCCCCACTTCGAGCCGGAGCACCTTGAGGCGAAGCGAAGCGCGATTCGACGACTCCTCAAAGCATGTCACCCAGTTTCCTTTTTCGTTGTTGGAGAGGGGTTCCTATGAAATTCGACCTAGGGGTTAGAAAAAAGGACCCTGGGTTTTCTATCACCAAACCTATTTTTTATCCCGGTATTTGCTTGCCACGTATTTTCAGATGTGTTATACCATATTGACCATTTCCATAACATCTACTTCCACTAAGGGTTCCTAGAACTTCCCCTACAGCCCGGTCTGGTTTCCTGGAGAAGTAAGGGGAAATCTCGAACTTGGTCATATTTGCGCCACGTGTTTTTGTTTCAAGTAGACCATATTCTATTTTTTCCCATCATCCACTTCCCCTAGGATCCCGGTGAAGATCCACGTATGGAGATCAACACCGCCAGGTCCTGACCTCCTGCTTGCCGGAGCCTGAAGTGGCCATCGACGATGCCTGGCTGGGCGTCTTCGAGAAGGCGAGAGATGGCGAGATCGCTTTCTCTTTGGGGCGGAAGCATGCGTCGTGCTTTTTTTGTTTTGGTCCATTGGAAGGCCACCTGTGAAACTGGGGTCATGCCATTTTGTTTGTTAGTTGGTTAGGGGGGCGTATCGGAGTCAGCAAACAGGAGGTTTGTCAGTTTGTCCTTTGATCTTGAGTCAGAGAGAACCATTGCAGCCTAATGACTACAAGGGGCAATGAAGGACCATTAAGACTCGTGACCTTTCAATTCCCCCCCTTGGCTGCCGCTGTTTGGGTCCCAGCCGTTCCCAAAGTGTGACCCCCTGAGGGTAGAAGCTGTTGTTTTCGGGGATCAATTTTCTGTCTAGCAGGTGGTTTTCAGTTTGGGCTGAGTTTTCTTGTCCCTAGGTGGCTTGGATTTGCGATTTGGGGATTTGCACGTTGGGTCTTGTTGAGGCAGATGCAACGTTACCTGTAGGCCAGGCAACCACCAATGCAAACACCTTTTTGTGGCGCAATAATGTTTGTTTGATATACAGGGCTCCTTGGCTTTTTCCACCAAAATAAAGGGACACCACCATTTACAAGGCAATGTTCAGGTGTATAATGTAAGGATCCCTGATATATAAGGTGCTAAACAATTACACACATGAGCATGATGTTTTGTCCTATTTAACAGCACCCAACGGCTGTCTAGTTATTGAACGGCCCTCACCTGCCCAAAGCCGACATTTGGCCTTTTCTTTTTCCTATGCTGGTCCACTTTTCAGTCATGGCCTCCAAAGGTTACCCTTCCTCCAACAATCATGGAAGCTCACAGAAAGGTTGGAAGACTACTGTCCTTTTCAAAAAGCCCGAGGAACCCACTTCTATGATTGTTGGAAAGAGGGTACTTTGCGTTTGAATGTGCCTTAAAATCGACTAAATAGGGTATCTCTAAAAGAAAATACCCCAAACCCATTTGTTTCATGGCCAACCTCTGACTATTTCCGGGATCTTTGGGCATGCGAGGCTAACATCATGGGTTTAGGTGAAGAACTACCTCTTCGTGGCCTCCCTGGACCGAATGCTGCACCATGCGGCTGTGGAGGTCCGCTGGCCCCAAGCTGATGTTTTGGACCTTTTGGTTTGCCTGAGTTGGTCCATGCTTAATCAAGGTTCCAAGACTAGGTCAGTAGTGCCCTTCTCTACCGTTTCTTTTTTTGGGGGAGGGCTCCCCTAGTAAAATGGACTAAAAAAAGAAGTTGGCACCCTTGTTCGAACCTCTCTACTGGAGGACCTAGAGGTTCACCTGTCGTGGGTCCTTTAGGCACCACAGAGGGAGCTTTGTCACAAACCTGGGAGGTGTACCGCAGGGGACTCTCAAAGAAACACAAGCCACATGGGTGCGTGAGGTTCAGTCAACCTGTTTGGTAGTCTATGGTCTATTTGGCAGGGAGAAGAAACGGCGAACTGTCCTGGGCAAGTCGTGTTGTTCGTGGCTCGTGTGTCAAAATAGGCCCCAATAAAGGCGGTCACACATCTTAGAGCCATGAAGATGGCATAACATGACTTTCTTGGTTGATGTTGAAGGCAATGTTCTCTCAGCGAGATATCCCGGAGAAAAAAAAAAGAAAAAAGAGAAGACTTGAATACTTGAGCTCTACAGGTTTAGAGCTAATAGCTAGTATTCAAAGCGATATGTTTTTTCTATATATATATATATATATGGTTGGCATGGCCCTCAAGCTTGCAAAGCATGACAGTTATAGGTTTGAAAGAGGTGTCAAAGTAAATAGGGGGATGATGTAGACCTCGGATCAAGCTGGTGAATTCATAGCTGCAAAATGGGACCCATATCAATCAACCAGGGGTTCATGGATCCTGGATTCCACGTGGGGCTTTGACAGACCGCATGGGGGAGTGTCATATTGCACTCGCTGCAAAAGCACGTGAGGGGCTCAAAAGTTTCAACCTTTGGTTTGGACCATCACCTCTTGGGCCAGGACAGTGTCCCGTCTTTGGGGGAAATATTGTGGTTGGACAAACACCTGCACCACCCAAGACACCCTGGTTTCGGATGATTCCCCTGAAAGATAGCAACGAGCAATGGTTTCCCACGGTTTCAAAGTGGTGCAGAATTTCGTCCGTCCACAGTATGGCCACACCGGGTGAATTTCATCTGAATCGGGCTTCCCAGGTCATCCGGAGGTTTTGGCTCTGCCGGCCTCAAGCAGCGGCATTGAAGCCGGGGGCCTAAAGCGGCGGTGGTTCGTTCGGCTGGAAATAGATGGGGTCCACTGCTTTTGATTGGTTTTATAAAGCCTGTACTCTGTACAAGGGGGTCGCGTTTGCACATCCCAGACACCCAGCTTGCTCCTTCCTGTTTTGATGTTGAGGTTTTTCCAGCGTCAGAATTGGCTGACATACATGCGGGCGAAGTAGATGTTCCCGTTCCCTCCGTTTGGTTTAGACATCTCCTTCCTTCACTTACCCACAGAAAGGACATGTGCCATCTACCTTCACCCTGGAGTAGCCTGCGGCTCCCTTTATCTAAATGGAAACTAGCACAAGGTCCCTCGTAGTGGACATTCTAGATTAAGAAGAGACTCACTTGTTGGTTGACTTTTTGCACCCACATAGAAACATCCACACTCATGCACCCTTATCAAACATCCACACTCACTTCGCAAGATTCTTTACACTAATTGTCTCAGACGGGATGCAAAACAGGATTGCTTCCCTTTAGTGTTTTGCATCGACCCCAAAAAATGGGTAGCTTCAAAAAGGCGCAGATCCCAACTGAAAGGAATTCTCTACCCCGCCCGATGCGCAGGGCCTTGGATGCCTCCAAGAAGACGCTGCTGCAGACTTTGCGCCTGCACTACAGCGACGCTCGGATAGCAGCGGCCCCTCCACGATCTTTTTTGTTCCGCATGCGAGGACAGAAGAACCCACAAGTCGCACCTTCACAAGTCGTACCTTTTGGGAGGATCGTTTTTGGCAAGAGCGGTTG
The DNA here is from genome assembly GCA_963377175.1 of Effrenium voratum. Taxonomy (NCBI): domain Eukaryota; class Dinophyceae; order Suessiales; family Symbiodiniaceae; genus Effrenium; species Effrenium voratum. The sequence continues at coordinate 245,181 of CAUJNA010003276.1, forward strand.
CCACTTGAGCAGAGGCAACAGAATTTAACTGCAGCAACAGACCATTTTCGTGGTAGACAAACAAGACTCATTGCCCGGCCAAGCCACCCAGGAAGCGGGGAGAGTCAGAGACGCTTTCGGGATCCGAGTTGGTGCCACCCTTCAAAGGTGCCCCCACCAAGGGTCTGACATGCTGCTGGTAGGTGAGCAAGTCATCATGTGTTGTTGGAGAATGTCCAATCGACAATCTATGCAGAAATCACGGCAACTGGCAGATTGGTGATGATCCCAACGCCGTCTGATCTCAGTAGGCGCAAAGAGCTCCCACAAAGTGCATGATTTCATGCTGAAACTCTCAACTTGCTGGTGCTCAGCAGGGAATGAGGGAATGAATCCTACCATCCCCCGTGGATTCCTTGAAAAGAATCCACAGGCTCATTCCCTCATTCCCTGCTGAGCACCAGCAACTCTCACCGCCTTGGCGGTGCCCAATGCACACCTCATGACCTGCATCCCAGGATGCCGCAGATGAGGCTGGATGCGTGCGGCTGGCTGCACATGTTCCGACACGGTTTCAAGGAGAAGGGATGGATGTGTCCTTTATGTTATTGCCCAGACTTAGCGTAGCAAATCAAAAGCAGTTGCAAGTGTTTGCCTTCTTGGTGTTCGTTCTGTTGTGCTTCATTGTCCCCTTCAACGGCAAGTCATTTTGTTGCAAGGCGTCTACATCTGGCTCCTTTAGCTTTCTGAAATTGACGCTCCGGAACTTTGGTGTTTGTTCCAGTCTTGTCACCCGTCCATGGCACTGCAACTGACATCCGCCAAATCGCCGGCGGAAAATGAATAAACCTGGCAGACTAAAAGGGCTGTGTGTGGGTGCTGACCTCGAAAATGGTGTGGAAAACCCCTAAGATGGGTTGCGCCAAAAAGCCACCCCCCTCGTAATCAATCAGGGGTTGTGAATGTTGGGTCAACATATGTCAACATTACCCGGATGCTGTGTTCGAAAGCGGCGCTGACGGAAAAACATTCCGGCTATCGACCTCCAAGGAAGGCTACAGAGCGCCCCAAACTTTCGATGTCCCCCTTGAAAACCAGCAACCAGACCTTAAGGGGAAACCAAATGGAGGTATTTGAGGAATCGTGCTTGCTAGCATGTGAAAAAGCACGTTGACCCAACCCTGGGGGAGTTCTCTCTGAGTACAGATGCAAATTCCCCACTCAGAAAACAGCACCCAATATGGTCCTCAAAAAACTCCCGGCGCCGGAAGTTTCGTGGGCGTTCTCATAGACCCGGATCCTAAGCACCGAGACCGGTGCGACTTCTTCAGCAGCTTCCAGGCGCGACCGGACCGCATCGACGAGAAGGCGCTCATCGACTTCTTGCGCGAGATGAAGGAGGCAGAGCAGCGCGCGAAGCGCATAGGTGCCTTTTTGGTCGGTTTGCTTAAAAAAAGAGGGGTTCCACTGGTTTAGATGAAATTTCTTCCATTTACAAGGGGGATCTATTTTTCCAAAAGGCCACCTATGGCAAAGCAGGGAATTGGCCAATTTTAGCCCGGGGCACTGCCTGGTTTGTTGGGGGACTATAGTGGCTTATATAAACCTTGACCAGGTTCCTGGAACCAACGGTCAGTGGGTTTCGGGCGCTGCGACTCTGAAACTTGATAGGGAACACTTTGGACCAATTGTTTGTGAACACTCCCAAACGATGTCGAGTCACCAACCGGTCCCCCAGTAAAATCGGCCTTCGATTTTTCCACCACCCCGGGGCTTTTTGGCTCTTCGGATCGCTCGGTGCCGGTCCCTTGCCGGTTCCGCCAGGCGGGTGGCGCGGTGGCCACGATGCTGCAGTCCGTGGTGGACCAGTTCCGGGAGGCGCCTTGGAGGTTCGAGGGAGACATCTTTGTCCGTCTTTTTTTGGGATGGAATCCTAGGTCCCCCAGCTTAGGTGTCCTTTTACCAACTTTTTTTGGGGGAGGGTTCCCCTACTAAAATAGACTACAGAACAAAGTTGGCACCCTTATTCGAACCTCTCTACTGGAGGACCTAGTAGCTATTTTCGGCTTTAAAGGGCAACCAGAAGGCCACTGACCATGTTTGGACATAGTTGGAATGTATATTCTCCCAAAGCAACACGTGTAGACGCAAATTATGCTCCTCATGCTTGCCGGATATTTTGGTTGTTGGGCTGGTTCTGCTTGATGATGGTTGGCTTTTTTGCCCGGCGTTCCCCGCTAAACAAATGGGATCGGCTTTTTAAGGTTACGCTTTCTGATGCTTAAATTGACAGTGTTTGCGGCCACTGCCACGTTGCGGTGAACCAAGACGCCTATGGCATATTTGTGGGTTCTCCATTGTTCCCCAGTCCTGTTCATCAATCTGGTCAGGCACTTGGGCTTTCCATTTATTCTGCCAGACGGATCTCGCGCCGGTGACGCGTTCGTTAGACAGTCACAGGCATCCAGCTACGGAGCTTCGTGTCGGAGGCCGACAGGCCGCGGCCACAGGCCTGGCGCAGGCCGTTGAGCTCCTTGAGCCCAAGTTCGGGCCGTAAGACTGGCAGCTTCCCGAGGAGAGGGAGGCGCCTAAGGGTGAAGGCGCCATGCGTTCGCTGCGAGTCACCGGCAGCTTGGTCAAAAAATGGCGCCAGGTTGGCGCAGAACTTGAAGACCTAGCCTCAACGCATCCAAGCTGCTGGCCCCGAGCAGAGGCAACATCCACGACGGGCTCGCCAGGAGAGTGCTTGCGCCCCTCCTGGCAGCACGGGCGCTTGGCATCGAGCTTGCGCTGAGCCATGAAGCGTGCTCGAAGGGTGCTGCAGATGTTGGTGAGCATTCCTGTGCCCAAGAAGCTCAGAAGTCTTTCTGGGCGCAGGATGAGCGTGGTTCCAGCCTTGGCATGTTGGACTCTGTGGTCTGAAGAATGCAGACATGCAAAAATTTGAGGTGCGCTTGCCAGGCCCCCAGAGCAAGCAAGATCCTTACGATTTGTACAACTTTCGAGCTTTGGCTCGGTATTTTGTCGTTTTCTTTGGCACGGGATGGGCCTTCGCATTCGAAAAAGTATCCCTCGCATCGTGCAGGGGCAGGATGGCTCCAGCAGAGATGCCATCCTTCCCATACCGCCCATACCCCACGTTTTCCATTGCAGATGTCAACGCATCAGCCTCCGGGGCGGCGTGGGGGTGAGACTTGCATTTTGATCTCCACAAGCAGCCCTGGCAATCTCGTGTCTCTAGGCTGCTTTGCTTTCCGTATTCAGACCAGTTTGATTGGGTGTTTCCTTGTGAAAAGCGTTGATGGCTCAGGTCGGCGAGTGCTGGCTCAATGGTATTCTCCGACGTTGGCAGCTTTGGAGTTGCAAAGACCTCATCAGTCCAAACTGCACAAATCGAAGACAAACATCTTCCCCAAAAGGAGTTTTGCAGTCAAACAGCGTCACTTACAATCCACTCCCACATGCGAGGTCCGTGCCTACAAACCGCAAGGTTGGCACTTTTGCCTCTTCAAAACAGTTTTGGCCGGGTGGTTTTTCACCCGGCCCAGATACTTTTTTCTTCAATCTTGATCCGACCAAACGTTGGAACCGCATCCGCAAGGTGCACAACGTGGAGTTCCAGCGCTCGACCCTGGCGAAGTTGTTCGGCTGAGAGAGCCTGGACGGGCGAGCATCAGATCTGGTCCCATCGACGGCATGGAACGACATTGGGATCATAGTCATAGGTGTCCTTTTAGATGGTCCTGGTTTAGATGGGTTTTGCTCCATTTACCAAAGCCACCTATTTTTCCAAAAGACCACCACCTATGATTATAGCGGATTAGCGCGAATCAAGTTTCATTTGCTACTTATGTGAGCAACTATCAATATTCATCGTCACGGGAACGACATCGGGCAGACTCACCAAATCGCCGGCGTGCGTGCCGAATTCTCATGTCGTAGGTGGCAACCTTCTGAAAAATAGAGCGTGCCTGTGATAATGGGACCATTTGTTTCAGCCATATCCTATTCGGCCCCCCGTTTGAAGGAAGCCCAGCCCACAGCAGGTTTTTTCAACTCTGAACTCACCGAAGGGGTGGGGGTGGTAAAGCGAGCTCACGCATGATGACCTTTCCTTACTTGATGATTTCTTGTTTGTGAGTTAGAGTTGCCTGCCCGGCACATCTACCTTGTTCGACATGTCCAAACCAGGGGCAAACACCCAAAATTGTTGGAACCAGGTTTTGTGCGGCATTTCAAAGTCCCAACACGAGTAATCCGGTCGCAAACCACAAGACTATATAATCCGTCTCAACGTGCTCTCCAAAACAGGCCGTGTCACGTAGGAGGTTTCACAGCTCAGCAAAGACTGCTGAGCCCAAGCTTGGGTCTGGGCATGAACGGGGGTGCTTCAGTGCAACAAAGGGAGTATAGAGTCCACCCTGAAAAGTGCTTTGAGTAATATGCACTTGAATGAACTCAGTGACTCGGGTTGAAGTCAATGGGACATCTATTTGCCCAGTGCATGGGGCGCGCCCTGCTTCCATGCGGCGAAGCCGGCGGACGTTGCTTGGGCGCGACATTAAAGGAGCGTGCGCCCGTGCGGTGCTTATCGTTTGCCATTTACCTGGAGGACCCGGACCCACTGTTTGCTTGATTTCTTTTTTTCAGGGGGAAGGGCTAAAAGGGGCTTGTCCCAAGCCTGCTTTTGGGACCAACACCGAAAGTCCTTGGTTTTTGCTTGTGATGCCCGCACTGTGCTGTTCAAGCAGGGAAAGAGAGAAGACACAGGTAGGCACAAATGCACCACCCCCCCCCCGAGTGGCATTCAGGTGTGTCCTTGTTTAGGAACGCCCACCACTGGAAACCAAATGAACACAAACTCAATTCGACTTAAGAGGTGCACCAAAGATGCATTGCATTTTGGATCGTACGGCGAACAGGGCTAGGCCTCTGTCGGCGATGAGCCAACGCATCCATGCTCAGCACAGGCCCTCAGTCTTTCCGCTTGCAGAGTTGCTGCCAGTGGTCACAATATATCCTCAGAAGTCGAATGCCCTGATTGATAACCCCCCCCCACACTTAGAATTAGAAGTAAAAGGGATCCTTTGTCGCCAGGGGGAGCCCCTGATTAATGAATGACCAAGAGGGGGGGTTTTCATCAGGGCTCAAGGCTATGCAAACCACAAAGCCATAAGCCAGTGGTCACAACATCCCCAGTCTATGGTGCATTGGCGCCGCGGCACTGGGGACGTCCCACAAAACCGCAGAACATGGATCCCCAGTTTCTTGGTGGCTCCCAGCCATCCGGTTCCTTAGCTTTTGGCCTTTTGGGGGTTAGTGGGGATGTCCATTTCACCCACCAAAAGTTAAACTTTCAGCGGGGGATCTGAGGACAGGCCAGGTCTGGAACCCCAGGTTTCCCATGGTTTCCTTTCCGAGGTTCCGAGCCCGAGCTGGAAGAGGCAGCGGGTGTTTTGTTCAGAGTTCCTCCCGCCCTTCGAATCACTTCTGCTTTGGCGGCTACACCAAAAATGCCCAACCAAAGGAGGTCCATTTTCTTTTGCTACAAGCGTCGCTGAACTTGGACAAAGGGACGACTCCTACGCACAGACGTGGAAGAGTCTCTTTGAAAGACCTCGTCCCTTGGCGATTCCAAGGCAGCTTCCAGGACCCTGAGAAGATAACTTTTCTCTTGAAAGGGGTACCTGGTGGCATCCATTTCAGCATGAGACAGGGCAATTGGTTGAAATGCTTTGAGTCGCCTTTGGTCCACTTCGGTGTCACAGAAAGGGTTTGTGTTTTTCACGACCCTTAAAAAGTCAGGTAACCCCTAATTGGTTGTTTAGATTGACCCGCTGGTTGTGGAGGGCAAATTGGAAGCCGCTTCTTGACCAACCAACCACCTATGGGAGGGAAGCTGACAAGACGATGGGTGAACAGCAAAGAATAAGAACAATGTGCAACTTTCGGAGCACTTGAAAACGACCCAATTTGCCACCGGAGAGGTGCAGTTCCAATTCCATGGGCCCCAAGCGCAAAGGGAGGCAACCGCCTGTCCAGTTTCAGTTTCTATTTTAGGAGCCACCCCGGTGTTGTCCAGAAGAAAGGCACGGTGCTCCTAGGTGTCGAGGGCAATCGGGGGAACGAGTTATGAACTGTCGCACTTTGGGAATGTCAAGGAGCTATACAAACTGGGACTTGTCGAAGATAAACTCGTGGACCTGGCGGACGGTGCTTCAAAGAGACGCCAGCTTGCGTAGTCCAATTCCTATGTTTGAACTTGCTTGCCTGGGACAGACATATCATGATTTTTGATGTGTATGGGTGTGGCTCAACATGTAAGAGCCAGGGAACCACTGGTTCCATGTTGGGCCCCTGCACAAAATAGGAACTGAACTCTTGAAATTCATTGGCTTTCTTGTGCTTCCTCCTTTCGGACCAAGTTTCGACCCGTGTGCTCGGGTCTTTGAAGCAGCTCTGCCCCAAATTGGACTTTGAAATTTGGTTTTTTCCGCCTTTCAGCCAGGATCCTTTCTTCACTTCCTGAATTCCTGAACTTGATACTTTTTGGGAAGACCATTTTGGTGGCAACTAAAAAGTTTTGTCTTTTTTTGGCCAATCCACTCGATCGAAAGTAAGCTTCCGGACGGAACACCTTGAGAGGGTTCTTCAGGACTCGAAGATCAAGGGCTTCAATAGCTCCAGCCTGCGGGGCACGCACCAGCAGGACCGCCCTTTCGGCCGCCTTCTTCGATCTCCCACGGGCCCTTTGGTCTGGGGGTTTTTAGCGGACACGCAACTGGCGGAAGACAGACCCAAGCTATGTTCACAGCTCTTTTTTTCCCGCTTATCGCAATTTTCTGCGATACGAAAACAATTCCCGTGAAGTAGTCATTGCACAATATGTCTCCCTGTCCGAAGGCCAAAAGGTTGGGAAGCCGGGCGGGCCCTTCTTTGTCACCGGGTTCCCCCCCCCCACCAAAAAAAAAGGTTTGCATCCCCACAAAGTGATAAGCTTAGTATTTGTTTTTCTTTCTTTCTTTCTTTCTTTCTTTTTGGGGGGGGGGGGGGGGGTAAATGGTTGGCAAGCCTGGTGGCAACCCACAGAAAGAGGACTTACCATGGCGGCGGGCAACTCTTGCATGGCTACAAACAGCTTCCTAGGCACCCTGCCTCTTGAAGAGACCGACTCCATGTTCACTTAATTCCGCCCCAGCTTTTTTTGTTGTTTCAATCTGGTAAAATGCGTGGAGTGTGTCCCCCCAAAAGTCAAGAATTTTCTCCTTCAAGGGTACACCGGGACCCCTATCAACCAAATCATTGGGTCCCATGCAGCCCCCAAGTTTTTGAGAACTTTGCGGGGATGGGAAGACTGGTTGCCCAGGGACCTGCAACGGACTCGCTTTGGCTACTGTTCTGCTGCTTCTTTGGGCAAACTAGATTACTTCCCAGATTCCTCGGGCGGGTTGGTCTGAAAAGAGAAGCCCACCTTGGGTGGGGCGCCCACTTTTTCAGGTGGTGTTTGCGGGAACACCGAAGGGAACCACCACCATTTGCCCTTTAATTGTTGAAAGGCCACTCTCCGCCTGCTGTGTGGCCTTGCGAAGGAATACTCGCGCACCCCGGGACCAGCGCACTATGAGGCGGCTTGCACTCTTGGCAAGGATCCTGCCAGAATTTATGCTTCGACGGGCTTTGGTTGGTATTTGAATGGAAAGCAACAGGAACACCCTTGCCCTTTTTGGGGGTCTCAGTTTTGAGAAACACCCATGTGTGCATAGTCAACGCACCCTTTTACTTGAGATTGGTTGGGATGGTCAGGGACTCCTTGACAGATAGCTTAGACAATAAAGATGATGCAGATTCCGCTTTCAATCGAACCATGACCATGGCCACATTTGTGTGGTTCCTCAAACCTACCCCAGTGGCGGTGGATGTCCTATTCGAAAACCAGAAGGTGATTTCAACCCAAGAAATGCTGAACCTACTTGTGCTGGCAGCTGGCGGGTTGCATCGGGACAGACTGTGCAGAATGGGTAACACCCTCTCATGGCAAGCACAAGTCCAGCGATGCAAATGAATTATTCTTAAAACGAGTCCAACGCAAGCAAGATTGGATCCCCAAGGCAAAAAACACCTACAACATGGCTTTCGCCCTTTTTACCCCCGAACAGTTGAGATCGCCATCAACACGCCAGTCGAATTTTACCACCCCTCGTCAGGCGGAGATCTGCCAAGTTGCTGGGGCCTCTGAATTGCAGTCCACGCAACAAAACGCACACGGGCGCCATGCCCGCTTAGTTGTTCAACCCCTCGGATGTGTTTTGATTGCTTCTTTGCAGTGTGCTGAGCTTGCCTTTGTTTGGAAACCAGTAAACGTATCCGAGACACGCACCCAATGGATCCCACCCCCATTTTGCATGGAATTGGGGGTTCCCGCTGCAATTCAGTTCTGAGTTCTGACCAGTACATCAGTGTCCCTTCTTTGCTGAAGACTGGAAAATGGAGATTGGAGCCCCACTCCAACCAGGGACCGGCACAGCACAGCTGAGGACCGGGTCAGCCTGGGCGACCCGAGTTTTAGGCGAGAGATCGTGCCAACTCCGGGTTCTGAGCTGTGCTTGATTACATACGACATATAGTGGCTCCTGACTCCTTTGTGGGCTTATGAACATATATATATATATATATATATGCACATTTTTTTACACCGCAAATACCGGCGAATTCTTCAAAACGGTAGGTTTGATGTGGGGGAGGTATATATATATATACACATGTGTTATACACATTTGTTGCCCCCTTATTTTTTGAAGGCCCCCCAGTCCTCAGCTCGCCAGGTCCGCCCTGGATCGCCTCGAAGGCCTGCGCTCCCGAAACGCGGACGCGGCTGGGCGCAGCAGAAAGACGGCGCAGGGCTGGAGCTGTTCGGTGTCCCTTTTTGGTGGTTTTGGTGGTTTTGGTTTTTGGTGGTTTTGGTGGTTTTGGTGGTTTTGGTTTTTGGTGGTTTTGGTGGTTTTGGTGGTTTTGGTTTTTGGTGGTTTTGGTTTTTGGTGGTTTTGGTTTTTGGTGGTTTTGGTTTTTGGTGGTTTTGGTGGTTTTGGTGGTTTTGGTGGTTTTGGTTTTTGGTGGTTTTGGTTTTTGGTTTTTGGTGGTTTTGGTTTTTGGTTTTTGGTGGTTTTGGTTTTTTTGGTGGTTTTGGTGGTTTTGGTGGTTTTGGTGGTTTTGGTGGTTTTGGTTTTTGGTGGTTTTGGTGGTTTTGGTGGTTTTGGTGGTTTTGGTGGTTTTGGTTTTTGGTGGTTTTGGTTTTTGGTGGTTTTGGTTTTTGGTGGTTTTGGTGGTTTTGGTGGTCTTGGTGGTTTTGGTGGTCTTGGTGGTCTTGGTGGTTTTGGTGTTTGGTGGTCTTGGTTTTTGGCGGTTTAGGTGGTTTTGGTGGTTTTGGTGGTTTTGGTCTTTGGTTTTTTTGGTGGTTTTGGTGGTTTTGGTGGTTTTGGTGGTTTTGGTGGGTTTGTTGGTTTTGGTGGTTTTGGTATTTGGTGGTTTTGGTGGTTTTGGTGGTTTTGGTGTTTTTGGTGTGTTTGGTGGTTTTGGTGGTTTTGGTGGTTTTGGTGGTTTTGGTGGTTTTGGTGGTTTTGGTGGTTTTGGTTTTTGGTGGTTTTGGTGGTTTTGGTGGTTTTGGTGGTTTTGGTGGTTTTGGTTTTTGGTGGTTTTGGTGGTTTTGGTGGTTTTGGTGGTTTTGGTGGTTTTGGTTTTTGGTGGTTTTGGTGGTTTTGGTGGTTTTGGTGGTTTTGGTTTTTGGTTTTTTTGGTGGTTTTGGTGGTTTGGTGGTTTTGGTGGTTTTGGTGGTTTTGGTGGTTTTGGTTTTTGGTGGTTTTGGTGGTTTTGGTGGTTTTGGTGGTTTTGGTGGTTTTGGTTTTTGGTGGTTTTGGTGGTTTTGGTGGTTTTGGTGGTTTTGGTTTTTGGTGATTTTGGTGGTTTTGGTGGCTTTGGTGGTTTTGGTTTTTTTGGTGGTTTTGGTGGTTTTGGTTTTTGGTGGTTTTGGTTTTTGGTGGTTTTGGTTTTTGGTGGTTTTGGTGGTTTTGGTGGTTTTGGTGGTTTTGGTTTTTGGTGGTTTTGTTGGTTTTGGTGGTTTCTCTTGGTATTTACAAGGGAAGCATCAGAAACCAGGGTTTCTTTGGTGGTGCATAAATTTAATCCCTTTTGGTAGACAATAGATGGGTTTCGATTCCTGGCTTACCCGGTGGTTTTTCGTCACTCTCCAGGGAAATCCATCTCTTTGCCCTAGGACACCTATGGGCTTGGCTCGAAGCCATGCTCCCATCTGCTGGGCCAACTTGTTCTGAGCCATAGGCTTCGTTTCGAGGCTTCAGCTATTGCGCGGTGGTCAGATGTATCTCTTCCCCTCTTTTCTGTTTTGTTTTTGATTTTGTTTTTGGGGGGAAGGGGGTGGCTCCTTTTGCCCCTTGGGGAGGGAGCCGGTTGACCTTAGCCAACCAAAACAAGGGTTCCGATTCTTTCATGATTTTCCATCACTGGGGATCTGGGAGACGTTTGGCTTTCTCCCCGGGGCCGTTTTGGTTCGTATCTAGCTGGAAACCAAAAGCTTGTTTCATAGGGGGACCCTTTTGAGACGTGCTTTTGTGTTGTTTTCTCCACCCTTTTGGGTTTGCCTTTGAGGGGGATTTCCTAGTTATTCTCCTCTTGTCCAAATTGCACAACCCAAGCATCTGATGTCAAATAATTCTCTTGGCGGCTGTTTTGGCACATATCCATGTCTTTTCTCTGATGAGACCCTCTTTAAACGCCTTTCGAAAGGGACTGCTAATTTTGGGGGACACCCGCAAAAGGGTGGGGCCGGAGAAAAACAAATTCTGGATCTTGGCAACCAAGCGAGTGGCGGAGGTTCGACTCGGTTTCCCCTAGGTGTTCCACCCCAAGAGAGTGAGCGTCAAACAAAAGGAAGCACACCCAACTGGGTCCATTAAAAGTCACTCTCAAGTTTGCCCTCATGGCGATCTGAAATCTACCACTGATTTGGAGAAGCATCAACATGTTAACTTGTTATACGAATAATACGAACCCGGCAAACGCATCCTTCGCATGCATCTGAATTTAAGTGGACAAGCTTCCCTTGGATTGCGAATGCAGGTAAGCCACTAGGACCCCAACCTGTTTGCAGGTCGCACACCAGAAAGCACAACTATAAAAGAATAATTATATATATATATGTATATGAAAAACAATAAAAACAAACAAACAACACACACATCCAAAAAAAAAAATATGGGGGTTCACGCGTATGTCAAGCTTCACCCGAGTTTTCGGTCCGGAAGCTCAGGTGCCCGGCCCCGGCATGTACGACCTCGAGGCACGACGCTGCAGGACGCCCACAGCCCGCGCAAGGCGGGGAGGCGGTTTGGGGCATCGGAGTCCTTGTTGCTCAGGGCTGGACTTGTGCTAGACTTGTGCTGGACTTGTGCTGGACTTGTGCTGGACTTGTGCTGGACTTGTGCTGGACTTGTGCTGGACTTGTGCTGGACTTGTGCTTACAATGAGAGGATGTTACCCGTTCTGCACAGTCTGTCCCGATGCAACCCGCCAGCTGCCAGCACAAGTAGGTTCAGCATTTCTTGGGTTGAAATGAGGGCTGTGGGGAATGGAATCCACTTCTGTGATGCAAAAAGGGCTTCCCAAAGACTACTTGTCAATATCAAGACTCCCTTGTATCACAGAGGTGAGGAGAAACCCTTTGATGCCACAACTCTGTTGCTGGAAAATCGATGGCTTCCTCTGGCACTTGGGTTGTGTGTCGCTTGTTTCGGTGTCAAAGGACCTCAGGTTCTCTGGGCTTTCCTCCATGTTTGTTTTTTGGGGGAGCCTTCAAAAGCACCTCTGGGCTTTCCTCCATGTTTGTTTGGAGCCTAAATTACTACAGCGGCGCTCGTTTCAATTCGCATCGACATTTCCTGCGGGACATCCGACTGTCCCCGGATCTCCAGGCCAGCGCCGCGGCCCGCCCGGAGGGCGCCAGCCTTCAAGGCCGGCGGTTCGGTTCGGCGCGAGGTCGATGCAAGGTGAGCCACGTGCTCCAAACCGATTCGGGTAGATGAAGGCTAGTAAGGGACAATCCCAACCATAAATCGCTGCGGATATCCGCCTTCTTAATTCTTGAAGCATGGTTCTGGGTCGACCATTTTAATGCCGGGTTTTGATTATGACTCAGGTTTTGACCGGAAGGGGTGGGCAAAATATGTTGCGCTCACTTGGACTTTGTGTTTGGAAGACCTTTTGGCCAGTCTTGGGAGGCGAGTCAATCAAACAGACCCTAGCCCCAGCTAAAGGGGGACCAAAAGGTTGTTAAATGATGGGTGCTTGAAGAGTTGGCTGAGCCCTGTATACCAGGGTTTCCTTCGGGTTCGGCTTTTCAAACTGTTAAAGGGCACCAAACTTCCCTTTCAAGCGCCTTTAGGTTCTGCTGGGGTTCTACCTCTTTTTGGGGTGTGCTTTGTGGGTGTTCCTTTCACTATGTTGAGTGTTTCCGGGGCGACGCAACGTCAGATTTTTTTTCCCGATCAGGTATCAGTTACGAGGTGGCTTTCACAATGGCAAAAGAACTGGGCCAGCTCTTCTTTAAACTACTCGTTGTTTCTTTGTTTAAAAGGGGGTGCAGCAAGCCCAACCTGCCTATAATGAACCCTCTCACTTCCTTTTTTTGAGGCAACACTTACAGGGGAAACTCAAGGAATTCTGTTTGCTCCCTCTTCATCTGAAAGTGGAAGGTTGTACATACCTTTTGGTTACAGGGTTGCCTACCCGCCGCACGATGGGTGTGCACCCCTTTCGGGGACAAGAGCACGAAGAAAGGGGTATGTACAAATCCCTGTAGATTGCAGGAATTGTTGTGAGGGGGTTCGCACACATCTTTACAGCTTTGCTGCTAGCACCAAACGCCAAAGGGGTTGGGGCGGTGTTTCTTTGACAGACCCCCTGGCTAGTGTCAAGGCACGATCCGTTCAAACTCAAGAGAAGCAAATCTCTTCAACCGAAGGGCGACAGTCGAGAAGTAAGATATCACATGGGAGCAATTGTTGGGTAGTTTTCACGAAAGCTTTTGTTCATGACGCAGAAGCCGTCAGCACTCGGCAATCAACTTGACAGTTTCCGCCCAGGAGACTCCTGGCCTGTTCATAGCGACCCAGCAGGCAGTGTGGTTCTGGAGCCAAGTGAATCTTTAGGTTCAATTGTGCATGTGTCGTTGGGCACTCACTGGGAACTCAGGATTAGCATCCCCAGTGGTTGATTTGTAGGGTGCGTCCCATTTCGCGGGTACTGCACAAGTGGGACAATACTTCCCTTACGGTCCAGGATGATGAATCCGGGATCGACATGATTCGTCGGCATTTGTTCTGCCGAGCGTTGCGAAGCGTGATAATGAAGCGGGCCTTGCGGAAGTTGTGGTTTGTCCAAGCGTCGTGCGCTGAAATGGGTAGGCTTGGATCAAGTTTTGTCATGACATGTGTTTGTGTTTGTTGCGATTGTTACATGTCCATGCTTGGTTTGAAGGACATGTTTTGTGGAGCTTGAAACAAATGGGCAATGCTGCCCTTGTTCCTATACGCACATCATCAGGGACCAGGTCACGGCAACATTGGCATAAACTGTGCTGTACGTCGATAGATGACACAGAGGAAACGCGTGGCGCACGCAATTGGACTGTTATTTTAGCTTAAAACATGTATGCATGAATGGTTGTGCTGGGGATATCTGTTGGTTTTGGGATCAGGCAACTGATTTTCGGCTTCCGCCTGGTGGTTTTGATTGGTTTGGATTTGAACCCCTGGCTTTTGTAGAGGGCAAATTTGAAGCCCTGGCTTTTGTAGAGGTTTCGGCACCCTTGCCGTTTGGGGCTTTAGTGACTTTTTGGGTTTGGACCATTTTCGTTTGTGTTCTAACAGCTTGGGTTACTCGTGTGGGTTACTGTAGTCACTTTAGTCACTTTTTTGGGTATTCTAAACAGTTTGGGTTGCTGGTTTTGGCCAATCCACTCAAGTGCGCATTGGGGAAAGCACCACGGGTTCAAGCCAATAGGCCTTCAGCACTTGAGCTCTCCCAGGCTGCCCGTCAGCGAGCTGGCCCGGCGTCCCAACATCGATTTGGGCGGCTTCCTTTGGTGCCCTCCGGTTCGTCATTTGTGACCTAAACAAATCAGTGACCCGAATTTTTTCGGCCATAGTTTTCGGCCGGACATTTTCGTGGCCGCAGATTCCTTCAGGTTTGATTTCGTGGGCCCCTGGCAAGGGGCAGACACCCACCAAACTTGAAACACACGGCTCTGATCTTGAAGGGGCCGGGTTCAGAGGTCCTAAAGCGAGATTGGAGCGGGCGCTTTGGAGATTTTGGAAGGTCACAACTTTGGAGCTCGAGGCGCTTTATCTCACAAGGTTGAGGTCGCTTGGATGGGTACAGTAATTACATACCCTTTGCTGTTGATAGTTGCTCCCTTCCTTGTGCTTCAAGTGTCTCCAAGGATTGCCACTTCCTCACACCCCTGCCAAAAAAGGAACACACACACACATCCCTTATCAGTTCTGTTCCTTTTGGGCAACCAATTCTGTACGGTTCCCATCCCCCGCCGGCTAAAAATCAGATGGAAAACCAGCACATCCCAAATTAATTCTGTGACCCGAAAACCAAAACAACATTCAATCACATCTGACAATGTTAGACAACCCTGTCTGGTCTTGTGTTAGGGAATCTACCTGATGTCTTGTGGTTTTCATTGTTTGCCCGTTGCTTTAAATGTTTGGCGTCCCCTTTCGTCGCCTTTTGCGCTTCATTCCAGGCGCTGCGAGGCGCGCGCCGGCACGGCGCATGAAGAGCTGCGGTCCCGGGCAATTCGGGAGCGGGTGGAAATTAGGTACCCAAAATGGACCCCTGGTAAATGGAAACAAGGACTGAAAACCTGCAGTTTGGCGTTGAACGGGTGCAAGTAGACAGGCATAGACAGGTTCCCATCGACAAGCATGTGCGTAGTATCCTAGCAACCGTTTTGCATTCGCTGGTCGACAAATCTTTGCAGCCAATTTTGCATCACCTTGACAAAGAAGGGCATGGGCCGGAAGGTAACGGTTAACATCATATGATTGAATGGGTACCATGTTGACACACACACACACACACACACACACAGAGGGACCCTTTTTGTTGGTTGTGGGAAACCAACAGGAAACCAAACAGGCTCACGGGCCTTCTATTTGTAGTCGTCCAGTTCCATTATTTGTTGGAAAAGGTCTATGGGTCCACACCCAAACTGACTAATCGGGATGGGATCATCCATCCCCAAGGTGTTTTTTGCGGGCTTCGCAAGCATCGTAGAGTGGGGGATTTGCACTTCTCGCTTGCCTGTCAGCTTCTTGTGAATTGAATCCAGGCCTTTTGCGAGGGGTTGCAACAAGTGTCGCTTTGGTGTGTCTGAAAGTTCTGTGTACCACAAACCAGGCGCGTGTTTTGCATTTGGCTTCCCTTTCAACACGAGGGAAGCATCTTCTTGCATTTTGCACTTTTCCTGTTTGGTGTTTTTCGTTTCCAATTTTTAACCAGCCAAAAAAGATTACTGATTGCAGGGTGGGATCCGTGTGTCCATTTCGAGACGGAGAAAACCAGGAGCTGCCTGGACGTGTTTCGCACCCAGGCTTACTGGCTACGGGGCATGCTGTGCCTGAAGACGTGGAGGCACATGGTGGATACAAGGAGTGCAGCTATCTCAAGCCTTTCCAACAAACATGGTTGTTGCACAGAGCCCTTTTTGGAAGACTTCTGCATATCGGGCTTAGCCTGCCATTTTTGAGCAGAAAACTGAACCACTGTTTCCGAGCCTCGAAAGCCCCCTGTGGGTAGACGACACTTGGCAGGTGCTGCGTCGTTTCCTGGGACCGATGTCTTGGGAGCAGCGGATCTGGACCGTCCCTTTGACCATTGTGTGTTTTGGGTATGGGTATGGGCCACGGGTCAAAATTGAACTCCACCAGGATATGGACCGCAGGTTTTAGTCACTAATTTTAGTCCTTGTTTCCATTTACCAGAGTTCTATTTTGGATACCTGTTTTTGATCCAGATTATGAAGGGAGCGTCATCGGCGATTCGCTGTCCGCAGGTCTGCATTTGGATTGGAACTGACTCCACGCAGGCTCCTGTACGGAGGCGCGTGCTCAGAGGGAACTGGGGGCTTACTCCTCAGCTGACAGAGAGTTGAAGTTCACGGTGCAGATTTTGGCAGCCCTGAGTCCCATGTATTCCCAGGAAGTTGCTTAAACAATGGTCGTTCAACCATGTTTACACCAGGCTTGCCTACTCAATCGAAGGTTGTCCAGAACCCGCGACCGGGTGACAAATTGATTGAGGACACGCATCTCGAGCTTACCCACCCCAAAACCCCAGCGTGACAAACAAAGTGTGACTGGGGGGAAGGGCATTCTCCCCGGAACTTGGCTCCAGTTTCTCGGCGAGATGCATTTGAAATGGTTGGGCTTGTCTTTCAAGCAGGTAACAACTCATCAAGAACAGCAGTCCCTGACCCATAGGTGTCCTTTTTAGGCTAGTTTGGTTAAACATAGAAGGCACTGGTTTAGATGGGTTTGATTCCATTTACCAGCGCCATCTATTTTTCCAAAAGGACACCTATGCCCTGATCCCTTTTCTTGGAACCCCTGAAAGAAGCTTCCAAGGCTTAGCTTACTGTGACGACATCTAAGAAAAGATGGGGGTGAGGCCGGGGCTGGGTAGTGAACACACATATTTTAAATCCATATCTTTTCAGTGGCTGGCCGCCCTCACGGGCCCTGGAGGTATGAAAGAGTTGTATTACTCAAATATTCGTTTCGCAAGGACAAGGCACAGACATGGAGTCTTTTGCGCCAGAAGAAGGATCACAGCCGTCCCCAAAACAGCACATCCAAGGCCTCCGAAGCCTCCAGCCCAAGCGAAGGCCACTTTTCCAGTCGCTCGAAGTAGCTGCTCAAATCGGAGATGTCAACCGGTTGGCCGGGCAAGAAAGGCATCCCTTGCGGAGGTAAAACCATTTCTTGGCCTATTTGAGTGCCCGGACATTTAAAAACGGGCGACGCTGTAGCCTGCAGGCAGCCGTTTTTTCGGCACGGCTCCTTTTTCGGCGTGGGGTGCGAGGGTTTCCAGTCGCAGGCAGAAGCAGCTCGGGAAGGTGGTGCACCCGAGCTCCTCCTTCGCCTCAGGACCGGAGACGGGTGAATTGTCATCCGCTGCGAATGGACCTGACTAGGTCCCCCAGTAGGGCCCTTTTACCGTTTCTTTTTTGGGGGAGGGTTCCCCTGTTTAAAATAGACTTGAGAAAAAAGGGCACTCTTAACCGAACCGCTCTACAGGAGGACCCTGCTGAACCCTTTTGGTTGTTTGGTCCATTGGGTGAGTCAAGGTCTTAAATGGTTTCGCTTGGATGTCCAGGCCTTTTGGGCAGGCAAATGGTGACTCCCCCCCGCCGGTTTTTTCTGCAAGTCGGACTTTCAACCAACATGTTGGGTTGACGCGGGGGTTTGCCCGGACTTTCATGCTGCCCCGCGCATGCCCATTCCTCAGCATGTTCGCGGCTGTCGAGGGGGGGGAACAGGGGCGGATGGAAAGAACACGGGTCCATGTTTCCAGCATGTCGAGGCCAACCTGTGTTTCAAACTAGTCGATCCCGAACCCCCCAGCCCCACTGACTTCTCCGCTATCTGCGCGCTCTGCGCGACTGCGCTGTCCCATTTGCTTAATTGACACGCTGCCACTTTGCCGCAGGTGGTTTTAGACACCTGGTGTCTAAGAGGGCTTGGGGTCTTGCGTTTGAAGGCAGGCTGCAGGACTGTGGCTTGACTCTCTTAGCGAGAGACCTTCAGAACGCCCAGGCCGGGCTGCCTTGTATATGCGAAGCGAACAAGCCATGAGATGCGCTGAGAACTTGCTGGCGGAGCTTCCGAGAGAAAGACCTGCATGCTCGAGCAAGAAAATAAGAATGCTGCGCCTGCCAGCACCGCGTGTTCGAATCTGAGATTGGAATACGCGAAGTTGGACATTCGCAGACTTTGCTGTGATCCAACCGAAGCCACGATTCACTGCTATTCGCATAGGATTGGCACCATTCCCATTCGGTCCGGGCAACACCCCCCCCGGCAACCCAACATGTTGTCCTTTTCCCAGCAACCACGGAAGCCGAATACTTTCATTTTGGGAAGCCCCCATGCAAAACCATTATTGTTTGAAAGAGCACTTCTCCAGAAGGTCCAGTTGAAGAGGACAATTTGTCTTAGAGGAACTTTCCCACATGTGACCCGGAGGAGAGTGAATTCCGGATGAACCGCTTACCAGACCCCCCACCTCCCCCACTAAAGGCTGATTTTTCCCATATCCAAATCTCTGCGGTCCAAAACGCAGTCGTTGGAGGTGCTGATTCCAGAAAAGGAACGTTTAGGCATATGGTGAGGTTGCTGTAATTTTGTTTCTTGCCGTATTTTTGTTTCTTCGATCCACCCATAATTTGGGAAGGTCTCCGAATTCTGGAGCCCCTCCCATGATGGTGCTAGCATGATGAGAAGGACGTTCCTGCCCGAAAAATACGTGGGTATGTGCCGAAACTAGTTGGACCTGTTCACATACCAGGTTGCAGGTTGTTTTCCTTTTGAACCAGGCCCCCCAACATGGTTGCTAGCTTTGACACACAGCCATCAAAGGTTTGGAATCTACAATTGGTCGCTGACACGCCTGCCAGAAATTTAGCTAGAGTCACTGAGTGCAGTGTTGATGTTGCCTCGGGAACGCCAGGCACGCGCCGGGTAACCTCGCAGACGCCAGGCATTGGGGAAGCGCCCAGCACTGGGGGGAATTCAGCTGAGAGCATGCTCAGGGGTCGCTGTCAACAGAAACGAGGAAGGTGCACGTGAGCAATCCACGCAGCACCCTTGAATGACTGCGTTCTTGGCAGTACTTGTTGCTTTGGGACATGGGAAAAGGCAGTGGTTGGATGGTGCTGAATCACGTTGCCGCCGCGTTTCCGGGTTTTATCTTGAGTGACCGGGTTTTATCTTGAGTGATGATGCTGACTCAAAGCAAGAGTAGCTGCTTGGTAGTGTCGACCTATGCGAGAGGCGATTCGGCTGGGAGGCAGCGATGGTGGCCTACCAGGTTTTGTTGTTCGACCGATCTCACCCACGATGAAGATTCCTTAGGGTTTCCCGTATGTCACTTCCCCAGTTTTGGACTGCAATTTTCCTTGGGAGGCTGGCTTGAGTGGTCAACAACAAGTCTGAGTTTTTTCTGACAAGTCCGCTCCGGACGAGAGTTATGTGTGGTTTGGTGAGCTCTTCAGAAGAGGTTTATCGGAAAGCCGGCAAGCGTAGGCGGGGACCCCGGCCTTTACCATTCCTTGCATTTTCTGTAGCTTCTTCAGGGAGTTTCCCTGCGTTTTGGTGCGGAAAGGTCATGTCCCAGAGAACCTGCAAAAAGTGGGCTTTTCATGCTGGCCTTCCAACGCTTGTCAAATGCTTTGTTGGGTACGTTCGGGCTATTTTGGGGCTTGCCATTTGAGGAATCCAGATGGGTTTGTTTTGTTAGCCATTTTTGTGGTTCCACAGGGAAACCAAAAAGAGATGGGGATGGGTCTCTTACTTTTGCCTCATTTTGTGGTTCCACAGGGAAACCAAAAGGAACACCCGCTTTGGACATTTGGCGGGTCCATCTCCGAAAAGCAGCGGCACACCCAGACGTCTCTCTCGCGCGTCAGGTCCTGGACCTGACTTCATGGGCATCGATGAGCTTGGGACTTGGAGAACCGAGAGATTTGTGGACCGACCGGAGGGGGCGATTGGCCACCGGTTTTTTGCTGGTGTCCTTTCTTTTGGGTGGGTTTCTGGTGACTGTTGTTTGATGTGTTGTCGATGGGTTGAGGTGTGCTGCTCTGAGGTATGTGAAGGTACACCCCTCCTAGTGACGGTACCAAGCAGGCAGCAGGGCTGTGGGGAATGCCCACTTCTGTACTTCTGTGATACAACAGAAAGGGCCTCCCAAAGACTATTTGTTTCAAAGGGAGATGCCGGGGTTCCAACTTGTATCACAGTGGTCGGAAAAATATGTAATAATAATAATAACAATAATAACAATAATAACAATAATAATAATAATGACACGAACCCCCCACTCCGGTAGCAGGGCACCACTGGTCTCAGGCCGCGGATGGCCTCCGTGCCTCGAGTGGCGGGCCAAGAGCACGTGCATATCGTGCATATTTCCCGGAAGCGCCCAACAAGTGAAACCGCCAAAGATACCTTCCTCTAACTCATGTGCGTTCATGTCTTTTTTTTTGCGGGTTCCATGGCAAGCAGAGGTCCTCATGTTTTTAAGGCTGCTCCTGGGTTTCGGGGGCCGATTTTGTGAGGCAGGGAATGGACCCAAGATGGACCTCAGAAATCGATGGCCTGAGCTATGAATGGTCCCTTTCCCAGAACCAGCACAGGACATGTTTTTTTTTTGGGTCTGATTCCGTATTTAATGGCCTGCGGCCTGGTTCCGCCGCCCCCACACACCTTAGAATTTCGGCCCGGGACGAGAGAAAGCACGCGATATGTAGACAGACGCAGACAGACACAAAGACACGCAGACAGACACGCAGCGGGGGGGGAGGGTCTTCGCGGACACGAAGACAGACGCAGATGCGCAGGCAGACGCAGACAGAGCCAGACAGACACAAAGACACGCGGGGGGGGGGGACACGAAGAAAGACGCAGATACGTAGACAGACACAGACAGACACAGACAGACACAAAGAGACAGAGACAGACACGCAAGGAGACAGACGCAGACAGACCCAGACAGACACAAAGAGACACAGACAGACACGCAGGGGCAGGGGGGGTCTTCGCGGACACGAAGACAGATGCAGATACGTAGACAGACATAGACAGACACAGGGGGGGGGCGGAGGGGTGGGGGAAGACTACCCGAAGCCTAGGGAAGAAGCCCGAAAGCACAGGACACGCGCGTTGTTTGGTCCCGAAACAGTATCGGAAGACTAGGAGAAGAAGCCGGAAAGATTGCGGAAATTTACGGGAAGAAGCTTGAAAGATTTCGGAAGACTACGGGAAGAAGCTGGAAGACTACGGAAGACTACGGAAGACTACGGGAAGAAGCCGGAAGACTACGGAAGACTACGGAAGACTACTGGAAGAAGCCGAAAGATTACGGAAGATTACGGGAAGAAGGCGGAAGACCACGGAAGACTACGGGAAGAAGCCGGAAGACTACGGAAGATTACCTGGAAGAAGCCGGAAGACTACGGAAGACTACGGGAAGAAGCCGGGGACTACGGAAGAGGGGGGGGAGGGACTGGGGGGGGGGAGGTGGGGGAGGGGGGGGGAGGGGTGGGGAAATCCAGAATTCCTGAAATCCAGAAATCCAGAGATCCAGAAATCCAGAAATCCAGAAATCCAGCCGACGTAGAAACCAGCCCCAAGGGCCGCCCCAAGGGACATATAGGTTATATATATATATATACATAATCATATTCACATTAAACTTATAGAAAGCATATCAACAAAAGCAACACAGAACACACCGCCCCCATGCCGAAAGCATGGTCCATTCTGGACCAGGCATGGGGTCGGCGGATTGTGTTCTTTCCGGCAGAAGGGCCTCGCTCAGTGATTCCCATGGATTTGGCTTGATGGGAAACCTTGGTACCAACTCAACCTGAAGGAGCCACGCCCATATGGGGGTGTCGTTTGTTTGAGGGTACTTGTTTTTTGTGGTAGAGAAAACCCAAAGCAAAATCGTCGGCCATGTTGGGTGTCCAAAGAAAGGCGGTATGGGTCGAAAATTAAACCACCAGGATATGGACCGCAACCCATTCCATCGTGGTGCCTATTTTTGACCCACAGCCATATGGGTGTGTCTAATTTGTGATTTTTGTTTTGACCACCCCAAAATGGGTGGGTGTTCCTTCGCATTTTCCTTAACCAGCAAACCAGGGGGCATGGGTCACCCCCCAAAACGGCTGGGTGTTCCTTTAACACCAGCAAAAAAGGGTACCCACTCGCACAAAAGGCCACCCCCCCCATTTCGCCGGGCGACTCCTGAGGCGCCCTTTGGCAGCAGCTCAGACCGGGAGACCATCTTCTCCCGGAGCACGGGGCTGAGAGAGGAGCCGACAGCCTGGCTCATGAATTCGTCCCGCGGTTTGGGGAGGGTGTGGAGATTCCTAATCCAATGTCATTCCATTCCTTTAGATCCTGATGTAGGAAATGAACCATCATCTTATAGAAGTTTCCCTTAGGATCGGAAGGGAAGCCCAACAGGAACACATCACCCCAGTTTCGGAGGGTCCCCTTGAAAACGCCAAACCTAGATTTTCCCCCTACTGGTGGTATTACAACCACCCTTGGGTCAACTTAAAGCATGAAGTGAGGTCCCTTTTGGTGGGGGAGGTTTAATGGGGACATGGCGAACCCTGTGCTTGAGGATTCTACAGAGAAAACCACAAATCCGGTGCTTTTTGTGGATTCTTGGGGTTTGGACACGGGAAGCAGCCATTGAAAAGGTTTGGATGGCGCAAGTGAGAGCCACATGGCTCAATACCGTTCTCTTGAGTCTCACAGAGTCAGGCTGTGAATCCGGCAGACATGGGTACTTTGAGTGTCATGCGCGTGCAAGACGTCAAATTTGAAAGAAGCCACAGCCTTCCACTTTTCAGCACTCCCCAACAACTGTTTGCTCCAGAACCCCCAAGTAGCTCCCCGACTTCCAACTTTTTCTTCAAGCAAGCATAAGTACCACCCCGCCCTCCATGAATCAGTTTGCCCTAAAACAAACATAAGATAAAATCAAAATACTAGTAATAGTAGTAATAATAGTAATACTAATAATAATAGAACAAAAGCCCAGCACGCAGTGGTAGGATTTTTCAGCGCCCCGACCTGAGGTCCGGACAGCACGGGTCATGGCCTCAGACCTGGCTCATGCCTGGGGCCTTTCCGAAAGATTTCGGGTGACACGACAAAACAGAAACGCAGCAACTTGGGCATAGGTTAGCACCTACACTTCCATTTTCTGAAATGAATATGTTTCCCTTGTTGGACATTTTAAAGGAAATCGATCTCACTACTGGACACAATTTATCATTCTTTTCCAGACAGCGACAACGCACATGGAAGTACAAAGACCTTTCAAGACGTACGCCTACAAACAACTGCCAGACCCACCGTCATGGTTGTTGTTGGGAAACATTTTACATGTTTGCTTGTTGTGGTTTAGCGGGAAATCCCCACTTAACTGCTCAAATTTGATTTGTTGCTCCCCTTCGAACGTCAACCAAGCCGTGTGCATGAGCTCAGGCCCCGGCTGCTACGAGGTGGAGATACCCAGCACGGAACGACCCGTGCGTGCGCAGCGGGGGCCTGGGAGAAAATGAGCGGCTGATCAACCTAGCCCAGCGCTTCAAGTTACCTGGCGTTTGGCCTGTTTAACTTTGGTGCTCAGTATATAGGGAATTGGTAATGATCCTAGGGATTCCCTTTAAGGAACCATAGGGGATTTTCGTATGGGCCATTCCCTCATGCTTTTTCCTGGTTACCTTCCTTCCATAGTGGCTTGCGTGGAAGCACTGAGTGCCGGGTCTTGAAGCGCTATGGGGTTCGGTTAAAATTATCAGTACGTCTGTGGTGACATTGGGGGGGGACAGAAAAGTGTTCCCACAGAAAGCAGGGGAATCACCAGTCACCAGTTGTCCCATGTCCTTGGGAAGCAAGTAATCTTGACCGTGGCTGGTGACTCTTTTCAGGCTTCCGAAACAAAACTTGCGCACCCTTTATAGAGGAACCAAGGGACAAAGGAATCCGGTGGTGCCCCTATTCTTTTCAAGCAAACAGGTCTTAAGACAAGCTTCTTCTCGCACCTTTTGGGCTGAAAGGGCTATTTGCCATTGTGAGTCCCCGCGGGCTAAAAGTTATCATAGCCAGGGCTAAAAGTTATCATTACTAGCTGCCATTGTGAGTCCTCTAAGCGAACTAAGATTTGTCATAGCCACTTCCCTCACGTACGGTCGAGAAGATTTGGCCGAGGTCGCCTGCTTTCGGAGTACGCTGCCAAAGGTTCAAGCGAATGGATGCGTCTACACCAGGCACGAGTGTCGGGGGTTTGGGTGGTTGACCTGGCTGTTACCTGGGAACCCACACCCCTTGGCTTTGTAGGTCCTTCCAGGAAAATTGGTGGAAAGCTCAGTATTCCCAAGAGGGGCTTTGCACGACACAAAGGGGTTGTCCTGGTAAAGAAAACTAGAGCCACATGGCTGTTCACAGAATCGGGGGGCCCCTATGGATGGTGAGTACAAAGAACCATCCCGACCAATTGAAGTAATTAGTACCCTATTTTGGGGGAGGCACCGAACCGTTTTCTTTTTTTGAATTTGCTTCGCTCCCCACAAACTGCCCTGGCATGGCAGCGTCTCCTAGGCGCGATTTGAATTTCACAACAGTCTCACGACAACCAATAAGCAATCGAGCACAATGCAAGCCTGTCCAAACGGGGGAACCGCCTACACCTGGCCAACGGGATATGAGCGAAACCAACTTTAGGTTGGCCCGGACCAGAACATGAAGGAGCACAAGGTTGAAAGGCAGGGGTCCAACTGCATCTACCTGACTCTTTCAACTCCAAGCCGTCCTCAACACCTGGGCTTGCTGCTTGCTTTTCCTTTCTTCAACCGGGGTTTGGTCTAAAATCAACCAGCCAGCCACAGGGGCCATGGACCTCCATCCGGGTCCAGGGGACCTTTTGGGTCGATGGAGGCCCTGGGGACTACAAGGACTCGGCGCACGCCGCTTGGGAGCCTCCCACGCAGGACTTGGGGCCTGTGGGCTGGTCATTGGGCCCGCGGGCCGATTTGGCGCCAGGTGTTTTTCGCGTCGGAGAGCTCTGGTTTCCCATTTTGTGTGGGTGCTGTTGAGGATGGTATTGGAAGCCTTGTTTCCAAGGAAGCCAGGAGAACAACGGTTTTTGAGGAAGACCCAAGTTGGCTTCAGTTCCTTCTGGTGTCCCTTCAAATAGGCACAAAGGCGTACCAACCCAACGAAAAGGAGCCGCGGAAGCAGCTGACACGGACGATCTTTCTTGTGGTCCCTTGGCAGTTTGTCATCAGCTTATTACTCTTATTAGTTTTTGCCCGAGAAAGGACATTTCAGGTTCAATCCTGCCAAATTATTGACACTTGTCATTAATTCGCAGTGTTTTTCCTCAGTGAGCAACGGACAAAAGTACAAAGGAGTACTGGTAGTCTGTTACTACTTTGGGAAGGAACTGGGGGCCCACCCAAATCTGCCACAAAATGCGGGGCCTCGCCCAGTTTTCCCGTGTTCTCTTGGAGGAACAAGTAAACTTGTGTGGGGCTCAAACCCGAGTGAGACACACCATCAGTCTCAGTGGACGGCCAAGAATGTCTATCTGTGGAGCTGCGCTTCACCGAAGACTTGGGAAAAAAGCCTTGGAGGGAAAGTGGGCCTACCAAGGGTGCACTTCCCATGTCTAAAGCCCAAATGTCCAAAACCAATGCTTGTTAGGATGCTGATGGGGGCCCTTTTTTACGTGAGCCCCCGGCCCCCCCTCCAAGCCAGGCCCCTTCGAGTGCTTCCTCGGCGACTCCTCCGCTTGGTTTCGGCGCGCCGTCGTGAGGGTTGTTCAGTCAACTTGGGACTGCTTCGAACTTAGGGGAGCCCCAAAATGAGTCTATGGCTGTGGGTCAAAAATAGAGTAACCCCAAAATGGCTTGCCCTGGTAAATGGAAACAATGACTAACACCTGTGGTCCCTGGTGGTTTAATTTTGACCCATACCCATATAGTCCGTTTGAATGTGCCTTAAAATTGACGAAAAGGCTACCTTCAACGAAAGATGACAAACCCCGGTTTTTAAAGCCAACTGAGGGGGGTGTCCCTTTTAAAACGAGCGCAAAACGAGTATCACCTCCATCATTCTTTGAACGGGTTCTGGGCGTAGTCAACGTCAGACAAAACACGAAATGGTTGTTTCCCTTTAACCTATCGCACGAGGTGACTTTGATATTGGCAACATCAAAGGACACCAGGGCCCCCTGTGCTTTGGGTCGCTTTGGAAACCGCTGACTTTTCTTGGCTGAAGGGACCTCACGGAATTGGGCAGGTGTCAAACTACAGGACCCCAAAAAAAGCGGGTTTCCCTGTGGGTTTCTCTTAGAAAGCAAGGAAAAAAGGGTACTCTCGCAAAGCAAAGACACGCACACACACACACACACACACACACACACACACACACACACACACACACACACACACACACACACACACACACACACACACACACACACACACACACACACACACACACACACACACACACACACACACACACACACACACACACACACACACACACACACACACACACACACACACACACACACACACACACACACACACACACACACACACACACACACACACACACCCACACACCCACACACCCACACACCCACACACCCACACACCCACACACCCACACACCCACACACCCACACACACCCACCCACCCACCCACCCACCACCCACCACCACCCACGCACGCACGCACGCACGCACGCACGCACGCACGCACGCACGCACGCACGCACACGCGCACGCACACGCACACACACACACACACACACACACACACACACACACACACACACACACACACACACACACACACACACACACACACACACACACACACACACACACACACACACACACACACACACACACACACACACACACACACACACACACACACACACACGCACAAGTTTTCCTCAGTTTCCCCTCATGGACCTCCAAAAGTGGCTATCGAAACCATCAAACAGCCAACAACATATTGTCATGTTTGTTGAGGGTACCCTTTTTCGTGTGGTCAAACAAGAGAAACCAAGACAAAACCGAAGTCCACTTTGGGGTCCCCAAGCACACACGTATGCGTGTGTCTGCTTTAAGGCACCCCAAACAATTGTTTTCGTGTTTTAAAACGACCAAAAAAGGGGGTACCCTCAACACAAGAAGGCACACCCGACATGTATATATGGCATGAGGGTTGATTCATATTCCTGACCCCAAATGACCATGGGTAACTTTTCCCTGTTAATGGAAAAGATATCATCTCAGTGGTTTTCCGAATGGTCATCCCATAAACCCTTGTGATCAACCCCCACATTACCCAACTCCTCAAGCGGAGTGCGTAGGCTGCCGCCAAGATCGAACCAGTCAGAGCCCTGGTGGGCCTCAGGGGGTGTGAATCCAAATCGGAATCGGGCCAAATGGATGGTTTCCTTCTGGTTTCGCATCAACATAGCCCATAGGTGTCCTCTTTAGGTTAGTTTGATTTTAAAAAAGATGGCACGGGTTTACAAGAGTTTCATTCCATTTACCGGGGAAGCCCATCTATTTCTGCAACAGGCCACCTATGACAATGACATAGCCCCTTTTGGATATGGCTTTAATCCGAACCAAAAGGAAACCAGCCACTTGGAGGGGTCCCTAGTTTTAAGGCACACGTATGAAGTCATACGTCTGTGTGTGTATGTTGGCTGGTACTTTTCAAAGGGAAGCTATGTGGAAAACTACGGATTTTCTGCGCTCCCCTGTTGAGACAAACCCCATCCTTGTGAGGATGTGCTTAGGGCTGCAACAAGGGAGCAAAGGCACCGGTTGGCAGGTAGTCTATCCCAGTATGTCTACGGCTTCATTCATTCCAACTGGTGCAGGATGTTTTCCGTCCCCCACCCCCCCGGTTTCCTCAAAGAAGACTCGAATGGCGAAGGCATAAGGCCTTTGGAGGAAACCGGCAGCAGGTAGGGAGTTACAATCCTATGGCGGCATTTGCCTAAGAATATGTTTTATTCCCGCTGTTGGTTTTAAATGGAGTCTATCACTACTGGACATAGTTGTATTTTTCCAGGGGCCTGAAGCAAATGGAAGAGTATGGTCATGAGTGCGAATCAGCCCAGGTTTCTTGTCTCCCACGCCTTCTCCGGACTTGCGGAGGCAATGCCGGCGCCGCGGGGTCGTGGTTTCCTGTATGAGCCTAGCCTCTTTTGCTTCCAGGGAAGCCCAAAGGACTCCATCAATTGTTGTTCTGTTCCTTGCTTTCTAGGGAAAGAGGTTGGCTATCTCCCTGGAAGCAGAGAGTTTGCACGGACCTCAAATGCTGTGCTGCTGGATGTTTGCGGATCTTGAATATCATGGCAAGCCGCCATGAAAGGCCCAGAGATTCTTTGGACTGCGTTGATTCAGTTGAGATCAACTGAGAAATGCCCAACCCCCCTATGATTCTACTACATGGCTTAATATTTACGTAAGCCCTGATAAACATAAACGCACTTTAGGATCATGTTGGTAGAGCCCCAAATCAATGGGAATTGGGTGTTGAGTCAATTCACAGTGGGCACCGGCAACGATTGATCGACAAACCAGCCTCACAAGCGGTGCCTTCTGGATGCAGATGCACGGAGCAATGCAGCTCGTAGAGGCAGAATCCGAATAGCAACATGGATGCTTCGAATTTCGGTTGCAGCCCAAGCTGATTGATTGCATTTGGCAAGGTTTGTCATTTGCGCAGTGCTTGTTTTTGTTTCATGGCGTACCTCAAGGCACCTGCAGAGGCGCCACTTGCGACCTATCAAACGTGTCTTCCTCTTGAGTTGACCCAGGTGTGGATTACCCTTGTTCTGTGGGTAGTGGAAGCTGTTTAAGCCACAATCAAAGCGTGGGTAGATGAAGGATAGTAAGGGACTCTCTCAACCATCGATAGGCGCTGATATGGGCCCGCCATGTTCTTTACAATGGTTTGGGTAGACCCGAGCAGGGTTCCATTTTTGGATTACCCCCAAGGAATGCTTAAACCGACTGATTTCACCAAAGGGAGAACCGCAATTCGTCAAGTCTACCTTTGGGCACTTTCAAACTGGTTTTCCTTCGGAAGTCAAGCCTAGGTTTCAGCTTGCCTTCGCACATATGGGGAAAAAGGGCGCCAACCAAAAAAAGAGGACCTCAAGCCGAGGTTTCGGCCTTCTTTTGGTCGGCAAAAGGACCAAAAGTGGCCCGCCCCAAAGCGTTGGCTCTGGCCGCAGGGAGCCGATCCCCACGGAGCCGCTGCGCCGTCTTACGGCGACCACCAGGACGGGGGGAAGACCCGGGCTGGGGTGGGGGGGACGCTAGGAAAGGTCGAAGTAGCCGTAAAAATAGTGATGGCCACATCTCTGCTTCCCCCGCATTTCTTGTTTGCTGGCCTGAGATATGCTTGGGTTGAATGCAGGGAAGTCTTTTAGTGGGAAAATATAAATTTCCGGTGGGGGAATGGTTGGAAGGCACGTTTTAGGGACATCCTGTTGGAAGGGAAATGAAGTTAAGCATGGAAGGTTTGCCTTTTGGATTGTTGTGAGAAGAGATTGAATGGAAATGCAGAATGGATGGGGGGAAGGGTAACCTTTTGGTTCTTTGGTTTCTCCTTTGGCTTGCCCTTTTCAGAATGATTAGGAAGCTTCTTCGGACAATTCCCAGCATACGCCTGAAACACAGCTCGTTTTAGATACTAGTTTGTCAGAGTTGCTCTGAACCTCAAAAAAGACCCAGCCACAAGATTTCTTGGATTCGGCGCTGACCTGTTTGGCCTGTCCAAGTTTGCACCTATTGCCATGTTCATGATCTCATGTTCATTCCTTGGCTGAAATTTGCCAGTGTGCTTGGACTAAACGATCGTTCAAACGCATGCCAGATTGGGGCCCCTAGTGCTAGTGATAGGCAGTCCAATCATCCCGCGTATATTTTATACCATCAGGGTTCATTTCTGAGCGGACCCCCATTTAAACCGAGTTTCTTTGCTCTGAATCTACCAGAGTCTGAACATCCTCAATACTGAAGCACGTGGTTCCTTTCTCAAGCCGAGCAGGATTTTAGTAGCTGTTTCGAACACCGTCTGCGCTCCACTTGTTTGTTTTTTTGGGAGAGGGCGGGGGTGCTGCCATGGCTCCTCGATGGGCCTACCCGGCTCTCTTCTACTTCTTGACCGCGACGACCCTCATGAGCGGAGTGGGAGGATTCCTGCTGAAGCTGAAAGATTTCTACCGCCCCGATGCGTACATTGTGGAAGGAAAACCAGGCACGGGCACGACGCCGTTCGAAATCATCGCCACCTACGTCTTCGGGCTCGTCTACGTCGTTCCGCAGCTGGGGTGCATACACGCGCACTTCGTAGAGAGGACACGAAGCGCGAGGAGGTCCGCATGCGTGGCGCCCATGGCGTACCACTTCATGTCCGTCTACGGGGTGCTGTGTGTGTTTGAGGACGGGCTCAACCCAATCGTCGCCCCCAAGAGCGCTGCTGCGGGGATGCACCTTGTGTTCGGGCTGCTCTTTCTTCTCATGTACGCCCTTGCAAGAGATGACTACGCGGCGGTGGCCAATGATAAGAAGAACTAAGATTAGTCATCATGGAGTGTGGTGCTCTTGATCGTGCAATCAACGATCGAGTAGAGCCGAGACGGCTTTTCTGGGTGTTACTCCCAGTCTGCAAACTAGTTGCACACCACGCGAAAAAATGCCGCATGCTGCTGCCTGCTGCCTGCTCTTCCTGTAAGTGCTGCGCTTGTGGCCACATCAACAACGTAGAGCATACTTAACCATTTGCAGCCCCAGAACGCTGCAAACCGATAAAGATAAACAACATTCGATACTGACCAATATATGTTTACAAAGGATGTCCACGGTTTGTTTTCCAGCCCACATGGCACTCATTGCGAGATGTTCGATTGTAAGGGACTGATGCAGCGTGACAACGGATGATCTAGTATTCAACTTGTGGAACGGTTCTTGAAAGTGTGGTCAGGTTTCCCCGGTCGCATGATGCCCAACAGCTACCGCAAATTCCACTAGCGCAGAATCCAGTCTGTCTTTGAAGCAGAGATGTGGGGTGCTTTTCAAAATGAGAGGCAATCTGGGGACCCATAGCCGCAAGGCTCGCGAGTGCACAGGCAGAGAACAACATGTTGGGACCTGAAGGGTTCGTTTTATGACCGCTTTGAAGCCTGAAGTATCAGGTCCTAGTTTCCCTTTTCCGAGCAAAGGTCTTTGGACCCTGTGAGGGCCTTCACGTCCAGGTCAAGCCGTGCTGAGAGAAGTTGCATTGTTCTTGCTGTTGACTTTGGGCGGCCATTTCACTTCGCCCGGCAGAAGAAAAAGCTCATCGAGGCGTAAAACGAGGCTCATGCAGGTCCCTGACCTGAGTATTCGAATCCCACCGATCGGGGGTACTTGTTAAAGGAAAATGGGTCCAGGACCCCTCAATAAGGTTCCACGTGTGTGGAGAGGGTGATTTGCCCAGATCCATCGAACTTCAGATCTTCGCATATGTTCAACGCCAGGAGGGCTTTGCGCCCGGAGCCTATCGGAAGAGCTTGGATGAGATTGGATCTTCCAGGAGGAAGTTGTTTGAAAGGTGGGGACCCACCATCAAGAAAGGGAGTGTGTAACAACGAGAATTTGAGGGCAAGCCTTTGTCCAGTTAGCCTGGGTTGTTCATCCTTGGCCACTTGTTGAACCTGCTGTTTTTAAAGAACTGGCTCGCAATTGAGCCTCTGACAACTTGACATATCTCTAATGCTTCCAATCACGGAACAACGCACAATCGCGAAGGATACACCTTTGTGCGGAGAGTATGGTATGCCGTCAAAACGTGGTTTGCGGAGGAAGTCACACCATCGTTTTTTGTATCGCGCTTTCTTTCGGCGCTCGACATCTCACCACAAAATGATAGAGAAAGTCGGATCAGGAACATGTGATGGCCACAGACTTTGTGTTGACTGAGTAAGGCCCCCGCAAGGATCCAGAGGAGAACCACTAGGGCAACTCAGAAATCTTCGATCACGACCCTCAAGCTGGTGCTAAGAACCCGGGGAGGGGAAAACGGCCGAAGCTGTTTGCGCCTGATCCCGAAGGATCAAGTCTCCTTGGGTGTCAAACCCTTGAGTAGGTTAGGACTCTTATGACCAAGGGGAGTACCCCCAGTGCCAGCTACAACCCTGAGGTTATGACCATTGTTACACCAAGGGCGTTCGGTGCTACTTAGTGTGTCATGTTATAATATATATATATATAGTGTCTAAATTATATTGTTAAAGTCAACATATTTATATATACACACGTATATAACATATATAACAATGTTTGAAACACGTTGTTTGTTCCGAAATGTACCGTTTTGGTTTAATATATGTTGGCGCTACTTCGAAATAGTTTGTTTAGTTATTAGGAGTAAACACATGTTTTAAAGATTATGAACGCACATACAACATTATATAGATATGTATATCTCTATATACATGTATACACTTATTCACATTTTACGACAAGTCATCACCACAACTTATTCATATTTGCTTGTCCAACATGTGCTTTTATTAGACTTAAAGTCAATCACCTGGGTAGCCTCAAGTTGGCTGAGCCGTTACTCGAGCTGAGGTGAGGCCCATGAAAGTCCGAGACCCTCATCCGAGACACCTGCCCCTGGAGACTACGGCGCCCTGGCTTCCTTCATTCATGGGGGCTGTGGGGAGGGAGTGGAGGGGGAGGGAGCCCAAATGGCGGTGGTTGTCAAAACCGTTTTGGGATCCCATGTTGGTTGGTAGGTGAATTCACCACCCATTTTAGAACCTAGTTTAGTGGGGATTGGGGTGTTCACCGCGCTTACGGGAGTTTGACCCATGGCCAAAGAAGCCCTTAATTATTTAGGGCCTTTTGGGGCTCCCTCCCCTCTCCCTTCCCTCTCCCCCAGCCCCCATGATTCATGACCTGTGGATTTCGTTCGGGCCGGGTTTGACCTATGCATAGGCCATGGGGTTGTGAATCAAAATCGGAATCGGAACCGCCAAATGGATGGTTTTTGGTGGTTTCCCCACAACATAGCCCAGAGGTGTCCTTTTGCTCGGTTAGTTTGTTGAAAATAGATGGGTTCGATTTTAGATGGGTTTTTTGCACCATTTACCAGGGAAACCCATCTAGTTTTCCAGAAGGCCACCTATGGACTTATGGCTATTTGGCAACCGTAGGCAACATTGCCAGACGCAAACATGTCTGCCCTTGAAAACCCATTTAAGGGTTTCCTTCATTGTTCCTTTTAACCAGCACAGCCAGCAACAAATCTGCACTGTTTGCAAGGTTCTACCAAAATGCGGTGGACCTACGGGAATCCCTGGGACACGCATCAAATCCTTACTCTTCGGAGAATGGAAGTACATGCCCCTCGTTCACATCGTTGCCAACCCGCATCATACTGGGTGGATCAATGCATGTGAATGTCGTATGGGGAAAGGGTATGACCAACAGCAAGGCTTGCAAGGGGTCATTTACACAAAATATGCCAAAGCAGCACGTAGAACCACCGCTAGGTACTCCGCGAACAAGCATAGAGCCCTTTTCAGTGGTCCCTCAAAAGGAGACTCCTCTGATATTTGAGTTTCGGGGGTGCCAGTCAATTTACAGAGGAAACATTGCACCAATGTCTGCAGTATTGGGCGATTCACCGGACGATTTTTGCTGGGTATGTTCCAGCGAAGATGTTTAGCGTGGGTCTTTGCACAATGACCAAATGAATCCACTGTTCACTGCCAGTTCAAGAGAAGTCTCAAAGTGACTAGTGGACCCAACATTTAAACCCATTGTCGTTTTTTTTTTTTTTTTTTTTTTTTTTTTTTTTTTTTAATGTTCAAGTGTTGAACATTCCGCCTCTCAAGCAGGAGTATCCTCCCGCTGCAGAATGGCCTGTCAACGAACCATCAAAGCGATACTCAATCAAGTCAATTGCTATGGGCATATGAAGTGCACATTTCTTCGCGAGGTATAATCCCAGTCAAGAATTGTCGGACCGCCTTTCCAGTCATGTTTCTCCTCAAACCGTCGGGAGATTCGGTCACTGTTCCAAATCTTTGCCTTCTGCCCATTGCAGAGTTTAAGTCTTCCTTGAGAATGAGAAAATGGCAGCGGGAATGGTTGCTGCAAGATGAAGTCATGAGTACGAGCATAAACACATCCCAAGTGAATTGTGAAGACACCGGTGGCTAAGATCCAGTGCAGCCTTCTGGGCATCTCTGGCGGATGCAGAGAGATGACGAGGCACTGCCCGTTGAGCGGGGGTTAAGAACTCTTGGCTTGCTGTCTCGTAGTGCCTGAAGCTTCCAAGCCTCAGCTTCTGAAGAACCAACAGTCGTTCTTCTTTTCAGGGGGGGAGCCGACGAGTGATGAGTTTCCTTTCAGAAAAGCGATGTGAAAATAGTGACTTCCCAAACAAAGCTGGTTTCCTTCTGATCTCTCTTTGAACACGTCAATCAACGCGGAGGCTAAACCAAAAACAGACAACCCGCAAAAAGTCGACCAACAACACAAAAGAGGTCTACCCAAGGCAACCCCAAAGCAAGTCTGCGGGTCTCCCCAAACTGAACCACAGAAACGGACCGTGCGCCGCGAGCGAGCCATGGCCAGGTCTTCAACGTCACCGAGCCCCGCTGGAACCATCGCGCGGAGATGAGCCCAGGGCCGGGGCGCCGAAAAAAAGGAAGTTTGAGCCGCAGGCAGAGGGCTGTGAGGTGAATTCCTTTGGTCCCTTCATTTGTTTCTCACATCTGTTTTGGGACCTGGAGGGAGCCCAGTTTGAGGCTTTTTTCAAGTTTTATGTCTTGGGACCCGGAATGCCCTTGAACCCAGCATTTTCGTAGTAGCTTAGAGAATGTCGAAACTGAATGGACCCGGTTGCAGGTTGGTGCGCGTGTTCAATCGAAGCCCCACCAAACCAAATTGCTTTGCAAACCGCCCGTCGAGAATATAGGGCGGGTTGGTGGACCTTCTGCCTTTAGCCGCAAGACTCAGTCAGTGAACTTTGAGAACGGGCTTGAAGCCCTTGGAAAAGTTGGGTTACAACCCTCGTTTTGATTTTGTTTGTTTGTTTGGTCTGTGCCTAAGGATCCAAAAGGGGAAGCGCGACTGGGCTAACTGTAACCGTTCACCAACTGATTTGGAGGATCCCCTACATGAACACATGGCTTGCGACCTTTTAGCCCTTGGGCTTTCCTATTTCGCGTCCCAACGGTCACCTTCTTTGCGGGTTTCTTGGCAAGTTAGGAAGGAGTATCATAGTTACCGCTTTCTGAATACCAGGTTCCTAGTCCTGATTATGACATTGGTTTCATCCTCGTTCTTTCTTTCCCAAATGAAACGGGTCCTTTCCTACAAGTACAGACACCCCTTCTGGTGTGTCAAGGCAAATTGTGTTTGACTGCATTTCAAGAACCACCCAAATACGAGAGCCTGTAGGTGGACCGCTGGTGAACCATGTCCGGTTGCGAAGCCATGTCCTGTTGCGCTACCCTCTTGCAAATGACGAGGGGGTCCTGGACGACCGGGCCCTTCCATGAAAACCCGGTTGTCACGAGAAGGACAGCATGTGGTTGTTTAAGGTGATGGTCGATTTTTCGATTTCGAGGCGGAGACGTTGTTTTTGCGGCTCAACTCTGAACTCAGGTGCTGGACTTCCTTCGTTTGATGTTCCTTTTGACATCCCAATTGGATCCTCTGCTTTTGCGAAACGCCTGTTTCCGGCCAGACACCAACTTGCAGGCGTCTCCTGTTTGAGACAGACCCGGATGGATGTGTCTCCAAATGTGATACGGCCATGGTTTTTCCCTGGGTTTCCTGTTATGAATCATATGGCTGTGGGTCAAAACCAATGGTATCCCATTTTGGGGTAGGTGCACCCCTCATTTTAGTCTATTTTAGTGGGGATTGGGATGTTCACTGGGGGTACGGGGTTTTGACCCATGGCCATATAACATCAAAAAGGGGGACCAACTGAAAAACAGATGTCTCACAAGGGACCCCATCCAGGCTTCTCAGTTCCCAGAAGGGGTTTCTTTTCCTTGCAGATCCCCCAAGGAGACGGACCCACGTCTTAAGGACTTCCCAATTTGAAGGGACGTCCATGACAAAAGGCAACCAAAGGCATTCCAAAGGGAAGCCGACTCCAGAATTCTATTTGAAAAGAGTTTGTGGGTGCCTGTACACGGGAAAGCAGAAGCCAACGCGGGCCTCCTGCCCCCACTTGCATAACACCTGGGTAAGTGAAGGTAAGGAGCATTCCCAGCAAACAGGCGTGGCCACCCATTGTTGTTTTATTTTACATGATTTGGGTGGAGCTTTGTGACAAGTAAGCCTTAGTTGGTGGTTTCGACTGGTGGAACTGGGGATTTGAACCGGCTTTTGTGCAGGTCAACTGGGTAATTCCACCCACCTCACCGACTCAGCTCCAAACCACCGATGAAGCTGATTTGTCAGGGCTCCTTAAAAGATACATGTTGCCCATTTGAAACATGGCTTTTTCCGCCAAAATACAGGGAAACCCGCCATGTGCAAGGCAATGTTCAGGTGTTTTTCATGCATCCGGCTCCCTGCTTGAGGTTTTGATTCAGCTCGAGTTAAGGCCCGGCTTCTACTCCCCCGCGCCGGTCACCCCCACGCCGCCGCGACCTTGTGAGGGTCGCCGAGTCGTAAATGGTGGCTTTCAACCCTCCTGGGCCCAGGATCCGAACCTTTCCCGCAAAAACACGTGCGGGACGTACTTGATCAACGATGCATGGAAATAATGGAAAGGAGATCAGGCCCCACAAAAAGAAGGGAAAGGGAATCAAGCCCTAGATTCATTGCCAGACTCAGGGTGGACTCCCTAGATGTTGTAATTGCACCACACCCTGCCAAAATCACAGGTTCCTTGTTCCCGGCTTGCAACATTTGAGGAATCCACAGTAGCTCATTTCAACGGTTGGCCTTTTTGGTTTCCTTCATGTTCCTTTCAAGCAGCAGAAGTTCTAACCCATGGCAGCGTGGGTGCGAACGTACAAATCTCCGCAAAAGGTTCCTGGTTGCCAAGCATTAGCCTTTTTGGACCCAAGCGAGCAAAGTTATTCTATCGCAGCTCACTTAGAGGAATTTTTAGCACGCCCTCCGCAAGAATATCACAAAGAGGAATGACAGCGTATTGGTTTGTTTTCTTTCGTGGCTATCTGTTTGTTCTTGGCTTTTTGGCATTCCTTCGCGTCCACTTGTCGAAGGTCACACAGAAAAAAGAAGTCTGGCCCAGATCTGGCTGTGCGGGCGAAGTGTTTAGGCCCATGTGCTCATGCATTGTTTTGTGTCATCATACAGAGGACTGAATATGAAGCCTCATACTGTGGATGGACGAAATCCTGCGCCACCCAAGAAACCCTGGCTTCTGATGATTCCCCCTTCAAATACCAACAAAACAATGGTGTTCCATGGTTTCAAAGTGGTGCAGGATTTTATCCGCGGTATGTGTCATCCGGGAAGCCTGTCCTTTCAAAGTGCATGAAACAGGGGTTCCCCTGCTCAGGGTTTTTTAGGGCACTGGGCATTTGTTCCAAATTCCAGGCGGGAAAATTGTACATGTTCCATTCAGGGTGTTTCAAAGCAAACAAAGACTGGGATGACAATCCAACAATCTCCGCCTCGCTCGGAGGCGCCGTTCCCCAAACCTTTGTCCCCAAAGTGTCTCTTTATTCGTGTGACAGGGCAATAAGAGCAGCCCGTGCGAACGTCAGCGCATTGGGTGTGTTGGTCTTGCGACCCTCAAACCATTCCTTGATGATGCAACTCCCTGGGTGAACGCTTTCCTTTGGCTCCCCATGGATGCCATGTTGCCAACTTGTGCCCTGAATTTCCCACAAACACCCAGGAGACACTGATTTTCCCGCGTCCTGGGGAAATAAGTCATTTTGACGGCTCATATACGCGCCCTTGCTAAGGCAGGTCCACGAGTTTGGCTTGGTGAGCAGGCTGGTGTTGGGGACATAAGGGAAACCTTGGGGTTGTGTTTCTTGGTACAGTTGCAGGTTAGTTTAAAGGGAAACGAAAAGCAAACCACCCACATAGGGGAGCCCCCCAGCAGAAAAGAGCAAAATGAACGCTTCGATGTGGTTTCCCTGAAAACCAAAGTGACACAGCCCTAAACATTTAGAATGCCAAGGCACATAAAAACCAATCCCGCACGAATCCCATATCCGTTCCAATGACCGAGTTTTCCCTCCACAGTTGAAAGGGTTACTTTGAGGATCAAACCCCCAGGGTTCTCCGAGAGACTTCACGATCACACTTAGCTGGGTGTGTGGAACGGGGGTGGGGGGGTGGGGCCCGAACCCCTCCTTTGTTTGGAGAGGGGGGCGGAAGTTGGGGTGGGGCAAAATGATTATGTTCATTGGCAGGAACAAGCCACTAGCCAAGTCCCCATGTGTGTTTTGAACCGGTGTGTACAGTCCTGCCAGCACATGAGACACTAAGAGACCACACACCACCTCAGTGACTGCGCGCGGACTGACATCGCGGAAGTCTGCGTCAATCTGCACGAACGAAAGAGGCCGGGATCAGTTGCAAAGGGCAACATGCCTTGGCTGCATTGACAATGCTCCGCCAGAAATGCAAGGGAGTGGCTTTGCTCAAGCAGGCGTTCAATCAGCCGCTCTGGAAAGTATAGAAGACTTTTGATGTCTGATTTTGCTGCGGAAACAGGGCAAATCTGCAGGTGTGGCCTGTGCTGTTGGATCCAATAGGGTTTTGATGCGTGCTACCCTTTGCAACTGATCCCGGCCTCTTTCGTTCGTGCAGATTGATGCAGACTTCCGCGATGTCAGTCCGCGCGCAGTCACTGAGGTGGTGTGAGGACACCGGTTCAAAACACACATGGGGACTTGGCTAGTGCTTTGTTGACGCTCATTCTTCAGAGAACCTTAGGGCTTGGACCAACTTTGATATTGCTCTACGTAATGGTTACGTGGTTGGTCCCCCATTCTCTTTACCAATCCTTCTGTTCGGAAACCATTTCTTTCCCCAGGAGTTTGGCAGTTATTTGTTGCAGAGAAGGATCGCTGAACAGAACGGGTATGGCCAGAGCAACTAGGGGAGCCTCAAAACTGTTTGTTTGCTAAAGGGAGTCTCCGAGACCCCGGGGTGCCGTTTCGGGGTCACCCTTGATTTTTTTTCGTGACATAATGTTGGACTCCAGGTGTTGGCTTCCCTTTGAAACCTCACAGGTCCCAAACAACTTGGCCCACAAGTCTAGATGGCACTCGATTCTTGTGGGTTCCTCCATGAACTGTTGAGGTGAAGCTTCGCATTAGCAGCTTACGTCAACCCAAGGAACATCACCCCCCGTGGGGTTCCCAATTTCTTTTCCTCGTCCAAAGGCCACAAGCCAGCGAGGCTGCGGCCTCGTGCGCGCAGGTTCGCTGAGCCCCGGGAGCCGGACGTCCAGGAGGCTCGGGAAGTCTGGGCACGAGCCCAGGTGGCATCCTGGCTGGGCAAGGTCCCCCGGTGCCCTAGGGAGGCTTCCCCTAAGATAGACAGAAAAAGGGGGTACCCTTATTCTAGCCTCTCTGGACCTAGACAACCGAGCCAGGAAGACGCTCGGAACGTCTGCAGGTCGGAAGGAACTCGAAAGCTCAGCCTGTTCGGAGTGGTTTTGCGAAAGCTTTGACCAGCCTTTGGGGTTCCATGTGAAAAATGCCGTCCTTTTCCGCGAGGGATTTCCACCAGCCTATGGCTGTTGAGGGAAGCACGGGGCATCGAATGTCCCGCACAAACCAACGGACTCACTCATTTCCCCATGTCCTCTTGGGGCAACAAGTCATGATGCTCTGGCGATTCGCGAGTTCAGAAGTGCCTGGTGGCACCAATTTCCAAAAAAATGCCCCCAGCTTTAGGCATATCTCCAATGCCTCACGCCCACGCTTCCAATGCTTCCGTCTCCAAGGCAACTGCCGCTTGCAAAAAGGAAGGCTAGTCAGATCGATCCAAACATGTGGCAACATGAAGTTGTTTATATGAGCAGTGCCCAGAAGAGACGCGCAGGACGACCATGTTAATCCCTTGTTTTCTTCACTCCCGTTTGACTGTGACAATTGAGCAGCCCAAAACGCTCCCTTGGCCATTTTAGGGAGACTCAGGACAGCTTAACCGTAGGTTTGACCCCACCACACCGGAAACGATCCAGCCAAACTAAGCCTTTCTAACCCAAACACGGGGGTCACCCAAATCAAAGGGCGGCAAGCCTGCTCTGACTGATTCTCCGGGTCTTTTTGGCAAGACCTGGACCCGTGCAGGATGAGCCCGACTTTGTGCTCGAAGGCCTGCGCCAAAAAAAACGGGATTGCACCGGTTGGGCAGCGGGAAAATGGCCAAACCCTTGTTGTTTCAACATATGGGTGTGACTTAAAACTAAACAGGAGGGGCAAACCGCAGGTTTGGGTCCATGTTTCCACTTACCAGGGCAAGCCATTTTGGTAGCGGTTTTTTGAGCCACAGCCAAATTCAAGCACCAAGTATTGTTTTAAAACTTCTTCTTACACCAAGGATCTTCATCTTCAAAGCCTCCTTGTCGGGCTACCAGGGCTCTGGTCGCTACCAATTCCGCAAGCCCAGCTTCCAAGCCGTCGAGCGTGTAGGCTGTAGCCCACGCCATCGCTACATGAGCCCGTTTGGGCAAAGGATGCTCTGAGTTTCTTGTCCTGGTCAACGCACCGGCTTCAGTTTGGGCGCGCTAGTCAACCCTTCTGGCGAAAATGGGAGGCCTAAAGCCATGCAGAGGTAATACTCTCTCAAGCTTGTGGTGCTGCCAATCCGGCGGCGCTCGACCCAGGCCTCCAGTCGTGTTTTCCCTTGTTCAACCGTTGGTTGGTTCCAACTCCACCCAGAAAAGGGGATGCCCCTTTGCCCCGTGGAATTCCTGAGGTCTGGGTTGTTAATGTGCCAAGCGCTTGTAAGCTGCAGGCGCTTCTCGCTCATGGAAAAAGGCGCATCGGAGTGGAAATCGGTGTTTGTGATCAGGGCCCATGTGAGTCGCACACAGCGAGACCACGCACAAATTATTTTCCGGTTGGACCGCCCAAAGTGGCCAAGCGGTGTTCCTCTTGGTTTCCCTTAACCCACAAACCTGGCGAACCACCCATTTGTTGGGAAAACAAAAAATGCCCAAGGTGGGGAAGCTTTGTCACCTCGACCTTGCCCCGGGGGCAAAAAAAAACAAAACAGATGGAGGTTTTGGAGTCAAGAAAGCGTCTTGCGCCAGGAAGCTCGGGTTCCATCCCAAAAGGCTCGTGCTTCCTCCCGGTTTCACGACCTTGTTCTTCTTCTTTTTTTTCCGGCTTTCGGGTGGGGGACCTCTTCAAAATCAACCAGCCCACAAGTTTGCAGGGTGTCCCAAAAAGGGGTTGAGCCCAAAAACTTCTTGACCGACCCCGGAGACAGAGAGATGGATGGGAGAGGCAGTTAACAGTGAAGGGATGCCTCTCCTCTCATCATCCATCTCTTTCCCTATCATTTCACTGCCTCCTTTCGTAACTCTGATTGAGAGGCGGTAGATGATAGGATATGAAAGTAAAAGAAAATAAGGAAAGGACAAGCATATGAAAGCGACAGAAAGAGCTTGAGTGTGTGGCATGTCCTTTCCCCACCTTTCCCTTTCTTTCCTTTTGGCTTCTTGGGTTTCCAGTCGCTTCTTTCCTGTCACCCAAGCCCGTCCCGGATGCAAAGCATATGCAAAGCAAAGAGTGAGGGAAGGTGATTGGGAGAAGGAATGGCATCTCTTCCTCTCTCGTTCACCCTGTTCTCTCCCTCTGTCTCAGAGATGAGGATAGGAGAGACGAAGAACGACGAGAACAGATCAGCTTCTCCAACCAAACGCAAAAATCCAAGGATAGAGAGATAAAGGGGTGAATGGGGAGGGATGTAGAAAATCATTCACCATCTCCTATCCCTTACCGTGTAATCCCATCTATCTATTCCTCTTCCTTTATCATTCTGGATTACACGGCCATACCTCCAAATCTAGGAGTTCACCGGGGTGTTCTTTGGACCTTCGGAGATTGCTGCAAACATGATCGCCGGTGCACACAGCCCCGCAGTTGGGCTCAGTTTGGTGCAGAATTCAGGCCCGAGGCCGGCGGTTTGCTTTCACCCGGTGACCCCACGATGTTTTGTTTGTTTTTCGCTTGACGCTGGTAAGCTTATTTATTTGTTTCCTTTCGGACGGTTCTTCTTCGCGTTCTTTGGACAGCCCACCCAAGTCACGGAAAGATCTTAGAAGGTTTGGCTGCTGTCGCTGCTCAACGGGGTTTTGGCCAAGCAACAGGTGGTCAGATATTCGGACAACACGACCCTTGCAACGATCATGGATTTGGATGATTGGAGTGTTGCCATCCCCTTGTCCACTTCCACGATTGAAAAATGGGTACGGGCGTAGGTTGGGGAAGCCGCATGACTGCATTGCTCGCCTTTGGCGCAGGAGTTGGATGGGCTGCAATCAGACGAAGGCAGGTCTTCCATCAGCATGGCATCGAAATTGCCTGTGTGGGCTTTAGACAGTTATAACCCTCCCACCAATGAACTTGGAACCTGACGGGGGGTCCTGGAAGATCATGTTCCTTTTTAAGGGACCCCCTGTCAGTTTCCATGTCAATTGGTGGGAGGGTAGTGTGTATGCGTATTCGCATGTTTATGGCAGAGACATGTGCTGGCTCGAGTTTTACATGAGAAGACATCGTGGAAGCCAGCTGTCTGCAATGCCGGAAGCTGATATATCCATTTCCATTGAGGCGACTTCCGGGCAGAGTCACCAGACTGAGTTCCTTTTCGTTCACACATTTACGCAGGTGCATCTGATCGCCCACACTGTTGTTGCCCGCTAGCCATCAGTTTGAGCGTGCCTGCAACAGAAGCGGGCGTCGGGTCCGATCGCACAGCCAAATGTAGTGTTGAATCGTAGCCATGTGCATGTCCAATGCGCTGCCTTCGCATCAGCTGCTGCTTCCAAGCCAACCATTTACCTGACACGTGCTGTGGTCTGAGAACATTGGAAACTTGAAAAAGGTCCAACACGAAACCAAACAAAAGGGTTTGAGCTTGGCAAGGTCTAGGACGGTCACAGGAACATTCCAGGCGTGTTGCCTGATCCATTTCCAGCTGACTGCACTGCGTGTTTGCGTGGTACGTGTGACGAGGATCCTCCTTACCAGAACGAGAGGCTGCTTGGCCAGTTTTGTATTGCCTGCAGAGCCAGCTGCCGGCCTCGTGCGAACGCTTTCCGGAGCGCGTGCTTCCAGGTGTCTTGGCGAGTGCCTCTGAGTGCACGCCAGAGTCCGACGCATCTTCTCACCATGAGTGCTGAGTTGGATTTGTTTTGCGAAGGGAGCCATTGCTTTGGCCCTTCATGCCTTACGGCCAGATGCAAGCAGCGCTGCCGTTTGCCAGCTTCGGCCGGAATGTTCAGGGGGTAGCTGCAGCCCCACCTTGGTGCCGTGCCTAGACAAACTGCACTCCCACCTACCGGTGCTATCACTCGGCATTCGCGTCGAGTGCTCTTCTTCTCATGCCAGCTCCTGGCACACGAGACTGCCTCTTGGCACACGAGTCGACGCATGTTGACAAGGCCATGGTGAAAGGGCAGTGCCCCCTGTCTTTACCCAGCCCTTGCTCCAGCTCTGGCTCAAATGAGCGTCGCCTGGGATGCAATGGCCGGCAACTCCTTCCAGTTCCTAAGCCTCGGCAGTTAGCTTCGCAGATTACGCGGGCGGTCTGAGCTGTCCTGTGATTGGCGCCGAGTTGGCAACTTAGCGCAACCGTTGCAAATGCGCATGCGCAGTCGATTGTGACAAGGTGCTCTGAAAGGCACGCGGCTTCAAAAGCGTCGTTCAAAAATGATAAAACATCTGCAGGCATCTCACAGCGTACCAATTGTGAATGTGTTGTACGTTGGCAGCCCTCGATTTGGCGCTGCATGCCTGCTTCACTGCCACTCAACTGCTGGCTCTCGTCTTTGGGCCAGTTGCCCCGCACGCCGCATTTCGGGCTCAGCTGTTGCGACCTCGGCAACAAGATGTTTCCCCCGCGGGCCCGAATGAGTTGCACGAATTTGTTGCGTTTCAATGCAGATGCCCATCAACTTTCAGCTGTTTGTTCACATGTTTGCGTGCTGGGCCAAGCGAGCTTCAATTCAGGTTGTGTGCCAGCTGAGGCGTCAGTCATGCTGCAATTCTGGAAATGGCCCAGGTGCAGCACTGCCCGAAGTTTGAAGCACAGCGCCGACCTAGCTGTGGCGGGAAAACACGCCAGCCAGCCCGGCTTCCAGCGATCAGGGTTGACGCGTGACTTGTTGCAACACAAGCGCCAACACCTGCTGCTTCTCCAGTTTGTCTCATTCTCACAGTCTGCAGCCAGCAATTGAGACAAATGGCTTGCACACTCTCGCGTTTGGCAGACACGTTGTTCCCGGGACG
Organism: Effrenium voratum; assembly: GCA_963377175.1. Classification (NCBI taxonomy): domain Eukaryota; class Dinophyceae; order Suessiales; family Symbiodiniaceae; genus Effrenium; species Effrenium voratum. The sequence continues at coordinate 289,575 of CAUJNA010003276.1, forward strand.
TGCGCGGCCAGCTTTGGGGCAGTTACATGCTTCTACTGTTCGCACAGATGTGAGCGTGCAGGGGTCTACGAGCTTGAGTACAGGTTGTGTGCTTGCTGGGGCTCCAGTCATGCCGCAACCTAACACAGAGCACAGCTTCAAGCGCAGCTGAGTTGTTGAAGTGCAGTCCTGATCAAGCAGTGTTGGGAAGTTTGGGTGCCGTCCCCACAGAGAGAACGGAGCCCTGTTTCTTGGACCTTTGCTCTACAGCTTGTGGTCTTGGCACATTCAATCAGCTGCTGCGGAGCTGGGGAAGACAAGAAGGCACAGAAAGGGTACTGTGCAGTGCGGATCAAGGGTCGACCTGATTCTGCGAAGCGGACGTTAGCGCCCCTTCTGCAGTCAGCCAGTGCAGACTGATCGAATTGGCAGTAGCCGGCCTTTTAGTAGGCCCTTCAGGCATCCAACTCCGGATCTTGGCGTGTAACCGTCCGGGCAGCGCATGCGACGTGTTTTCTGCTACGCATGCTGCTTTCCAGACTCAGCTGCAGCCTATGGCAGAGTGCCAGAACGCCACGGCTACGGTTGAAGCCTTCCAGCATCAAAGTCTGCGCACACTTGGCTTCAACACATGCGGGTCCGCGTGTTGTTGCTCCATTGGTATTCTATCTTTTTGTCACGTTGCCCTGCAGCTGGTGATTCAGCAAAAAGGACTTGCAGGCCTTCACATTTTGGCAGACACCATGTTTCTACGATACGTGCAGCCTCAACCCTTTCAACTCGGCCCGACTCCTTCGTGCAGCCCCAAATGCAGCATTGCCATGCCGTCCTTTGGGCTGCTACATGTTTCTGCTGCCTGCCTGCGTTTGAGTTTGCTGGGCCTCTTCTGCTTAGGTTGTGTGCCGACCAGAGCTCCAGTCATGTTGCAGACTAGCACAGAGCGCAGCTTCCAACGCAGCTTAGCAGGTTGACGAGCAGTGCCGATCAAGCAGTGGTGGGAGATCTCGCCAGAATGCAAAACCAATGGCCGCCATTTGCGGCAAAACATGGATTCTCCAAAGCGGATCTCCCTTGAGCTCATAAAGGGAAGCCGGTAGAACACCTACCCATTTTGGGGATACCCCATTCCTTGAAACATCCGAATGTCTTTTTGTGAAAACCTGCCCATCTGGGGAAGGCGCCTGCCATAGCTGGTTGTGCATTAGTTTTGTGCGGGAACTGTGCAGAAATGTCGCACCCGTCGCAGAAAGCCCGGTGCTCCGTGCGATGTTTGCCGGTGTAGAGCCAAAGGACAGCTGCCCCTTTCAACACGAGTTGGACTGCCCGCTGTTGGAGCTTGCCCCCACCGCCGGCGGCTTTCTGCATTGAAGCAGCTGAAGCGAAGGCACAACATTGACATCTGTCAAGGGCCCTGCTGTTTGCAATGCTAACCTTGGGCCCCTGTGCTGTCAGCCGGTGATTGGCAATTTGGTGGCCTGCCGGCTCTCTTTTTGATCGCTTATCGCGCTCAACTCATGGGCCGCCTTTGCCTCACTGAACGCATGCGACGTTCCAGGCTCAGCTGTTGCAACCTCTAATGCCCGAGTGCCAGACTGCCTCGCCAGCGGCTTTGCGTCAGGAGTGGCGCGCAACTTGTTGCAACCGAAGCGAGAACACGTATGGTGCCTGCAGCTGGTGATTGAGCAAAATGACCTTCAGGCCTTTACATTTGGCACTTAAGATGTTTCTAAAATGCGCGCAACCCCGATCCTATGAAAGAAGAAGCACGAATATTTTACGTAACCGGAACGCAGATGCCCGCCAACTTTCAACTGTTTGCACACATTTGCAGCTGGGGCTTCAGTCATTCTGCCATGCTGGAATTTTCCCGCAGCACTGCTGCCCGAAGCTTTTCAGCGCAATGCCGATCAAGCAGTGGCGGCGATCAAGAGACAGCTGCTGCGAAAGCAGGCCTCAAGGCACAAGATAGCTTCGGCAACATTTACAGCCTTCCATCAGCAGGGCTCCTTAAAAGATACATTTTGCCCATTTGAAGCATGGCTTTTTCCACCCAAATAAGGGGAAACCACCATTTACAAGGCAATGTTCAGGTGTATAATGTAAGGATCCCTGATCAGGGTTGAGGTGCGACTTGCTGCACAAGCGGGAATACATGTTGCTCGTCTCCTTCTCGGAGCCTGGCTTCTTCTGCAGCTCATTCTCGGAGTCCGCGGCCTTGCACACTCTCGCGTTTGGCAGACACGTTGTTCCCGGGACGTGCGCAGCCCGAAACCGATGGCCTGAATGTAGAAGCTCCGTGGCAGCTTTGGGGCAGTTACATGCTTCTACTGTTCGCACAGATGTGAGCGTGCAGGGGTCTACGAGCTTGAGTACAGGTTGTGTGCTTGCTGGGGCTCCAGTCATGCCGCAACCTAACACAGAGCACAGCTTCAGACGCAGCTGAGTTGTTGAAGTGCAGTCCTGATCAGGCAGTGTTGGGAAGTTTGGGTGCCGTCCCCACAGAGAGAACGGAGCCCTGTTTCTTGGACCTTTGCTCTACAGCTTGTGGTCTTGGCACATTCAAACAGCTGCTGCGGAACTGGGGAAGACAAGAAGGCACAGAAAGGGTACTGTGCAGTGCGGATCAAGGGTCGACCTGATTCTGCGAAGCGGACGTTAGCGCCCCTTCTGCAGTCAGCCAGTGCAGACTGATCGAATTGGCAGTAGCCGGCCTTTTAGTAGGCCCTTCAGGCATCCAACTCCGGATCTTGGCGTGTAACCGTCCGGGCAGCGCATGCGACGTGTTTTCTGCTACGCATGCTGCTTTCCAGACTCAGCTGCAGCCTATGGCAGAGTGCCAGAACGCCACAGCTACGGTTGAAGCCTTCCAGCATCAAAGTCTGCGCACACTTGGCTTCAACACATGCGGGGCCGCGTGTTGTTGCTCCATTGGTATTCGATCTTTTTGTCACGTTGCCCTGCAGCTGGTGATTCAGCAAAAAGGACTTGCAGGCCTTCACATTTTGGCAGACACCATGTTTCTACGATACGCGCAGCCTCAACCCTTTCAACTCGGCCCGACTCCTTCGTGCAGCCCCAAATGCAGCATTGCCATGCCGTCCTTTGGGCTGCTACATGTTTCTGCTGCCTGCCTGCGTTTGAGTTTGCTGGGCCTCTTCTGCTTAGGTTGTGTGCCGACCAGAGCTCCAGTCATGTTGCAGACTAGCAAAGAGCGCAGCTTCAAACGCAGCTTAGCAGGTTGACGAGCAGTGCCGATCAAGCAGTGGTGGGAGATCTCGCCAGAATGCAAAACCAATGGCCGCCATGTGCGGCAAAACATAAATTCTCCAAAGCGGATCTCCCTTGAGTGCATAAGGAGAAGCCGGTAGAACACCTACCCATTTTGGGGATACCCCATTCCTTGAAACATCCGAGTGTCTTTTTTGTGAAAACCTGCCCATCTGGGGAAGGCGCCCGCCATAGCTGGTTGTGCATTAGTTTTGTTCGGGAACTGTGCAGAAATGTCGCACCCGTCGCAGAAAGCCTGGTGCTCCGTGCGATGTTTGCCGGTGTAGAGCCAAAGGACAGCTGCCCCTTTCAACACGAGTTGGACTGCCCGCTTTTGGAGCTTGCCCCCACCGCCGGCGAACTTTGCCGAGGCTCAGCTGTTGCAACCTTCGTCAGAGGCCCAGAGATCCTCAGCTCCAATTGAGGCCTTGCGTCACGTTCGACGCGCAACTTGCAGCGCAAGCGAGAAGACCTGTGGTGCCGTCAGCTTGCGCTTGAGAAAGTGGCCTTCGGACCTTTGCATGTGTCAACTATATTTCTAAGATGTGCCCAGCCCCGAGCCAATGAAAAGCACGAATCTTTTGCGCAGCCGCAGTGTAGAACCTTTGTGCCAGCTTTGGGACAGCTGCGTGCTGCTTTTGTTTGCGCAGATCTGAGCTCAAATTCAGGCCGCACTAGCTCAAATTCAGGTTGCATGCTGGCCAGGCCTCCAGTCATGCTGCAACCTTGAACACTGTTCTGGTTTGGCCATGGACCAATGTTTTCCAGAATCATGGCAGCTGCCGGTGGTCCGTAATGGCCTTCTTTTTGCTGGCCATTGTGACAAACATAGCTTTGACAAAAGGATAAACTCCACAAGTTGCTTGTGAATCACCGGAAGGTTGCAATAAGATTGCCGGTCTCCTTTCTAAAACAACCACATATTTATGTAAATATATTATGTGTCGCGCAAATCGCGGACAGGTCCGCCACCGAGTTCCAGGACCATGCTGCCGTCTGGCAGTCGCCAGCCGGCAGGGCGCCTTCGGCCATGAGAACTGTCGCTTCATGTCGCGGCTTTCAGCCTGGCCTGGCCCATCGCTGGCGACTCGGCTTCCGGAGCCGCGAGTAGACCGTTGACCTTGGTTCGACGAATGGCCATTGGCCCAGAATGAACGTACAGCAGAGTCAGACGCGTGCAGAAAAAACTGCGGCCTTTGCAAGGCATGGAAAAACTGAAGCATGCAGGGATTCTGAGCCATAGGGGAGCCATATCTAATGGGCCATGAAAGAACTCCATGGGTTCCCCTTCGCTGAATCAGTGAACACAAAGGTTGTCAGATCCTTAGTAATGCGCCTCCTCCGTGCTCGAGGAATCCGACAAACAAACAACCATGCACGGAATGTCGAGTCTGGGAATGCCTCCTCTTCGGAGTTGGTACCCGTTTTTGCCAACCCAACCTCTTTCCGAACCGAGAATGTATTTTTTGGTGTTGGAAACCACATCCTTTTGTGGGCCACATGATAGTTGGAAGAATGGAAATGGGAACCTTTCCCCTCCTTTCCCTGAAGGTAGGGGTTGCTGGGCATGTAATTATGTCAAAACATGGGAACCCTTGGGCCGTTCAACAACAGAATAGTGCCAACGATTTCGATCGCCTGGTTTTGACACATTGCCCATTATCGATCTAAGTTTGTCTCAGCGCTAGGATATTGGACCCCCCAAGAAGGTTGATTTCAGCCTTGGTGTTCCTTAACAACAAAAAGGGTGTCTTCTCCAAACGCACACTCGACTCTTGCTTGTACGTGTTTGCACGGGGAGCCCGCTTTCTGCAATGTTGAAAGCTGACGCATCAATTTCCACAGGTCGATGCGACTTCCAGACAGTGTCTCCACGCAGATTTTCTGTTTGCTCACTCATTGATTCCACTGCATTTGCTTGCTCGGTGCTGGTCGCCAGCCGCCCCAAAGCCGCCGCGTGCCCGCAGCAGCGGGCAGAGCCCCGCCTGCATGCCCATGATGCCTTCCCATGAGCTCCTGCTCAAACCGCCAGTCATGAGCTCGGCCTCGACTAGCGAGGGGGTGGTGATATAGCCTCGACGTTGCGAGGGGTTTGATGTGGAATCCTGAAGCGAGGTCCAGGAGTCCAGGATGGTCGCGACATCATTTCACTGTTGCCGGCTGAATTTCGGGCCGACCAGCACTAGTTATTCTGCGACAAGAATTGCAGCCAACATGGCTGCGAGGTTGCGTGTTGTACTTGATGAGGGTTGTTCTAGGTTGCTTGACCAGCTTTGAGTTGGCTGGGGCAGAACGAGCTGCCAGCCTTGTGCGAACGCTTTACGGAGCGTGTGCTTCCAGGTGTCTTGGCGAGTGCCTCTGAGTGCACGCGGGAATCCGACACATCTTCTCACCATGAGTGCTGAGTTGGATTTGTTTTGCGAAGGGAGCCATTGCTTTGGCCCTTGCCGGGTGCTAGGGTAGGGGGCATACAGTTTGGGGTGCTGGTGGATGCTGTTTTGCGAGCTTGACGGCCGGTTGTAGGGGGCATGCAGTTTGGGTGCTGGTGGATGCTGTTTTGCGAGCTTGACGGCCGGGTGCTAAGGGGCATGCAGTTTGAGGCGTGGGTGGATGCTGCTTTGGTTGTACCGGGTGCTAGGGGGCATGTTTGGGGTGCTGGTGGATGCTGTTCGCGTGTAACGGTTTGTGGCTGGTGTATCGCCATGATGTTCCCATGTTATGGTGTGTGGGTGTAGTGGCTCCGTGATGCTGTCAACATCAGGATGATGCAGAATTTCATTAAGCTGTCGCAAGATGATTCGTGGCTGTGGTATCATCATGATGCTGCCTTTACCATCAGCATGATGCTGTTCGCATCACCATGATGCTGTCCGCATCATCATGATGCTGTCCGCATCATCATGATGCTGTCGAACTCATTACCTTACGGCCAGATGCAAGCAGCGCTGCCGTTTGCCAGCTTCAGCCGGAATCTTCAGGGGGTAGCTGCAGCCCCACCTTGGTGCCGTGCCTAGACAAACTGCACTCCCACCTACCGGTGCTATCACTCGGCATTCGCGTCGAGTGCTCTTCTTCTCATGCCAGCTCCTGTCACACGAGACTGCCTCTTGGCACACGAGTCGACGCATGTTGACAAGGCCATGGTGAAAGGGCAGTGCCCCCTGTCTTTACCCAGCCCTTGCTCCAGCTCTGGCTCAATTGAGCGTCGCCTTGGATGCAATGGCCGGCAACTCCTTCCATTTCCTAAGCCTCGGCAGTTAGCTTCGCAGATTACGCGGGCGGTCTGAGCTGTCCTGTGATTGGCGCCGAGTTGGCAACTTAGCGCAACCGTTGCAAATGCGCATGCGCATTCGAGTGTGTGACAAGCTGCTCTGAAAGGCACGCTGTTTAAAAAGCGTTTTTGTACGGGGCTGCAGGCATCTCACAGCGTACCAGCTGTGAATGTGTTGTACGTTGGCAGCCCTCGATGTGGCGCTTCATGCCTGCTTCACTGCCACTTAATTCAAGCTCGACCGTTGCTGGCCATACACCAGTGCCTAGCGTCAGGTGTGTCAGGCTCACAGTGCTGGGCTGCTGGCTCTCGTCTTCGGGCATTTTGCCCCACACGCCACATGTCGGGCTTAGCTGGTGCTTGCGTATCAATGATGCCCACGTGCCGAGCTCAGACTTGCATTCAAGTTTTCAATGGAAAGACACCCCACTCACAGGTTCAGGGCACTGCCTCTGGGATTGATTAGCCCTTTGACCACTTCTGGCTTTGGAGCATTGCCTTGAATGCAGGGGACTTGCCTTTCATGTCCTGCCCCATGTCAGCCTTGCGCCCTCGTGCTGTCCGTGGGTGATTGGAAACAGTCTGGTGGCGTGTCGGCTCTCGTTTTGATCGCGTGCCGCGCTCAATGCATGGGCCGTCTTTGCCTCACTGAACGTGCTGCGTTCAGGGCTCAGCTGTTGCAACCTCTGCTGTTTGAGTGCCAGACTTCCTCGCCTACAGAGGCTTTGCAGCGGGGTTGACGCGCAACTTTGCAGCTTCAGCTGTATACGACCGGCGTTTTTGTGCATTCAAGCAGCTTTTGAACCGAATGCACACCGTCTGTCAAGGGCCTTGCTTTTGCCATGCCAATCTTGCGCCCTTGTGCTGTCTGCGGCTGATTAGAAACAGTCTGGTGGCGTGCCGACTCTCCTTTTGATCGCAAGTCGCGCTCAATGCATGGGCCGATTTCGCCTCACTGAACGTGCTGCGTTCAGGGCAGTGGGGTTGACACGGAAGTTTGCAGCGTCACGCCCTGAACTCACTGGCATGAGCCCATTGTGACAGGCAGTGCCCCTGCGTTTGACTAGCCCGTTGACCAGCTCTGGCTGTGGAACGTTGCCTTGACTGCCTGATCTGGGCCGAGTTACCGACGTAGCGCAACCTGTCCAATTGTGCGTGCGTAGTCAAGTGCGTGAAGAAGTGCTCTGAAAGGCACTCCGGTCTAAGGAGCGTTTGAGTAAGGGGCTGCATGCGCATCTTACAGTGCCCCAGTCGTGAATGTGTGCTTGTTGTGTTGCGCGGGCAGTCCGTGTTTCATTGCCCGACCGTTGCTGCCATACACCATAGACTCAGGTTTAGCAGTCAAGATGTTCCCAAGACTTGTGCAGCCCTGAAGCATGAGGTTCGGCCCGAATCTTTAGCGTTGAATGAAAAATAGAAGGTCCGTGGCAGTTACGTGCTTCCACCGTCCGTTCAGATCTGAGGTGCCGGACCGCATGAGTTTGAGCTCAGGTTGTGTGGTGGATGTGCTGGCTGGGTCTCCAGTCACGCTGGGTTTGACTGCGCGTTGAACAACCCGTTGACCAGCTTTGGCTTTGGAACGTTGCCTTGAACGCAGGGGCCTTGCCTTTCATTTCCTGCCCCATGACAGCCTCTGCATGAGCATCTTGCAGTGCCACAGTCTTGAATTCAGGGGTGGCTTGACAGTATCAAACAGACTGCAAAATAGCGCAAGCTGTTGCAGGTTGCACCATGCTGCGTCGCACACGCGGAGCTGGCCGCAACATGCCGCATCAATTGAAGTGTAGAAAGGAGCAACACATGTTTGTGCCAAATCAGACGCGCTGCATCAACGTGTCGCCTTTTGCCCAAAGTTGCCGCAAACTGTCGCGGGCACTATACCCTTTGTTTGATCCCGTCTAGCCACCCTCTATGAATGTGTTTTTGTTGTGTTGCGAGGGCGGCCCTCGATTTACGTTGTTCATTGTGGCTACTAGTACCAAGATCGTGCAGTGAACTTTCGCCTCTTCCGCACAGTGGGCTTAAGCCAGCTCAAGCTTCAAGGCAGCAACCCTGCATTCCTGGAACGGTGCGCACTGCCCAAAGTTTGAAGCGCGCCAACCAAACAGTGGCAAGGAACCACACCAGCCAGGCCAGCATCCAGATCCAGCGATCAAGAGACAGCTGTTGCGAAAACTGGCCTCAAAGCACGAGATGGCTTCAGCAGCAGAGGCCTTTCAGGAAGGTTGACGCGCGACGTGTTGCGAAACTCTCGGAGCCTGCAGCTGGTGAAATGGAGCGCAAACTCTCACGTGCACAAGCGCAGCTACGCAGTTTGACGTGCAGTGCCGATCAAGCAGTTGCGGGCAGTTTCAGGCGCCCTCCATTTGCGAAAAGAGAAACAAAAGTTCGGCACACACGCTTTAGCTCACTGCACACGACAAGAAATGGGGTTGTCTAAAAGTCTGGACTTCCTTTCGGTGGATGCATAAACCCGATAGAACACCCACCCGGTTTAGGGATTCCCCGTTTCTGGAATATCCAAGCATCGCATTGTGGAAACCGTCCCATTTGTGGAAGGCACCTCCCAATGGAGCTGGTTGCGCATTTGTTTGGTTTGGGAACTGTCCCTACGGGCGGCGTCTTTGTGCATGCAAGCAGCTTTTGAACCGAATGCACACCGTCTGTCAAGGGCCTTGCTTTTGCCATGCCAATCTTGCGCCCTTGTGCTGTCTGCGGCTGATTAGAACCAGTCTGGTGGCGTGCCGACTCTCCTTTTGATCGCAAGTCGCGCTCAATGCATGGGCCGATTTCGCCTCACTGAACGTGCTGCGTTCAGGGCAGTGGGGTTGACACGGAAGTTTGCAGCGTCACGCCCTGAACTCACTGGCATGAGCCCATTGTGACAGGCAGTGCCCCTGCGTTTGACTAGCCCGTTGATTAGCTCTGGCTGTGGAACGTTGCCTTGACTGTCTGATCTGGGCCGAGTTACCGACGTAGCGCAACCTGTGCAATTGTGCGTGCGCAGTCAAGTGCGTGAAGAAGTGCTCTGAAAGGCACTCCGGTCTAAGGAGCGTTTGAGTAAGGGGCTGCATGCGCATCTTACAGTGCCCCAGTCGTGAATGTGTGCTTGTTGTGTTGCGCAGGCAGTCCTGGATTTGGTGCTACGTGTTTCATTGCCCGACCGTTGCTGCCATACACCATAGACTCAGGTTTGGCAGACAAGATGTTCCCAAGACTTGTGTAGCCCTGAAGCATGAGGTTCGGCCCGAATCTTTAGCGTTGAATGAAAAATAGAAGGTCCGTGGCAGTTACGTGCTTCCACCGTCCGTTCAGATCTGAGGTGCCGGACCGCATGAGCTCAGGTTGTGTGGTGGATGTGCTGGCTGGGGCTTCAGTCATGCTGCAACCCAGAACCGAGCACGGCTTCAAGCGCAGCTGAGTTTCTGAACAGTCCTGCCAAGCAGTGCTGGAGACTATCGGTGCCGTTTGCTAGAGACCACGGAGAGGAGCTTCTTGGACTCTTGCTCCACAGGTCGTGGTCTTGGCGCATTCAAGCAGCTGCCAAGCAGGCTAAGACACGAAGCCGCAGTGCGGAGCAAGGGCCCCTTTCCGATGCAGATGTTGGGCCAGTTGAAACTTTGCAGTGGGATTGATCGAAGCGGTTGCCGGCCTTCCGGCATCCAGCTTCTGGTTTTGGTGCGCAGTCCTCGCACCTCATGCGCCACTTTGCTTCAGCACATGCATGGCTCAGCTGGTGCAAGCCTGCCAGAATGCCTCAGCTACGATTAAGGCCTTCCAGCATCAGGGTGTGCACACTTCAACACGTGCAGGGCCGTGTGTTGTTTCTCAGTAGCTATTTGGTCTTTTTGCCGCGTTGCCTGCAGCTGATGCTTCAGCAGAATGGACTTGCAGGCCTTCACATTTTAGCGGACAACATGTTTCTACGATACGCACAGCCTCGACCAGTTCAATTCGGTCCGCATCCTTTGCACAGCCTCAAACGTAGAAGCTCCGTGCCGGCTTTTGGGCTACATGCTTCTGCCGTTTGCGTGCGTATGAGGCTGCCAGGCCGCTTCAGCTCGTGCTTAAGTTGTGTGCCAGCCAGGGCTTTTTCACCATGCTGCTTAGGTGGCTGGACCCGGAGCGTGGCCTGGGCCGGGCCAAAAGGGCTGGTGGGCAACTGGGTACTTCAGTGGACAGCCTTAAAGAAGATTCGACCCAAGAGTCAAGTCTTCCAATAGGAGATCCTGGAGATTCAAACACCCAGAAATTTCTGGGCGTTTTGGGTAATGGGTACGATTGGAGGAAAGCTGGGGGTTCTAGTACGAACCGCTGGAAAACTAGTACGAAGGCCGGCGTCTAACGTGCTGCTGGCCGTTTGGGAGGATATTTGAGCCAACAAGATCTGACCTCATATCAATATAGTTTCCTTTCTCGGTACTTGCATTTCCCGTTGCAAGCATGACCCTACATCGGTGCCCAATCAGGGCATGCTTTTGGGCGGGCAGTGCATGAAACAACCCCAATTGACCCACTTTTTGGGATTTGCGCTCGTTTGCGGGGTTTTGCGGGCGTTTTGCGCTCGTTTTGCGACCAAAAGTGTTCACTCGAAGCATGTTTAGACTAAACTTGCTCCGATTTGCGCACCACTCCCCCGCACAGCTAGGATTGAAGGGTGTTGATGGAGGGAAGGATTCGAAGGGCTGTCGAGTTTAGAAGTTTCTGAAGATTCGAACATCAGGTGTAGTGGGCAATATCAAGCTGAATGAGAGAGAAAGCCCTGTGCAAGAAGGAAACACCCAATAATTCCAATTTCTAGGCGTCTTAGTCGTTTTGCGGTAAAAACTATACGAAACAGGCAAGAGCAATACAATGACCAAAAACACCTACTTTTTTCTAGTCGTTTGAAGCTGCAGGATGAGGCCTTGTGAGACTGTACCAGCCCGCGAGACTGCGCGAAGCCAGTCCTGCGCATCTTTCACATTCGTCCAGCTGAGCTTGGGCACCCCAGCACGTAGCATCCTATCAAGCTACCTTTCTGCAGCCTGCAATCGTTGCCGTGATTGCAATGGCTGCATTTCCCGAGGTTAGTAGTGTCCGGTCATTGCTTCCATGCATTGCACCACTTGGACCTGTCCTCTGCAGCTGGCTCAATGTGCCGAAATTCCCACCTTGACTCAGGCGATGCTGACCCTTGCCCGAGGTGTTTTCCCCTCGAAAAAGGGTTTTTCCTTGGAGCGCCAGGCAATGTAAGGGCCTCAACGAGATTCCGGGAGTCGGATGGCTGCTGAAAAAGTTTAAGCCAGATGATATTGATGCCTGCAGTTTTCAAGCAGCGTTTCAACAGTCATCGTGTCGCCAGCTTTAAACGCAGCGGGTGTCCCCAGAATGACAAAGCGGCAAGACCTGGGGTTGTCCAAAAATCCAGGGACCACCTTTGGGTTGGTGGACAAAAAACAGCCGATAGACCAGCAGCCTAGTTTGTGGGTCCCCCGTTTCTGGAAACATCCGGGGGGGGGGGGGTCTTGTTGCAAAAACAGGCCCATCAAGGGAAGGCGCTTGCCGATGGAGCTGGTAGCGCATTTGTTTGGTTTGGGAACTGTCTAGCTTGGCTAGTTCAAAACCTAATCTCCAACAATTAGCGGTGTGCGGATTTCGTGGTTTAGGGATTAGAGTATGCGGATTACCGATTCCAGGTTGCACGGAGTTTCGATGCTCCGGAAGGCTTTGACCCACAACTTGCCGCATGGGTTGTGGATTCAAATGTCTAACCATAGCAAGGATCACGCGGATCACGGATTGTGATTAGGCCTGCGGGGTTTTCAACACGCCAGACTGCGCGGAGTTGGCACGCCATCCGCAGAAAGCAGTTGGGATGTGTTACCCACGGCTAGAGCCAAAGGAGATCACTCTTAGAGCGTTGGCTTATGCCGAGTCGCAGACTCGGCTTTTGCAACCTCTGATGTCGGAGAGCCGCAGTTCCACAGCTGCAAGTAAGGCCGTGTGTCGCGTTCGATGCGCAACTTGCTGCAACGCAAGCGAGAAGACATGGCCCCGTCAGCGGGTGCTTGAGAGAAAGTGGCCTGGAAACTTGTATGTTGGCCAAACAAGATGTTGCTAAGAGACGCGCAGCCCCGATCCAATCGGTGGACCGTTTGTTTACGCGAAGCTTTGTGCCAGCTTTGAGGGGCAGCTACGAGTGTCTTCTGTTTGCGCAGTTCTGAGCGTGCGAGGCCGCACGAGCTTCAATTTCGGGTATGTGCTGGCTGCTCCAGTCATGTTGGAATGTTGAAATTGCTGCCGTGGTTGAGTTGTTGTCTTGAGCTTGACATGCTGTACTGTTCAAGTGGCACACCCGGATATTGCATCAATTGTTTGCTTCAGGCTATCGCGCTCGAGTCGAAAAACAACAGGTGCCTCAGGGTTGATGCGGTGCCTGCTGGTGAGTGTGCAAACTGGCACGAAGGTTTTTGCCTTGGACAGACTCGATGCTGTTTGCACATAGCTCCAGTAGGATTCAGCACTGCTGAATCTGTTGAAGCGCAGGCTCGATCAGGGAGTGGGAAGTATCGCAAGCTAGAAGCTCGAACAGCAAGCAGTGCTTGACCTTTGTCCTACGATCCATTTCCCTGGCAGCCATCCTCGTGCGCCGGAAACACGCACACAACGGCAGAGTCGGACGCGTCCAGAAAAAGGTGTGTGCCACCGGAAGGCGTGATTGATGCGTGGAGTTGGGAAAGACATTGGGAACCCCAGGGCCGTCTGGTTCAGAACCCTTCAGAGCCATGGCAAGGAGAGCTGCAATTTAATAGTAACTATTATTACCCTCCAGTGGCTCCCCTGGCAATGGCTCTGAATTTTCAGTATGGGCCGCAATCCAGCTGCAAATGTCGTCCACAGCTGAGCCTCCTATTTTCGCGTGAGACACAAAGTGTTCGGAACCCTCTCGCTAACAAATGGCCATGGTCCAAAACCAATGGTACCATTTTGGGATAGGTGCATCACCCATTTTAGTCTGTTTTAGTGGGGATTGGGATGTTCACTGGGGGTACGATTTGGCTTTTGACCCATGGCCATGCGACAGATGTCTAGTTGGCTGAGGCCGAAGCGCCCCAGGCGCAGTTGCCTGCCGAGGATGCCGCCCGGCTTCTGGTCGAGTGCGAGTTGCAACCCCCAAGTTTGGCCAACCAAATTTTGTAATTGTGTTTTCAAACGCGGACTTCCGTATTCCAGAGTTCGCCTGTATGGCTTTCAGCAAAAATCAAAGAGGACTTAGCCATTGGGACAAACCCATAAAACGGAGGCATTGGCCTTCAGAATTGAATTGGTGTTCCCCGCTGATATACCGTGGTCAACCGCAAAGCACTGCAAAGCACTGTCCCTTTACGTTCCCGTTTTCATCCCCACCCCTTACAATTGCAATTGGAGAGCAGTGAGGGACCTTCCACACCCCCCCTTCCCTGAAGGTAGGAGGTATCCTTTTTCTAGCAGGGTTGCTGGACAAGAGACGTATGTTGCTGGGAACCCTTGGTTTGCTAAATAACAGAAGGGTGTACAAATGAAACATGCAATGCTTTGTTTGGGTTCCATATCACACTCCAGGAGCGGAGAAAAACCGGGCTGGGTCAAATCTGCTCGCCCAGATTGTTCAGTCGACGATCCAGAAGTGGAAATGAGCCAAATCTGCTGATTTCCCACCCCTCTTCGACCCGGTTGAATCGACGGGACCCGACCTAGCGAAACAAACAGCCACAGTGACCTCCTTTGATTCGAGTTCCTTTGGTTGCTTCTAAGTTTTGGATTGTACCCCGTTTTTCCAGGTTGGGGCAACTGAGTATTGGTTTCCGCTACTTGACTCAGAGGTCCAAGCAGCCCTTGAGCATGATGTTTGCGAGATTTGCGAGGTACTTGGACCAATAGAAAAGGTGTACATGTTTACTTGGTGGTTTCCAGCCATACTCTTGTAAGGCGGTTTTTCAGTTCAAGCGGGATTACATGTCTCACCCGAATAATTTGCATTTCCTTCTCAGAAGGTGCTTGGACTTTTAGGGAAAGGCGTGACTTGAGTTCTATGTTGGACCGCCCCCCCTGCTGAACTGATGGTCCCCCGCCTGCAAAGGGAAGATCTCCCCTCAAGTTGGTCCTTGCACCCTCAGGTCGAAGGCACCACCTTGCTGGGAAGGATAGGCGACAGGAGCGCCAGAGTCATGTCATGAGTTGGGGCTTGCCCTCCTGTACCCGCAAAGTTCTGCCTCAGTTTCGTTTGCTTGTTGCATGAGTGGCGATATTGATGCTTCTCTGGAGTTGGGGCTCCAAAACTCGTCACTGGCCAGATTCTTGCACAAAGCTGCTCACCCAACACTTGAGAACAGATTGCTCGACACTTGGGGCGTAGAAGAAGCTCAAAAAATATGGCCAGACTTACCGCCTGAATTAGATGAATCTTCAGGAGACACGGGGAGCAACCATGTTTCACGAGGGAGCTTTGGTAGGAGAGAACCAGTTGTGCAATGGCACCCTCTCAATCTGTTGTTCTGGTGGGTTCTAAAATGGAAGTGGCCCCATTGACCCACACAAAAAGCACGGTGGTCTTTTTCTATCTTTCTGGGCCCTTGCCCCAGACTCGGGCAGGGTTTTGGGTTCCAGGACCTCAAATGACTGAAATTTTCTCGGCCCCTTGCCTTTGGAAAGCCAAGAGTTGGTTCCAAGCCCGGGTCCAAGTACCTGATCTCTTCAAAAGGTGTCAAAGTACATCTTCGTGGTTTAAACTTGTGGGTTTCAAGGGGTATTTTTGTTTTCAACCATGGACCAAGTTTTCCATGGACCAACGTTGTAACCATGGTGAACATTTTGTCGGGGGGGGGCAACGCGCAACGCAGGAGCCCAGCAAGAAGCAATGGCGCCGCTGTCAGGTGCCCAGCAAAACGCTCGCGTACTTTTTGGGGCGTCAAAGTTCACAAGCTACTTGGACATCCAAATATGTGGATTGTTCCGTGGGAATGTACGGAGCATTTATTTTGTTTTATGGGAAGGGTTGATTTTAAGGATTCCCTTTGCCCAGACTTCAGTCCGTGCGCCTTGGCAATGCCTCCAACTGATCGTGTCCAGAAAGGGACAGAGACCCCCACCCCAGCGTAAGAGTTGAAAGGGGCATGAGGAACACCTGTCTCGTTCCCGCATTTCGAGCCATGGTCAAATTCAGAGGGTAGATTGGTCAAATTCATACCCGAGAGGGTCCAAGTACCTTAGGCCTTTGCAAATGGGTGTGGCTCAAAATTAAACAGGAGGGTTACGCAGGGTGTGGTCCATGTTTCCACTTACCAGGGTTCCGTTTTGGTACCGGTTTGTTGAGCCACAGCCAAATGGATCAACATGCCTTCTTGGAAGCTACCCACGGACTCAGGAGAACAAGGAGCTGCAGGTGCCCACAAAGAGCGCAAAGCTGCAGCTGCCGCTGCGGAAGGAGCAGGATGTGGCGCTTTGGAACAAAGTGGTGTGCGTAGGTGCTCATTCATCGTGATCCTGATCATCTTGATCATCATCATCGTCGTCATCATCATCATCAGCATCATCATCATCATCATCATCATCATCATCATCATCATCATCATCATCATCATCATCATCACTCATCCTTGTTTACCCCCCCCCCCCTCCCCGCTTCCCCCCCCTTTCCTCTTGTGGGCGTTCTTTTTTTTTTTCTCACACCTAGGTACGGCAAGAGATCGAGTCCCTGTGCCGCGCGGTGGCGGAGCAGCTCCCTGGGGGCCCACGCATTTGCTTGCTGGGCGGCGCTGCCACTGGGCTGACGGGAGTTGTTCGCTTTGGTACCCCTGCCCCCCCAGAAATGGGTCGGTGTCCTGGCAAAAGGGGACCCCATCCAAACCAAGCAAGTCCTTTGGCTGTGGCTCAAAATGAAAGCAGCTGAGGCTTGGCAGGTTTTAGTCTTTGCTCCCATATAAGGTGGCAGCCGTTGGGCTCCATTTATTTGAGCCACAGCCAAATGCGGGTTTGTCTCAAAGTCGAGAACCCCAACAAAATGGATGGCTTTCTCGTGGCGTTCCTTGAAAATCGAAACGGGGACCCGAAGCCTGTGGGTGTGGGTGCTCTTTGAGGCTTGGTACCCCCTTTGGGGTTTGGGTGTAAGGGAAACAAAAGGAAACTGATGTTTGATTTGTGGGCTTCCCCACCTGCAAAAGGACTTGGGGAGAGAGTGACCCCGTTTTTGGTTTCGAAGACTGGAGCAATGGAATTTGGGACCCATCCACGCCCCTCTGGAAGGGAGGGTGGAAAAGCGAGCATGGTTCCTACGTTCCTACCAACTCCAAGTAGGCAGGTCTTTTGGTCATGCCCTCAAAAGTGATCCTTTATATCGAAAATGCGGGGGAAGCCTTGGATCCCGCATGTTGCGAATCCCCTCAGCTTGCATGGTCATTCCCTAAAGCGCTAATTGAACCTCAGGGGCTTCCCAACTTGGTTCAGGATGCTCTGTTTCCCCCAAAGACTCCACACAACGCCTGAGAACGTGAGGCGTTTTTCTCACGGGGGGTTGGGATCCTCCGAAAATCGTGGTGGAACGGGAAGTCTTTCCCGGGCTCTCAGACCTCGCGCGAGCCGCACACCAAAGCGGTGGTAGAGGCCATCGCAGCCAGGCGGGAGCGCAGAGAGAGCAAAGTCGAGCAGCCAATGAGCCAAAGAGTTCCCCACCCCCGATGATTCAAAGGGGGGCCGAGTTATCCGTTTTACAATGTAATTGGTAGTTTTCCTGAGCGTCAGATAGCCAAAGGGTGCTATATTATTCAGGGTTGAGTTCAAGCAAGCAAGCGCCCAAGCAAGCAAGCAAGCAAGCAAGCAAGCAAGCAAGCAAGCAAGCAAGCAAGCAAGCAAGCAAGCAAGCACCCAAGCAAGCAATCAAGCAAGCAAGCCAGCCAGCAAGCAAGCAAGCAAGCCAACAAGCAAGCAAGCAAGCAAGCACCCAAGGAAGCAAGGAAGCAAGCAAAAGCAAGCAAAAGCAAGCAAAATCAAGCAACAGCAAGCAAAAGCAAGCAAAAGCAAGCAAACGCAAGCAAAAGCAAGCAAACGCAAGCAGAAGCAAGCAAACGCAAGCAGAAGCAAGCAAAAGCAAGCAAACGCAAGCAAACGCACGCAAGCAAGCAAGCACCCAAGGAAGCAAGGAAGCAAGGAAGCAAGCAAGCAAGCAACAAGCAAGAAGCAAGCAAGCAAGCAAGCAAGCACCAAAGCAAGCAAGCCAGCCAGCCAGCCAGCAAGCAGGCAAGCAAGCAAGCAATGAAGCACCCTGAGCCCCCCCAACATACTTTTACACACAACACCACCACCTGCCCCTCCCTTGAACTCTAAAACCTGACTAAGCCCGCCTTTATCCCCAACTCAACCAACTCAACCAACCCAACTGCCAACCAGCCCAAGCTCCATCTGAACCCACCCTAGACCAATCCTAAGCCGACCCACCTAAAGCAAACGCAAACACACCCTAAGCACGCCACCCTAAACCTACAACTCTGAACCCCTAAGCCCACCCTAAGCCCACCCTAAGCCCACCCTAAGCCCACCCTAAACCACCCTACACCCACCCCAAAGCTAACTTAAACCAACCTGGAACGGACCCCAAAGCCCGCCCTAAACCAACCCCCCACCTTTTCAACGCACCCTGAACCTGAACCCACCCCAAAATCCAAAACCAAAAGCCGCCCTAAACTAACCCTGAACGCCCTAAACCACCCTACAAGAGCCTAGATGCCTGTCACTCAGCTTGCTTACCCCGAACGCACCCCTAAACCCATCCTACCCTAAACCACCCCAAACCCATCCTAAACCTACCCAACTAAATCCAACCTAAACCTACCCGAAGCCTACCCCAAGCCTAGGACCTTGAACCGACCTTGAACCCCGTAAACCTAAACCCAACCAACACTGAACCCCACCCTAAACTAGCAGAACCACACCAAACCCACCTTAAACCCACGTTAATCCTCAACCAAGCCAACCTTGCGCCAACCCAAGCTCCATCTAACCCTCAACCTAAGGCCCCAAACCGCCCAAACCAAACCCAAACCCCCAACCACCCTAAACCCTAAGCGCGCCCTAGACCCACCTTAACCCAGCGAGACGCCAAAGGTGACCCGAAAATACAATTCCCAAAAGCTCTGCACAAAATTCTCGAAAATTACCTTAACCAAATAGCAGTTTGGCTTCATATCTTGACTCAAGCAGGAAACGGGCGCGTCCCGAAATTGAGGACCCTTAGACCTGATTGATCTCCTTTCACATTGATCTCCTGATTTTTGCACATCATCAACAAATTGCCAAAAGGCCTTGAGCAATCAATCAGCGACCAGTTGATCTGTTTGGTCCGTGAGCTTCCGGATAGGCTGGCGCCCATTCTGCCCAGCAACGCGGTGGTCCTTACTGGGGGCCTGCCTGGTATTCAGGAGCCGTCGCTTTTTGTCAGCGGCGGAACACGGGAATTTGCCGAAGAACCATCAATGCGTATAGCATCCGACAGGAAGCTGCTGGTTAGAACCGATTTGGGGAAGCCAAACTGATGGTTGTCGTTGGGAAACATTTTGCATTTGTGCGGTTTGGTGGTTGAAATCGGAAACTTCATCCTGACCGCTACTCAGATGAAAAAAATACTCATTGGCGGTTCCTCCCAGTCCCTAGTACCCCACGAAAGCCATGTACATGTCACACGAACGGTTTTTTATCCATGCTGTATACTTGCAATATATCGAAACCAACGGTACCTTCCCGGTGCCCATTTCAGCAGATTATGGGATGCTCGCGAGGAAACCATGGCCACAACATTGGCACTGCATGGCTTCACCCGCGTGGTGCCGCTTGGCGGGGAAAAGGAATCCAATTGACCCAGACCTCCCGTGCCCTTGCTGACCTTTTTTTCGGGGCGTTTTCTGTCCTCTAAAATCAATCAACCTGAAAGCAAGACTGATTGTTTCCACTGGAAATCCACTTGATGTGTGAGCTGACGCGTGTTCAGTCAATGAAAGGACATGTTGGCATCGAAGATGTCTTTACAGCTCTTAGCTTGTTTTTGCTCGGAACGTATGTTGGACTTTCCTGACCCCTTATTAAACACCCTGTTCAGAAGCGCTTTGCATCATGCCATTGTGCCAACCGAGGAACCTCGTCCACCTTGGCCACATCAGTGGACGCTTGGCTTACAGCTCAAGCGGGAAACTCCCAACACCTGCGCTTCTGTGCCCCCTGGTTTCCGGACAATAAAGCAATTCAGCACACATAATTCTCAAAAAGACGCAGCCGGTAGCCGGAAAAAATGCTGAGGGATTCAGGAGACTATAGACGCTTCGTGGACCTAGATAGTCCAGGGAAAACTCACACCTAAACTGCTACTGGTGACGTGGCACAGCATTCGCTTTGTTGCAAGTCGGAGCCCTTCGCATTAAGAATGAAGTATCCGTGCCGTTGGCTCTCTTGTGTCATCATTAGGTGCCCAGCTGCAACGCCTTCCTGGATGAAGATTGCTTTGTTTGTTGTGTTGGCTGTTTTAGGTTGTTGCGTTGTGTGTGTGTGTGTGTGTTTGCTTTCAATTGTTTTCTTTTCTTTTGGGAAGAGCCTTTGGGGAAGCCTTCCTATGCACCTAGTCATTTGGTAGCTTTCACCAGAGAGGCATTCTCAGGTCTAGTTCTTGTCCTATGAGCTGTTCAAATCTGCAAGATCCAAGGGCCCAAGGGTTTACCAAAGGAGTCCTTGTCCCTTTCGAATTCGATTTCCCAACAGAACATCGAATTTGACGTAACTTTAAGACTGTTACACTCTCAAGGCTCAGACTAAAACAGGGAATTTTGTCTATCCGCTGAGAACTTGGGACCCTTGTTTTGGGACTCGATCATCCGAATGGATGGCCTGGCCGCAAAAAAAAAATCCCCCGGTGATTTTGTGAATCAAGTCATCCCAAGCCAGGGTCGCTCCGCTTCCCAAAGCTCCAGGCTTTGGATTTCCCGAGGCTACCGTAGCTTGAGACACATGTTGGGCATCCCCAGCTTGCAAGCAAACCATATCAAATCACAGACCAGGATAGATCACGGTACACTGCCGTGCTTCTCTGTTCCCTTGCTTGCAATCTATGTCGGCACTGCAGATTCCCCCCATAAAAACGGCACCCTTCCTCCCACGTTGCCATGGCACCTGTGGGAGGGTACTTGGAAGATCGGTTTCCTCTTGGACCATTTCCTTGTCAGGTGCCATGGCAACGTGGCACAGATGGTGCCCCCCCCCCCTCGGCCCCGGCCCCCGGCGCGAGCGAGGCTATGCCGGTGAAGACCTGGTGGCCGGCATGGATGCGGCGGAGCGGCGCCAAGTGCTCGGACGGGTAGGAGAGGGCGGGCTCCTGCCGGCTGGCACTGACCGGCAGAACAGCAGGTCGTTTCTTTTGGTACCTGCGGAGGAACCAAAACCCAAAGAGAAGTCGTTTGAGCATTTTGGGGGTCTGCAGTGCAGAATGAGCTCACCCACAAAGCAACTTGCTTGGGAAATCCTTTTGCCAGATTGTGGAGGATCATTGGCTCAGATCTGCGGCTTCGATGTCGAGTCACTGGATCCCGGAAATCGCAGGAGATGTCTACATCTGCATTGAGGGTGGCCCTGGTGTGGCGGAGGAAGCGCAGATTGCACATGCGCGAGGCAGGGTGAAACTTTTGGCACTACGCGAACAGATCAACAAACGCTTTTCTCATGAACTGGTTCCGATCGTTTGCACCAAGGATCCGAAGAGAATCCATTTGTGGGAGCCCATTTTGGGTCAACCAATGAATGTCTGGCAATGTGACCACAACGCCTTCCTTGCCAGTATTGGTCAGTTTAGGCACTTGGTTCCGGAAGTCAAGGCGACCAGTTTGGTTTCCCTTTACCAGGGTTGCAATTGTTCTGCCAGGGGTTTCGGAGCAACCCTGTTAGGCACGTTCCCTCACTCAGCTTTTGTGGCAGATCATGTTCGTGGGAAACATAATTTCCGGACCTTGACCAACGCACTCAGGAAGCGAGTTTTGACTTTGTTCAGCTCTCGTTTGAACTTGTCCAGATGACAGATGTTTGAACTTTTTCCAGATGGCAGGTGTTTCCCTTGCAGGTCCCACCAGGGAAAACGGCATTCGTATCAGTGATCCCATTGGTAGCCACCATAAAGGTGGCAGTGTTTCTTGGGTTTCCCCTACCTAAACGCAACCCAAAAGGGGAGCTTAAGTTAGGGATGCCCCCTCCATTTTGAAAAAACACAATTGGTGAATCAAACTATAGTTAGGCAACAAACAGGATCCAGGTGGGCGTGTTGTCTTCATTCGTGCACTGATTCACATGTTCAGAGCGGAGCTATTGCAGCCTGTGACCATGAGTTGCCATGGCTTACTAAGGATCATTAAGGGTCGTGTCCTTCCCATGCTCCCTCCTTTTCATGGCGTTGAATCAGTATGGGTACGGGTCAAAATAGGGGCACCCAAAATGGGCGCTGCTTCTGTTGGCTTCCCTTGATACCAATCCCAAAACGGGAACCTGCAAAAGCAAAATCAACCACAACCACATACGACCTCACAGAACACACAGAGTTCTGCCATGGCTTTGAATCAGTATTGGATATGTGTAAGTTGTTCACAGACCAGCGTTTGTCTTCCAGCAGACAAACAAGGGGCTAGAAGGGGAGTTGAGATTATTTTCTAACAAAAATCTCACTTGCCTTTTGGCTTCCCCTTGGTCCCTTTTTGGCCCCAAAGCCGATCACCTACTCACTTCTGCTCACTTCCTGCGTTTCTTTTCACTTCAGTCACTTTTTGGGTTTGGACAAACAACCCGTTTGGTTTAGTTTTAGTTTGGTTTTCCTTTTTAGTGGTAAACAACCAGTTTGGTTACCCTTGTGACGCCATCCACTGGATCGGAAGTGAGTCAGAGCCGAGGCGCCGTGGTGCTGCCGCTGCCCTGCAGCGGCGGCGCTTCCGCGGGAGCCTTTGGCTTTCCCCAGAAGGCCTTGGAGCGTCCCCGGCAGCTCGGCCTCGGATGGTCCACCGGATGGTCCACCGAAAGTTCCGCTTCGGTGCGATTTTTTTGCTTGGGATGTGTTTTTTGTTTGTTGTTTGTTGTTTCCGCTGAATTAGCACTGTCAAAATATGGGTTTTTAGGGATACGATGGTTTCGTCCGGTTGTTGCCCTTTAAATCCAGCACTATAGAAAAGTCTGTGTTTTAGGGGGACGATGGTGTTTTTTTTTGATTTTCTGTTGTTTGCCGTCAAAACCACCCAAAAAAAAGCGTCAATGAAAAGACACCCCCCGTACATAATGCCGACCCCTGATGAATAAGCCCCCCCCCCCCCCCACTTGTTTTTTAGGGCGGGCCCTCGTTAGTTGGAGCAATCCTTTTGGGGACCCCCTGACTATTAAGAGCTGAGGGCTTGTTAATCAGGGGTCCGTCCGTTTAAGCCCAGCTAGTTGGGGGCGTGGACACCATTTTGGATACTGGGCCGTGGGTTTCCCAATTTTGGGGTGGAAAGAGGCTCCCCTGGGTGGGGGCTCTTGTCAGGGGCGCTCTCTGCTTTTTTAATGTTTGTTTTAGTTTCGCTCGTCCTTTTTGGTTGGGGTATAACTTGTCCCTTTTTAGTTGAGGGCTTACGCTGTCGGGGTGATCTCCGGAACTGACTCACGCCCGATCTCTTGAGGATTCCTGGATGATCCTTCTTGGATGAGTTGTGAGTTGTTTTCTTACATCATGTTGGCCATTTGCAAGTGTTCTTCATAGGGTGATGTTTGACCTAGACCTCCGGTTGTGCTCTTTTTCCTGTTTCCAGGTTGGTCTCTGTTCACAATCAACCAAAAGAAGGTGTCCAGCGTTTCAGTCTCGGACACATACGGTCAACATGTGTTGGCAGTGTATAGTCAGTTTGAGAGGGACAACAATCGGGGGCTCAATGAATATCCTGCAAAAGGGGGCCGGAACCCTTTGTCCGTGTCTAAGACGGGAGTAGAATAGATGCTGATCGTGGCTCATATGTCATATGTGCCATGGGCAGAACAGCCGTTTCGTCGGGGTGGATAGGCATCAGCATGGTCATCAACCTTTTTAGTGGGCTTTGACGTACTGGGTCCTGCTGTGCCCCTCGAGTGCAACCTCTTCAAGGGACTCAGAAAAAGGAATGGCGTTCAAGGGTGACCCCAAAGAGTGTTCAAGAGATAGCTATGCCTCCAAGTGGTAATATTATGTGTCAACATAGACAAACCCAACAGTTGCATCCTTGGAGTTGTTAATTTCCTCAGCCTCGGCCATATAAAACGGGGTACCCACATTACATGGGTTTTCAATGCCAAATGGGGGGTGCCTTTTGGACCCCCAAAATGGGGGGGGGGGGGGGGGGCGGTTTCCCTGTAAGATCCACAAAAGTGGGCTACCAACCAAGAAATAAAAACGAAGAAAGAACCCCCCCCCCCTCCACATTTGGGTTTTCCTGGTGTGTTCCCTTTACATCCACCAAACACTTGCTGGTTCTTAGGGAATGAGTTGGAATGACCCCCAAGAAACCCTCTGGTGTGGCTATAGACCATGACCCTTGCTGGTTCTTAGGGAATAGACCGTTCCCTATTTGGGTGTGGCTCAAAGTTACGCAGGTCCTAGTCTTAGTTTCATACCAGAAGCCACTCTGGGTGTACTATTTGAGCATCCATTTTGCTTTACCAAACAGGCCGACACGTCCCAATATAGTTGTTGTTGGGACACATTTCCCATTTTTGCTTCTTGTGGTTTAGCGCTTGAACTCCAAATCTACTTAACTGCTAAACAAATGACAAATGAAACGCATTTTGCTCCCCAAGCCCAACGTCACCCAAGCCGAGCGCCCAGCCAGCGGCGCGAGCCCGCGAGCCCCCGAGCCCCCGAGCCGCGAGCGATCGAGGTTCGCCAGCCCGGAGGACTGGGCGGCGCTGAAGGATCCCCAGAGGGCGGCGGAGGCCACGGCGGGGAGCCTCAGGCCATGGCGAGCATCGCGTGGAGCAAAACGGACGAGGACCGGTGCCAAGCCGCTGGCTTCGGGGAATATGTCATATTATGTATATCATATATATATATATATATTATGTGATCTTAAAGGACGTTATATTATGTGTATATATGTATTATGTGATCTTAAAGGACTTGTTTGTTTGTTGTTTGGGGGGAAGGGGAGGGTGTGGGGGGTGGGGGGTATGTGCTTGCTTCGGGGGTATATTCTTAGAAGACTTGTTTTGTTTGTTTTTTGCTTTTTTGTATTTTTTGTTGGGATTTCTGCAAAGGGCAGGTTTCAGAGGGCATGTCACTGAAGAAAGCCGGCTTTGCATGGAACAAATAATTACCTCCATGACAGACATAAGTGCCAAAAGCGAATCGACCGGATGTTACACAGTGGTTTCGATTCAAGGGGGTTCCCTTTTGGTGCGCTGTTTGGTCAAGGTTTCAAGAGGTCAACGTTTTGTTTCCAGGTTGGCATGTATGGTTGTTTCATTTTTCTGTGACAGGCCTTTCTTGGTTTCCCAAACGGCCCAAGCAAGGGGCGTCTTACCTGCAAGGATTTGTCACTTTCCCCGAGCCAATGTTCATCCTCCCTCTAATTGGTGTTTTGGATTGGTGGTTTGGTGACTAGGGGGTAGCTTCCAATTCATCCTCTAGAAGAGCCAGGGGTTCAACTCCCCACGCCAATCCAAACCACCACAGGTACCTTGAAATGCACCCCCCCTTGAAATCAAAGTGACCAAGTCGACGGCCCACTTTAGAGCACGGGCCAGTTGCCGCCATGTCCCGCCGAAAGATCTGAATTTCAGGAACCGCATGTTGACCATTTTTGACTACCAGGTTCCCTCTTTGCGCTCGCCCATGGTCCACTTCCATTTGCTGAAGTGAATATGTGTTGTTTTCCCTTGGACTTTAGAGGGCATCGATTTCTCAACTGGACACATGTCTTTTTCCACGGGGCGCAAACGCAAATGGAAGTCCAGTTGGCCTGTGGTAGCCACTTCCATCAGCCCAGGTGGACATCCTGCGTGGAGCTTTGAAGGAGACGAGTGGTTGGCCTGTAAGGGTTCAGCCTCGAGTGCATTGAGTCACACCCCTCAAAAGGAACGGCGGCCTGTGCATAGGCCCAGTATTCCATTTCCCTGTACAGTAGGCAGCCAAGACAACCCTTCACAAACCAGAAATGAAGATTGCTGGTTACCTACTAGAGCGGCAACTGGGATCCATCGGGAGGGTCAAGCTTTCTTTTTGAGCCCTCAGGTTTGTGTTGGTTCCAGATCGAAGCATCGGGCCAGGAGATGAGGCAGCGAGGCCAGATTGTAGATGTTTGGGTGCCTGCTGCAAATACCTTCTTGTTTGAGGGTATGACGTCAACACCCGACTTTTACCTCTTTTTTTTTCAACACAGGAGGCATTGAAGCGATGGAAGGCCGTGTTTTCAGACCATGTCCTAAACTAAGCGGGTGTTTGGCGTAGAAGGATGTGTCTTCGTTGGGAACCTCAAACACGGGTGGACATTACCAACACATTTTGCACTTGGGCTCGAGGCTGCTCATGGACCCCGAGGAAGTTGAACACCGTGTTAGAGATGGCTTCGTTCGGTCCCAAAGAAGTCACGCATGACCCACTTTAGAGTTTCGACCAATGGATGCCCAAGAGTTTCCAATTGAAAGATGTTGCAACCAGGTGATGTTTGCGAGGTGATACTCTGGATGAACAAATCCTGCAATAGTTGGCAGGTGGTCTATCTCAGTATTCATTGGGCTTCATTCATCCCAACTGGCTAGCCAGGCGGAGGCCTTGCAGATAGCTCACCCGATGCCGCTTTGCTGGAGCAATCTCAGGGATGGCACCACTGTCCTTGATCTTTTGGTGACGCATAGAGAGTGACTTTAAAGAGAAATAGCCAAGCAAAGGAGTGCCCAAAGAACTATCAAATGGTTTAGGCATTTTCGGAGGGGTTGGGAAATGGCCCTTCGGGGCAACTGCGGTTGGGAGTCGTGCTTGGCCAAAAGCCTCGGGGGGATCCTTCTTTTCCGGGAACCATCCCAGGGGAACCAGCTGTTGAAAAGAAAGGTGGGACTAATGGAAAAGGAATAAATCGGTAGAACAAAAAAAAAAAAAAACCAACATACCAAGCACCCTCGACTCCGAGCTCTGAGGTAATGGCCACAGGGCCTTGCATGGGCACTTGCGCCTTGTGAATGCGGCTTTTCGGCGTGGCTCGCCATAGATCCGCTGCGAGATTTGGGTCCAGGTAGCCCTTGATGTCTTGACACTTCAAGTGAAGGGCAGGCAAATCGGGAAAGCGGATCGCACGGCATGCCTTGAGCATGGAATTGATTACTCGCCCCGCGGAATTCTGGCAGCGCCCGGTCACCATGGGCGATAAAAGATGCCAGACTTGGACAGGACTCGGACCCGAAGGATATGAAGCTGAAGGTGAGGCCCCCATTGAAGCCACCAAGTCCCATGTCATTTTCTCGGGGTTGTCTACTTAAGGAAAACCAAAGTGACACCGACCCTTTACAAAGCTGCTTTGGTCCAAGGTTCCGTTTCGTTCAGGGTACCCGTGTTACCTGTCGGTTGTGTTTTCATGAGAACCAAAGGCACACCTGTGAAATTGGCGTTCCGTTGGCCCAAGCTCCCTGTCCGGCGACGGCCCAGAAATCCGAGAGGCTTGCCTGGTGACCAGCTGGTCCGAGAGGCAACCCACCGCTGCAAGCTAACAACGCTTGGGCGCGCTTGGGAATTCGGCGGAGCCGGCCCCGCGAAGGTGAGGACAAGATGCCAGTTCAGATTTGGATCTGTTGAAATGTTACTCTCCCGCTTGCTGTGGAATCAACCAAAGGGTTCCCATCAACCAAAGGGTTCCCATCAACCAAAGGGTTCCCGCTTGCTGTGGAGCACCCTTCAATATGTTTGTTGCCCATGAATTCCTGTGTCATGTGCATCAAAGGGTGCACGACCCACATCAACACATACCGGGCGCCATGTGATTCGTGGACTAAGGGGCCACAAGGGGAGTTCTGAAGCCAGACTCATCTCGCGGGCCTTCTGGCTCCGCGGCATATAGCCTCAATTACATGAGGGCCCAAAGGGGTCCTGAGGGAAAGATGTCTGCGAAGCGTTTCTTGACTGTTTCGCATCTCAGAGCAACCGTCTCCAAGCTCATTTGTCCGATGTGCATTGGTACTGGTGAGGGACATCGGACGGGTTTCGACAGCGAGCATAGCTCGATGCGGCCATTGAAAAGCGTTGCCGAGCGTGGGGATTGCCCTCAGACTCAAAAGAAAGCAAGGCCCCCAGCCCAGGACCGCTTTTTCGTGCGGGAAAAAAGCCTCCTTTACTCTTCGACGATCAGCCAACGCTTGAAGGCGTCCCGGGAGGCCTAGGTCTGGGTGAACCGCAGCACCTGATGCATAGGTATGACGTTGAAGAGAACCACATGTGCTCAACCGAACGACAACTTCGGCTTGTTCCTATACATTTAACGTGGCGAGACGGTATTTGACTGACTTTCAGATACTAGGTTTCGGGCTCCCATTTTGATAGCTTCCAGGATTGGAGGAAGGGTCCGAGTTGGTATAAGCATCCACATGCCTGTAGTATGTCTATGTATATATATATATATATACATGCCATATATACGTAGATGTGTAGAATTACATATGGATACCCATGCATATATATATATATATATATATATGTTACATATGTATGCTGTGCGTGCGTAGGTGTGTGTGAATCACAGCTGAACTCCACAGCCCTTGCCTGGGCTCAAGCCCTCGGGGCTTCTCGGCTCCCGATGGCGCTGGCCTACGAGACGTGCGGCGCCTGGCTCGCGACGCGGGGAGAGGTCGTGGAAACCAACCTGCGGCGCGTTTTTAGCTTCAAAGGGTTGGGTTGCAGAAAATTCTGCAGGAGACTGATTTGGGGTGTTCAGGGGGTGATTCAGGGACGATTGGAAACGGTTTGATCTCCCGGCTTACACTGAAGCACATCGCTATGTGTCTTTATGGGGTGTAACATACTTCATGAGGCTACATGTGTGCCTGTCTTTGCCAAAGTGGCCGGAGACGGAGCAAGAAAATGACCCGGGAATAACTTGGTTTGTGTTGCTTCTTAATTTCAGAATTTTTACCCAATCAAGCGTTCTGATTAATCTAGGAACTACACAAAGGCCAGTGCGCACTCTTCCCGAGCAAAGTGACGTGGCAAAGTTAATCCCAAAGTTGTGCAGCAAAGAACTTCACTCAATCGAGGCCAGCTTGAGGATTCTTCAGAGAATCTTGAATGGCCCCATCTTTCCTTTCGAGCCCGAACACTATGCCGTAGTATTCAATGGGCTGGTTACCGAGACGCTCGGCGCGGCCTTGCACAACGGAGATTGTCACACCAGACTCGTTGCCTCGCAGCTTCCCGAACCTCCCCGCTGTGGAGACCTTCATGTGCATTCCTTCAGCGCCCGGGGACCTCCCCGAACGTGCAGAAACGCGGCGGAAAAGCCTCGCGTGGCGACAGCGGCGCGTCTCTCAAGTGGGAACGCGTCGTTCTTGAGGCGCGCGGCCATTTCCTGTAGATTTCCCTGCAACCACACCCTTGCTAGGCGTTGCGTAATTTACACACGGTTATCCACCAGGCCAAGGTCCACCGCAACTGGGATGAACATAAGGTCCGAGTCCAAAGCCGGGAAGCATGCTTCCAACTTTGGGCTGGGAGGATCCGGCTTCTTGAGTAGGAGGTGGGATTTTCATGTATCCGTTGAGGAGCATTGAGTACTCCCCAATTCGCGGAAGGACCCAAGATTTCTGTAACCATCAGGCTGCGTTTTGGGGGTTCCATGTTGCCCGTTCCAAGAATCATGGAGTGGACAAGGGGCCTTTCAGGGGGGGACACGGGGCCTTGTCATGCGCACTTCTATAGAAGGCAAAGGCGCAATCTGTTTATTTCTCCCACCAACGAACGTGGATGTTCACCGGCTGCTTTCCAGAAGAAACACCGTCTTGCAACAGGGGGTTTGTGCACCACACCATGTTGGGAGGGGATTCCCGCCACGCATTTGCGAGAATTCCCGCTGTGAAAAAAGGGGGCCGCCCTGAGATACTTTGAAACCATGCAAAACCACAACGTTTGTTGGTATTTACAGGGGAATCATCCGAAACCTGGGTCTCTTGGGTGGTGCAGGATTTTGTCCATCCACAGTAGTTGCCCCTGTTGCGACCACAGACACCACGCGGGGAATTCGCTAGGCCCCAGGAGAGACGCCGTAGGGAGGAGCAGGAGATCCGGCAGCAAGTGGCTGAGGAGTGCGGAGACTCAGGCAATTCCATATCTTGAGATCGTGTGTTTTCTTTTCAATTTGACACCCCTCAAAATTCTGTGGATGGGCAGAATTTCTTTATGGGAGTTCACCTTGAACAAACGAGGTGTTGCCAAGATATTCTCCCGCACCTATGGTCGTCTTGGGAACATGGGGAGTAGCCTTCAAGCGGGGCTATGGGGGCCGGGCTGACAGCCTGGCCCCGAAGGCCGATGCACAGCACCTCCGCGAGGAATCCTTTGTATGCCGAAGCCCACGGGATTCGAGTTCTCAGCTCCCTTCGAGCTCTTCTTACCTCTTAAACAACACAACTTTTCTCAACTTTTTGGGGGTAACATGGGCTATATGTCTGTAGATTAACTTCCCCAGGGCTTGGAGTTTTAAGGGGTAAGTCTTGGGTGTGGTTCAAATTTTAAACCACCAGAAATCGGACCCGTTGGGTCGTAGCCAACTCCATGGTGGGTACCAGTTTTTGAGCCACACCCACTTGAGTCGCAGCAAACCTGAGCTTAGGTTCAATCCCCACAGGCTGCAAGAAGGCGCGGACTTGGAGAAGCGTCAGAACGCGCACGCGACATGTGCGACATGCGACGCAGGTGACCATTTGCAGAATGTGGGCCGGGCACCGCAGCATCGCTGCAGAGATATTTGTTTTAGTTGTTTGGCGGGTGTCATGGTTTTCAGATAGATGTTTGCACCTGGAGAATGGTTGCATGCGCCGAGGAAGGCCGGGCTCCTGGAAATTCGGAAAGCCCATTGTAAAGCGTTGTGGCTTTGTCAGGTTCCATGTTGGGAGGCCCATCTCTAGCAAGATGGGTATTTGTCAACATTACAGGGGGCCAAAACAATGGCGGTGTTCCTTTTGTGGCCGTGAATAGGACACTGAGCTGCAAAGGGCCCCATGGTTCTCCCCAAGGCCGCTGGGGGCCCAGACACCGGGCCTTGAGGCGCCACGGAGGTAATCTACGGTGGCCAGACCTCCAGCCGGCCAAAGGATGTGCGACAAGTGGGGGGTTGGTTTGCCGGGTTGGGCAATATAGCCCTGTGTGTGTGTGCGGTTTTGAGAATAATTATTTGCCCGTTTCAGCTTGGTTCAAACGGAAACCAAACGAAAACAACAGCTTTTAGTACTTTGAGACGCCCGTGTGTGCCACGGTCAAAAGACCACTTTACTCGGGCTCGGTAGATGGCCGTTGCAAAATGACCATGACT
Organism: Effrenium voratum; assembly: GCA_963377175.1. Classification (NCBI taxonomy): domain Eukaryota; class Dinophyceae; order Suessiales; family Symbiodiniaceae; genus Effrenium; species Effrenium voratum. The sequence continues at coordinate 320,625 of CAUJNA010003276.1, forward strand.
CACGCATGTAGGGAGCACGTATGGAAAGCAAGCCATCCGTGTTGGCTTTTGGGTTTTCTTTTGGCTTCCCTGAAATCCGTCCAAAGGGACAGGCCCATGTGTTAAGGGTATTGTTTGTGACGCAAATGCGAAGCTAAAAGGGATATCCGGGAATAGTTTTTCACAAATGGGTTTTGGGGGCCTCCCCCATATTGCAGACAAAGCCATAAACATCAACATACAAATACCATAAACCCTGCCACCCGCCGGAACATACCAGGCAGTCCCTTTTAGAGGACAACCCCCAGGTTGCAAGCTAGTTGGTGAGAGGATACATACTTGATATACAACCACCGTGGTAGATACTTCACGTAGCTGTAATCTAGGTATAGGGCAATGGAAGGCTCCACGTGGGTGCAAGATCACCTAAGCAAAGCTCAAAGCTGAAAGCTGAAAGGTCGGGGGCGAAATGGCGAGAAGGTCGGGTCGCTTCCCAGGAGCTTAGCTTGGTCAAGGTCCAGCGGCCGCTGCCCAGCGGCGGGCCAGGGGTCCTGGCTGGCATGGCGCGTGGAACCTGACGTTGAGGGGTCTAGGAAGACGACCTGCCTAAAGGGATCTGGATTTAGTGAGAGGAGTCAGGAGTCAACTCTTCGTAATTATTTGGCCCCTATGATTTTGGTCTCTCCTTCCTCTTGGCTTCTTGTGACGGAGCTCTTTAAGGGCAGTCTTGAAAGGCATGGGTCTGTCTCATGGCTTGGCCCAGTTTTGGACAGATTGCAAGGCAGACCAAACAGAAGCTTAAAAGTCACCTGGAGGGCTCATTCGGATTTGCTCCAAATCAGAAGCACACCCGCCTTTTTGACACGAGGTATGCAGAAGATCTGGGTGTGGTCCATCGCGCCGAGGCCTCGGAATATGCGATGCAGTAGGAGGGGACTCCAGTCCCCCACTAAGGCCATGTATTCCAAATGCCTACGGTCTGGGGTGACTAAGTCCGAAACTGGGGACACGGTTGTTTTCCTTGAACTCACCGGCTTCTCAAAAGCAAGGCAGACCCCGCACTGCGGCCAAATGACTGAGGTTCATGCTGAGGATGACACGCTCACTGCCAGGATCTAAAGTGGAGCATTGGATGGAAGGGGCTAACGGAGTGAAAAACTTGTGCTTTTTCACGTATACCTTGGATACGGGTTGTCCCATGTGCTAACTGGACCGCGTTCAACGGCAAAGACAGGCAAACACGCACGTGGAAGCCATGGATGTTGAACAAGAAAATGCCGAGGCATTTCGGTGTCCCTTTTTCAAAGCACGATTTTGCTAGATGGCTGTGGGTCAAAACTTCAAGGGTACCATTTTGGTAGGTGAATTCACCTCCCATTGTCTTTTGTGGGGTGCACCACCCATTATAGTCCTTGGTGGGGATTGAATGGGATGTTCACTGGCTAAATCCGATTTTTGACCCATGGCCAGCTGGGTCTCACGTTCCCGAGGTGCAGTTTGTCAGTGACCAGCACCGCTTGCGGGTGCCCACGGGTCAGGCGCTACTGGCCATGCCCTCAGTTCCGTCAATTGTGTGCCTTTTTTGAGGCTACCCTTTTCATGTTGGTTTAAAGGGAAGCCAAAAGAAGAAAACACATTTCTTCTTTTTGTGGGGGGGAGGAAGAAAACCAACTTTGACATGACCCGCTCAAGGACTTGCGAAGGTTTTGGGGCGCTTCACAAGTATTTGAGAGAACTAGAGCCAGAGGCCCCAGGCGTTTTGGGGGGTCCATGACTACACCCCCCCAACTTGCAACTGCTTTTTTAATCATGTCCAAAACTGTCCAAACATCCCAAGTGTCCAAGAAACAGTGGTGGGTGCTGGTTTGGGGACCGGACTACGCATATTTTCCTTTTGCCCCCGAGGTTCAGCCTGTGACGCCCAACTATCCCAAGACAAGGCTCAAGCCAGGCTGGGGGCGCCATGGCTCGATCCCAGCAAACTGGTCTCTCTCAGCAGGTCCCTATGCAAAACCCGGGTAGATGAAGGTTAGTAAGGGGCAGTCCCAGCCAGAAATAGTTGCGGATATCCGCCTTCTTAATTCTTTACATGGTTCTGGGTAGACCTTTTTTGTACCAAGTTTTTTGAATTGCGACTCATATGAATCTCTATAGACACCCAGTATCCACGTCTGTTCTTTGCAATTGAACATCACCTGTTTGGCCCAGTTCAGGTGGGTTTCCCTTGGGTGATGTTATATAGAGAACCCTGTTTCTGCTGAATCTGAACAATTTGCTTAGGTTTCCTTTAAGACCCCCCCCCAAAAGAAAAGTCAAACAATAAACAATCAACACACAACAAAGGGTACCCGTACCCTCAAAAACAACATCCCACACATCCAGAAGAAGTCAGCTGCAGAAGTTGCCCTTTGATTGTTTTGGTGTAGAGGTTCCATCCAAGAAACACCCAGCCTGAAAGATCTCTTAAGGATCCTTAGCGTCCCAAAATGTGCTACTAAGAGTTCCTAGCTTGTTGTGGCTCTTTTTGCTATGGCTCGAAAGTATTGTTTTCCCAACCACTGCAAATGGTCGATCTGACCTTTGATGCTCATGCCTAGAATTGCAGCAGGGGTGGAAGGCCCTTTTTTACCAGTTTGCCATGGGACCTAGGCCCCGTGCTCAACATCTCGGGCCTTCCCTATCGCCAAACGTCATGCTTTCAGGCGAGCGATTGCCGACGAAAGGACAAGTGGATAGGCGAGCCGGGAAGCAATGCAGCCATTGGCAAGTTGTGCCATGTCACACAATGAATTGTCCCAGCCATTGCTGCCTACTGTAGTGACTTTGGGTGACTAATTGTCACCATGAGTTATTGCAAACCATTGCCATGACTCATGACCTTTCATGGCTCTACTTTTGGCTGTGAATCGTGACTGACCTCTTGATGCCCTCCATGTGAACATTGTTCTTCCCTTCCCTCTCCCCTCCCTCTCCGAAATAATTACACAGCTTCATTGGGGATTGGCCCAACCCACACCTTCTATGACTTAGCATCATTTACTATCCCTTGTGAAAACTGGTTTGTTCTTCTGCATCTTCCAGTACTTGGAAGGTTCAATCAAGCCTCATGTCTTGCATAGCCGTTATTCTCCATGCACTAGATGACAAGCTCACAATGCTGCTTTCACATGGCGCCATACCCACTTCACCATGTTTCCCCGGGCCTTGGCGGGTTCCGGATCACTCACTTCAGGCGAGAAGCAGCACTGGAGGCGCGACCACTAGTTCACCGGTTTCCCCAAGTCCATGTGAGAAAGACATCCACCTTCAAAATGTTGCTGAGGGAAACAATTCAGGGAAAGGCCATCCCGATTTGAGAGCCCCTCAAAACGCAAGCACTAGAAAAGGGGCCCAGTCTTTCAGCATGCCTTGAATGGAACGCTTTCCGGGCTGATCTCCTCTTCCCGGTTCCGCGTCAGGTCGAGAGAAGGCGCGGCTCCAGACAGCGGCACCTGGGGTGGGGAATCACGATAGCTCAGACTTGATTTGTACAGCTGGGAAAAAAAAGGAAACATGTTGGCTTATTGTGGTTTAGTTGGAAATCCAACCACTTAACTGCTAAAATTTATTTTGTTGCTCCCCTTCCAACGTCAACCAATATAATTTAGAGGGATTATGACATATCCCACTATAGCCCAGCAAAGCAGACATGAATGAATGAGAGATTAAGGAATGGCAATTTACTTGATTCTATGAAGTTGGCAATATCGAGGGACGTGTTCTCACTTTCTGAGTAGATTGCACACGTTCATGTTGTAGAGATATTGTGTGCATGTGCTGGTGACCGCTAGTGAAAACGAGCTTATCAAGAGGTCAAAAAGAGCTTGCCCATGATGAAGGCCCCTGCTTGGTTATTCCTTATATATCCGTTTTTTGATGTTTTTTGGATTTATGGTGATTTTCCGGGATGTATATGGCTGTGGGTCAGAACCAAGGTGCACCACCCACTTTAGTGTATTTTGGGGCTAACCGGGCTTTTGACTCATGGCCATATGAGTATATCAGGATCTGTGCTTGTCGAAGCTTGTGGTTTTGGATTTGAGCGGAGGAGACTGGGGCTCCCGCAGGGCGCGCTGCTTCCCCACCAGGACAGAATGCCTGCAGGTGTCTCCTGTTGCTCCTTGGGAAAGATGGGTCTGGTGAAGGGAACCCGAGACCAAACCAAGCTTTCACCTTTCAGAATTCGACCATCTTTTCGAGGCTCGGAGCGACCCTTGTAAAATCGTTTGCGCTTGTGAAGATGGGGTTGCCAGACCTCCCAGGAATTTCCTGAAGGCGGTGCGGTTGAAATTTCGCGTGTTGGTTGCCAACTTGAACCAACGCTTCTTTTTGGGTGGGGTTGAAACATAGGGACTCTT